>CM038792.1:309537052-309659587 GCA_021764765.1 Vicia sativa
TCTCATTCCGATTGGGAGCATGTTTGAGTTTGATCCCCCTACTTCAAAGAGATCACTTTCAATCACATTCCACGGAGAGAATCGCCATGCACGTGATGGCTACTATGTCTTCTATGTTCAAGGTCGATGGGACAACGAGGCTCCCCTGGATCATCTGAGAAGTTTGACTTAACCAAGATATTGTTATGAGCTTGATACGTAATGTAAACCTTGGTACTAAGACGTGAAGAGGTATCTTGAACTCAAGAATATCCCTAGGGCATCTCATCAACGATAAGAAGTTCTTGAGAAGATTTGCATCCAAATTCTTCCTCAAGAATCGACATCTTATACGCTAATCACATCCACTTGTGCTTACCAACAGATAGACCGGGAAACAATGAACGCCTCATGGAAGAGTTACACGAAGCGATTTGGTACCCACTCCAGGGACACACCATGGCTAAGAAGATTTTGAGGATGTGTTACTATTGGTCCACCATGGAAGTCGATTGTCACCACACGCCCGATCTTGTCACAAATGCCGATTTATGCCGACAAAGTGCACGTATTCAAGACTTGAATGTTCTAATACTCCTTGGCCTTTGCAATGGGACATTGACATGATTGGAAATCAAGCTCCAGCTTCCAACGGACATTGTTTCATCCTTTGGCAATTGATTATTTCACCAAGGTAGAAGTGTACCTCGTCAGATCTTACCAAGAATGTCGGGCTCGATTCATTAAACAAAATCTTATCTCGTCGGTATGGCAATTCCCGAAGGATTATCACAGATAACGGCTCTAATCTCAACAATAAGATGATCACCAACTCGCACGCAGCTTCAAGATCAAGCATCACAACTCTTCTCCTTATCGGCCTAAGATGAATGACGCAGGAAGCCGCCAACAAGAACATTAAGAAGATTATACGTAAGATGACAATGACTTACAAAGATTGGCATGAGATGTTACCATTTTCTTCATGGTTATCGACTACAAGACGGCCATCAATGGGCAACCCTTTCTCGTGGTACGATACGAAGGGCTTCTACCCATCGAGGTTCGGATACCTCAACCGTAGTCCTCCAGACGCAGAGTTAGGCGAAGACGATTGATCCAAACCGCCTTGACCAGATCAACTTGATTGACGAGAAACGAGTCGCCCATCTACGGTGTAATACGGTGAACTCGACTTTGTAGGTTTTTGATCGCAAATGTGCGGATAGAAGAGTCGCCACCGACTTTTCTTTTTATCCAATTAAGGGAAGGTGAAAAGAACAGAAAAGACCTTCGTTAAATTCGAGGGAGAAGGTTATTAAGGGAAGGTATTAGCACCCTTTCCATCCCGTAGTTATCTACGGCTCTTAGTTGCTCTTAGATCACTTTAAAAATGTGCTCTGTGTTTGAAAAATGTTTTGAAAAGGAATTTCGCTTGACTTTGTAATGATTCATGTAGGAATGTATACAAAGTGTTCGGAAATGTTTCGCTTTGAAAAGAGTTTGAACTTTGACAAAAGTGTGAGGTGTGAAAAGCATTTGATTTGAGCAAGCAACTAAAAGTCTTATTACCTACTCGTAATTGGTCGTTTTCGTGTTTTATCGCTCCTTTAGAATAGTGCTATCCATACCATTAGTTGGTAGGTAACCCTATTCGCTGGATGTAAGCGGACATTCGAGGGACATCGATGGTCATAGAAGGCAATCTAGGAAGTATCCTAGACATTCAAGGACTATCATTTTCGAGGCTACAATCGAGGGTCAAGATCATGTATTCGGAGGCTTACATCGTGGGTCTTATGATCTTTGTATCGAAGGGACTATGATGATTTGTTTTGAAGGCAACGGTGCTAGAATACCTCTACGCTCGAGGGACATGACCATTTGAATTCAAAGGCAACGAGAGAATTACCCTGTGGGTGCATGTGTGAGAGTGTGTTGATTTTATATTTTTGTCTTGAAATTATGAGTGATCTATGTCCAATTTTTATCTTGCCATACACGCCTAATTACTAACAGCTTATAGGGTGCGGAAATTAAATTGCAATGTAAAGTGCGGAAAAATAAATCCTACGCTATTACATGGCTTGGGGCAAATACATAATTGAAAAGTGCGGAAAATAAAAGTCCTAATTAAACTATTACATCCCATAGGCAATTACATAATATGAAAAATAAAGCGATAAAATCGTCCGAAATGGAATAACCTCGGAATGATGAAAATTAAATACGAGAAAATCATATAAGAGGAAAATGTTAGTAAAATAATAATTTTTGAATGAGAAAAATGTTTTCATGCTGGAAATAACATTAATATGCTAAAATAATTTTTTGGAGTTAATTTAATAATTAAAAAACAATTAAAAGCTATTTAAATGATAAAATTGAAATTAAATTAAATATGCATGCAAAAATAATATTTTTAATTTTAAAAATTAAATAAACATTTTTATGATGAGTATGTAAAAAATAAATATTTTTGGTATTTTTTAAATGCATGATAAAAATTATGAAAGATAAATTAAATTAACATGAAAATATTAAAGAAAATAAGAAAATAGGAAAAATTTCAAAACATGTAAAAATCACTTTGCCATGGCTGGGATTCGAACTCAGGACCTTGCCTTCACAACCCCCACGCCTTGACCAACTGAGCTGGCTTGCACATGTGTTTGAAAAACGGAGCGAATGGATTTTGGACAGACGTCGCTCCCTGATGGTCCAGATCACGCGCCAAGCTTCATCTTCTTCGTTTTGAATTTTTGAAAAGATAGCGTCGGCCTCAGTGCGACGCTATAGTCCCAACAAATCTCAAAATCAAACACAGGCAATATAAATGACATTCAAGGGCATGGATCGATTGGAAACATCTCCCTGAACACAATGGTGGTGGTCTTTTGGTCCAATTTATCCGTTTTAAGGAAACCCTAATTCGAAACCGAAAACCCTAGCAATGGTAAATCGTGTTTTAGGCCATGGAAATTCAATCAACCGCCCGAAAGCTTCCAAGCTTCGTTCTAAACACAAAAACAACAACAAAACATGTTAATAATGCATGAGAATTGAAAATCGATTTTGGAAAAGTGTGACAAACCGAAATCGTGTTCTTGTGATTCTTGATGTTTTTGGACAATGTAAAGGTCTGGAATGCTTCAAGGGATGTCAAGGAACGTGTTTGGATCCTCAAAACCAATTGAAACAAGCTGGAACAAGGGCTGCTAGTTACTTGAAAGACACAGTTTTTTTGAATTAGGTTAGGGTTCCTCCAACCAATTTTTCTGCCCTCTTGTGTGATGTGCATTGTATATTTATAATGGATGAATATCGTGATTTGAGGAACAAATAATGGTTAATCAATCGAAGATTATTTGATTTTGTACAAAATCAAATCTTATCTTTTGATCAATTTCAATCAAATTTGCCAAATCTAGACCAATTTCGAAATTGATGTTTTTGGTGAGTTATGGACCTCAAGGATGAGAGAAAAATCAATTTGCAATTAATTTGATTTTATACCTTATTTTTTAATTTAATTTGTATTTAAATGAATAAAATCCAAATTAAATAGAAAAATAAAGTTAAAATTCGTGGCATTGGGCTTGGATGTTCCAAATTGTATAAGGAACAAGTTTGAATGAAGAAAAACTAGGCCCATTTGCAAAATTTTTGATTTTTACAAGTATCTCTCTTTGTGCACTTCTTCAAAATTGCCCAACTTGTGAATGGTGTATTTTGCTCAATTTTCCACATTATTGAGTATTCTTGGACTTTTTGGAAAGCTCTAAGAGTCCTCTAACCAACCTCTTTGGTTTCATCTCAATTGGAGTTTCCATGCTCAATATATCTTCAAAACAAAAAGTTGACTTTTTGTTGACTTTGAAAAGGACCTGTAATGTTTTGACCCATACCTTCCAAATGAAGCATTTTTTGGACATTCTTGTGAGACATGAAGTTGTAGAGAATTGAATTTCCTTCAAAACAAGAGGTGGTGGAAAACTTTCTGAGAAAGTATGAAGAAGTTATGCTCAGTCAAAGTTCAGTTGACTTTTCTCTGAGAAACCCTAATTTAGAAAGTTTGACTTTTGAGCAAATCTTGAGTTTTCTTGATGAATCTTGATCAACCCTTGATCAAATGATGAATGTAACTTCAAAATGAGGATGTTGACCAAAAATCATGAAGTTTGACTGTATGTTGACCACAGTTGACTTTTTGTCCATTACAACTAATTTTCAACCATCTGAGCAATTGTCTGAGGAAACTTGACTTGTGAAGCTTGAAACTTGACATGGAGAATATTTGAAGCATATGAGGAGGCATGATGAACATTGGAGATGTTGGAAGTCCATTTTGATCTGAGAATCACCAAACCCTAATTTGGGTTGATTGTCTAGGAAAGGGTTTGTCTGATCAACCCTTGAGGAATCTTTGAGTATGGGTGTATGAAATGTCTTAAGAAGTATGGGGGCAAATTTTGGGGTATGACAGCTGCCCCTGTTCAATATTCTTGTACTGGAAGGGTTAGATTGGCGTGTTTGCCTTCGTGACCGGAGGTAGAAGATGATTGAACACCGAGTACACCCTGAAAATTTGCACTCACAGGATGACGCGAATGGGCTTACAGATGCCATTTGGAGACTTACTGGGAATGAGTCGACGCTAGACTCGAGACGTCGTCCGAATAGGAGAATTGTCGGAGATGGGCTTAAGATGCCATCCGAAAGATCGATGCCGGGAGTGAGCCGTACGCCAGGCTCTATAGATGAAAGGAGACACTGAGACGGCTCAAGATGCCATCCGAGGAGTCGTGACGTTAGACTTCGTACAATCTTTGAATGAAGTTATTGGTTTGTATTGGTTTTTAACCAAATATGCAGCATTCAAGGTGGAGAAATGTTGACAAGTAGTGGAGATGGGCTTAAGATGCCATCCAAGGCAAATCGAGTGCACGCTAGACTAAGTAGTTGTCATGACAATAAGAGAGCGCCGTAACAAATCTTCGTGTTGATTGCTCGAGGGATAATTGTTGGCAAAATGTGGATATCTTCCGTTGTGCTTCGGGTATTGATCCAATGGTTGTCATTGAGGATAACTTGTGATCGCTCGTATAGTTTTCCCGTGCCGGGTATTAATCTCGGATCCGCTTGTCGGGGACAACAAGGGCGTCGCTCGATAGTTTTCCTGCCTGTTTCGCATTAATCTCGACTGTTGTCGGAGGACAACTAGGGTGGTCGTCGATAGTTTTCCCGTCTTCGGCATTATCTTGGACCATTGTTTGAGGACAACTAGGTGGTCGTTCGTATAGTTTTCCGTCCCGCTTCGGCATTAATCCCGACTGCTTGTTTTAGAAGTGACTTTCACCGCTTGGAAAAACAAGAGAAACTTTGATGTAATATTGTTAGTCTTATGCAAAGTATGATGCATGACGATGTGTATGAATGACATATGCATATATTATGACTTTATGAGAAATGTATGAATGATAGATGTTGTGGTATTTCAAAACATATCCATCTTGAAGAAGATGCAGATGTTCTGCTTGAGGATTTCTGACTTCTGTTTGAGCATGGAAATCCTGAGAAGAAAGATAAACTTGATTCCTCCGGTGCAATATCTGACCAAGTCTTGAGCCCAAATATCGTTGAGGATGGTAGAGATCGAGAAACACGATGCTGAGGATCTTGTGTGTAGACCCGCTGGGGAATCTTGGAGGTATCACGGGATTTTGTGTAAATCTTGATGGAGAGTATTTTGGTAGTTGTTGGAGACCGGTTAGAAGAATCCGAGCGCATTGCAATTCTCCGACTAGGAATAAAAGATGGTTTCCTCCGCACTATCCGACCAAGTTTCAAGTCCGATACCGCTGCCGAAAAGGGGGATTGTTGAGAGATTATGTCGGGGACAAATACCTCGGCCGAGGATGACATATTATCGTCAAGACCGATGTAACATGATCGAGTGGAATCACCGCCTGGGACTAACGTGATACCCCATGGGAAGGTTTGTTGTGAGTGACACCTCCGTGGGGATCATGCCTCACGGGGAATGCATTGGTGACCTTCGTCGCCATCTCAATTCCTAGAGCCTCGTAGTAATTATCCTTGCATGTTCACTTTTCGCATATTTGTAAATAGATATTTATTGTCAGATGCATATAATCATTCAAAGCAAACGTTGGACTTTATGCAAACAATCAACAGTGAAAATTGTAAAGAGAAAGAACTTGTATTTATTCGAAAGGTGGCGTATGGCCAAGTAGTTTGTACATAAGAAAAGGTAAAAAGTTATGCGGAAACAATCTCGTTAAGTTCCAACTATGCTAGTACTCATATATTTCGACTATCTCATCCCCTTGCCGTCAGTAGAAAGTGAGTAGGCTGATTATCGCCATTTGAATCTCGAATGCTGATTGTAGTCTGGAAGTAGGTGATCTGGACGAGACATAGTCGTACGCTTAAATCCCTAACTTTTGCCTAGGCCGCCTTTCGGTTTTCGCCCACGGATACCTTTTGCCCAAGCCTTTTCGTGTTTTCGACGGGTGTACATGTTTTGTATATATCCTTAACTTTTGCCCGAACTTTTGGTTCGCCAGATGCCCTTATTTTTCCTAGGTCACCGACCTAGCGGGTCTCTTTTATGCGTAGTATTTTTGACTATGTCTCGCTCATGGTGTGGGAAGTCTTCGTCATCCATGGTGCTAAGTATCATAGCTCGCCGAAAATACCGCCTTGACTACAAATGGTCCTCATAGATGGGAGTCCATTTTCCCCGGGATCACCTTGTGGAAGAATGATGCTTTGACTACTAGATCATCGACTTGGTAGACTCTTGTTTGACCTTCTTGTTAAATGCTCGATCATTCGCTCGATAGATTTGTCCATGCATGGACGCCAGTCGCTTCTCATCAATCAAGTTAATCTGGTCAAGGCGAGTCCGACCCAATCGTTTTTGCCTAACTCTCGCCCCGGAGGACTCGTCGAGGGTATCTCGAACTCGATGGGTAGGATCGCTCCATACCGCATACACAAGAGAGAAGGGGTTGCTCGCTGATGTCCGTATCAGAAAGCGATAACCATGAAGAGCAAATGGTAACATATCATACCAACCTTTGTAAGTCACCGCCATCTTCTCAGTATAATCTTCTTAATGTTCTTGTTGGCGGCTTCCATCGCGCCATTCATCTTAGGCCGATAAGGAGAAGAGTTGTGATGCTTGATCTTGAACCGCGCGTAGTTTGGTGATCATCTTATTGTTGAGGTTAGAGCCATTATCTCGTGATAATCCTTTCTGGAGTGCCATATCGATGATAAGATTATGTTTGATGAATCGAGCCACAACATTCTTGGTAACAGATGCAAACGAGGTCGCTTTCTACCCACTTGGTGAAATAGTCAATTGCCACAAGGATGAAACGATGTCCTGGAAGTCAGGCTTGATTTTCTAATCATGTCAATGCCCCACATTGCAAAAGGCCAAGGAGCTAGAACATTCAGAGGTACCGAGGTACGTGCACTTTGTCCGCATAACCGCATTTGTGACAAGATCGAGCATAGCGATGACAATCAACTTCCATGGTGGACCAATAGTAACCCGCTCGTAATCTTCTTAGCCATCGTATGTCCATCGGAATGAGTACCAAATGCCTTCGCAACTCTTACATGATACGCCCGCGCTGTCCGGTCTACAATGAGTAAGCACAAGTCGTGGTTGCGCTTGTATAAGATGTCGCTTGTCGAGGAAGAATTGGATGCGAACCTTCTTAAGAACTTATTATCGTTGATGATATCCTCGGGATATTCCCGAGTCTCAAGATACCTCTTCACGTTATAGTACCAAGGTTTCTTCCGTATCAAGCTCATAACAATACTGTTCGTCGAACTTCTCAATGATGATCCGGGAGCCTCGTTGTCCCATCTCGACCTTGAACATAGACGACATAGTAGCTAATGCGCTCGCCTAACCGATTCTTCTCGCGAATGTGATCGAAAGTGATCTCTTCAAGTAGGGATCAAACTCAAAACATGCTCTCGATATGGAATGAGATTCTGATGCTTTGTATCCCACTCGCCTTAACTGACCGATCACCAAAGCCGAGTCTCCATACACTTGTAAGAACTTGATTCTTAAGTCAATAGCGCTTTGATACCCATAATGCACGCCAGATTCGCCATGTTGTTGGTTCAACGAAACATAATCGCGGTGAAAGGCGGTGTCCGTCATAGGGATGTAATGATGGCGCCAATGCTATTGCTGCGCGTTGAGGCTCCATCAAAACCATGGTCCATCAGATCCTTGTTCAGTCCTTCGTCGGGCCCGGTTCTTCACAATCGCGACTAGTAAAACATCTTCGTCTCGAAATTGAACCGATAGATCGATAGTCATCTACGGCTCGATGAGCCAAATGATCGCTATTACACTTCCTTTGATCGCTCGAAGTATACGGATGTCGACTCGGTCAAGATCATTTGCCATCTTGCTATTCTTCCCGAGAGAGCTGGTTTCTCAAATATGTATTTTATCGGATCCATCTTGGAAATCAACAAGGTAGTGTGAGTCAACATATCGCCTTAGTCAGAAAGCCCAAGCCACAAATGCAAGTTTTCTCGAGTCGTGAGTATCTTGTTTCACAATCGGTAAACTTTTGCTAAGGTAGTATATTGCATACTCTTTTCGACTGCACTCGCCATGTTGCCCCAACACACACCCCATTGAATTCTCTAACACCGCCAAGTACATGATAAACGGTCTTCTTTCGGCAAAAGGATAGGAGGATTCTCAGAGGTACTCCTTGATTTTGTCAAAAGCGATCTGGCAATCGTCATTCCATTCCACTACTTGATCTTTCTTCATCAACTTGAAGATTGGCTCACAAGTAGCAGTTAAATGTGCAATGAATATGGCAATGTAGTTCAATCGGTCTAAGAAACCTCCGACTTCCTTCTCAAGGGAGTCAGCATCTCTTGAATAGCTTTAACTTGCAGTGGTCAACCTCAATACCTTTACCATCGACAACAAACCCTAGGAGTTTTCCGGATCGACTCAAAAGTGCACTTGTTGGGGTTAAGTCTCACCGTACTCTTCAACCTATCAAACAGCTCAGATGATCAAGATGTTCTTCTTCACCGTGATCGAGCTATCATGTCGCCGATAGACCTCTATCTCGTGATGAATCATGTCATGAAATAATGTTACCATAGTACTGATAAGTGGCGCCCGCTTTCAATCCGAACGGCATAACCTTGTAACAAAAGTGCCCCACCGCAGAACAAAAGTTGTCTTTCCATGTCTTCGTGAGCCATTTTAATCGATTGTAACCGAGAAACCATCTATGAATGAGAAAACCTTATGCTGAGCGGTGTTGTCAACCGTAACATCAATGTGAGGAGCGAAAATTGTCTTTTGACTCGCTTTGTTCGATCTGTAATCCACATATATTCGTATTTTACCATCCTTCTTAGGCACGGTACCACATTTGCAACCCATCGTGGATAAGAAGTAACAACTAAGAAACCGTGTTGAACCGCTTATAACTTCGCTTTGATTTTCTCTCGACATCTCAGACGCATGCGACGAACCTTCGCTTTTACCGAGAAAACCTTCTTTGTCGGTAGTCGTGTACCACAATATCAATGTCCAAACTCGCATGTCTTCGTATGACCAAGCAAAACCTCAATATAGTCTCGTAGCATCCGAACCAACCTTTCTTTTAACACTGCTCAAGACCCGCTCCTATCTTGATCTCTTTCGCCTTCTTCACGGGCCCCAAATTCACAACCTCCACTTGCTCTTCGTGTGGTCAGATAACTCGCTTCTTCGTGTCAGAAACCGACAAGTTCTTCGGCACTTCACAATCTTCCTCACTTTCGCCTTCGCTTGGTAGATCGGATTATCAAGTCATATTTAGCAATAGCATAGTCGTTATCAATGAGATTCGTGTGATTCTGCAGTTGTATCACGGGTGTGTAAGAAACACATAGCTTTTGAAGGGTGATAAAGTAAAATAAACAAACAACAATTGAATGCAAAAGTCCAACGATTTTATTGAATGAAAATATGCAAATGATGATAATAACCTCACAACGAGCCACGATGCCCGCAAGGCACTAGGCTTTAGAGTTTATTGTTCAAAACATAAAATACGAAAAGCAAAACAAAACAAGAGCAATTACTCCTGCTAAAGGAGATGGGTATGACGCCTTCGCCTTCCAATTGCCGAGCCCTTTGTCCGAGTTCGAAGATCCACTTGCGATGTCGAAGTCGTTGTCGTCGTCTTCTATAGCATGGATTCCGCCCGGGCTGATGCGGAAAGGAAGTTGGCTGGCACGTTCACGACGTATCATCTTCTGACCCTTGATGGTGAATCCTAAACCAGTCTTGTCAGATTTGATAGGAAGATTAGGGAGCTATCCCCAAATAGTATTACCTCCCTCTTCAACAGCAGCTTGAGCATCTTTCAGCGAGACCATCCTAGGCGGAGCTTGTGTAGTTTCAGGAGTGACGGGAGAGTCAACAGGCATGACTCTGGGTATTGTTTCAAAAGCTTGACAGGGAGTCTCAAAGAATTCACCCTCCACCTCGAGGTACCGGAATGACTGTAAATGACTGACCATATATTCTTCTTCACCACATACTGTAACAACCTTCTCTTTCACCGGATATTTCAACTTCTGATGTAAGGTAGAGGTAACAGCGCCTGCCCCATGTATCCAAGGCCGTCCAAGAAGGCAAGAGTAAGCTGGACGGATGTCCATGACAAAGAAAGTGGAGTTGAAAGTCTGGGAACCGACTTTAACAGGCAGAATGAGCTCTCCAAGTACTGTTCTCTTAGAACCATCAAAAGCTCTCACAATTATGTCACTAGGTTTCAAAACCAACCCTTCAACATCGAGTCAATCAAAAGCAGTCTTCGGTAGGATGTTCAAAGCAGAACTGGTATCCACCAAAACATGAGACAATGTAATGCCCTTGCATTCAATAGAGACGTGCAAGGCTTTGTTGTGTTTCTTTCCGGCAGGGAGTCATATCAGCATCAGAGAAGCCTAAGCCATTGTTGGCAGCCAGGCTAGCAATACACACTTCAAACTGGTCAGTAGTAGTGTCTTGCGGTACGTGAGCATTCTTTAGAAACTTCACCAAGGCGTTAGCATGAGCCTTAGAGCACAAGAGCAGAGCAAGCATGGAGATCTTGGACGGAGTCTGTCCCAATTGTTCCACAATATTGTAATCACTCTTTTTGATGATCTTCATAATCTCCTCCATTTCTTGTTTGGAGGTGTCTTCAGCAACTTCCTTTGGCACTTCTGTCTGAGCAGGATGAGTCACTGGTTCTTTCCCTCTAGCTTGGGGAATGGATTGAATAACTGGAATGCGAGATGGAGTCGCGGTGTCTTTTGGAGGAGAGATTTCTGGAGAGAAAACCCTTCCGGTTCTGGTCACCTTACTTGATCCGGTGATGTTGTCTATATTAGGAATGGTAGCTTCAACAGTAAGATCTTCAATGGTCAGAGGGTCTTGCTTGACGCCATGATAGTAAACATCAGCTCCATAATTCCAAGGAATAGCTTTGTCGGAGGAATATGGCAGGTCTTGGAGAATTAATGATGAGAGGTGCCACTCTAGGCACAAAATCAGCAGAGGAAATCCTTATGGTGTTAACATCAGCATAGTCTTCTGGGAAATCGTCACCCCATCCGGTCACCTTAACATCTTCAATAGGAATCTTGTAGATCTCAGGAACAGTATACTTCACCATGTAATCATACTTTCCACTTGGTTGCCCCAAGGTATCCCACACAGACGGTACAACTTCATTCACATCTTCGATCTTCATTTTCTTAGACATGTCTTCACATAAACTCTCCACAGGTGGTTTCAGAAATAGTATCTCACGGTTATCCATCATGCACTGAACACGTCTTCTCAACCAAGCACAACCATCGTGTGATGGGCACCAACGACAATTCTTTGGGCATCCTGGATTGACACCGGCTTGCAGCAAATTCTTCTTAACAGTCATTAGAGGAATAGTCAAGTCATCTATGTTGAAAACATAAGTATCCTCGCCAACAGCATTGGAACTCTTGTCATGGTTAGACATAGGCGCATTGATCACATTCAGAGTCTCGACAGGAGGATCAAACTCAATCTGCTTAGCTTTAATCATATCTTGAATATTGTTCTTCGAGCCCAGCTTGTCGCGTCGTGCCCGGGCTATTGGAGTGGTAAGCACACTTAGCATTAGGATTATATCTCGAGAGGAAGTGTTGACACCGAGGAGGATCCTTCAAAGTAATCGATCTTTCAACATGTGTTGCAAGGCCCGCGACAAAGGCATGTTGATCTTGTAAACCGCCTCGTGGCGCTGCTGCCGCGCTGTCTCACCGAGGTTGTACCGATGTAGGATCGAGATCACAACCGCCTCACAGATTGAGCACGGCCTTGGCTCGCTTTTCTCGACCATACACAGATTAGCTTCTTTTACCACCAAAAGATCTCTTCAAAGATTCAAGATGACTTTTCCACTCTTCATACCGCCTTCAATACACTCGTCAATATCACCGGTGAATCCTGCTAAAGAGTTTCCAATCAAATGATTGAAGAATGGGCCTTAGTGTTCCCATAAACATATCAACCAACTCCCTATTGGACAAGGGTGGTTGAACTCACCGCTAGATCCCTCCATTTCGAGCGCATTTTGAACTTCTCATCACGACCCATAGACATGCTCGTAGTTGCATGCGAGTGGGTGTCAATTCAAAGATTGTACTCATATCGCTCAGAAAGCATCTGCTAAGTCACCCAAGTACGGATACGGTCATTCTCTAGTCGATAATACCATTCCAACCGAGTTCCCGACAAACTCTTGAAAATAATGCATCCATAAATTCACATCAGGGGTTGATCTTCCGAACATAGGACTTCAAATGCACGACAAGAAATGCCATCATACTTGGCAAAAGTTGAACTTTGAATTTGGGAGGAATCGCCACCGTGACCAGACTCGATCATCAAAATTCAGCCCGACATCTTCGTGTTTTCACAACATCGCATCGGCTTCAAGTTGCTTGTACTTGTCATCCTCATTGAGTATCGGTCATGATCATAACGATCTTCCTCTCCTTCTCGACTCACTGGCTGCCTTCACATCACCCTTGACACTCCCCTCGTTCTTGACACTTCCCTCAGAGAGCTCTATGCGACTGACCACTTTAGGACCACCTTTGTAGCGTCTGCCCATGTTGAGAACACCAACAACCTTCTTCTTTCGGTTGATGAGCTTCTTCAGATCTTCTTGTCCTTGGACCAAGCTGGTGAACATCTGTTGGAACTGAGCATTCTGAGCCTGGAGATCTTTGACAGTCTGTTCAAGAGCCACTTCTGCTAAAATAAATAGCGAGAGAATGAGAAAACCAATCTTCAATGTACCTGTTGTGCAATGTTATGCTATGATATGCGATGTTTATGCGAATGCAATGCAATGTTTTCAAGGACCTTAGAGATTTAAATTTGTTAAACAAGCACGAACAAACATTTATTAGTTCTCTTTTTATTCTTTTTCTTTTTAAGTACAAAAGATAGTTTAAAACAATAAAAGAAAAGCATAAAAATCCTGAAGCTCTAAGTCTCCCACGGGCGCTTCCTCTTGATGCCGAGGTAGACGTTGATGTTTCGCTCCTCATGAAGTAGCTTGGTCAACTCTAGCACTTTCTTCTCGCTTGTATAGCACTGAGCTTCAAATGTATCCCTTTCTTCTTGTCGAATCCGTGATCTCTTCAAGTCTTCAAAATCAAGGCATGTCGGATGGAGAACAAGATAGGTACGTCACCTATAGCAACAGGTTCCATAATTACTGGTAAAACAGGCGTGAACGGCATCATGAGGTTTTGAGCTCGAGCTCTCACCCATTTGAGGTAAGGTTCCCAAGGAATGGAGTTTTGGTGCCCCAAAGTCTTGGTATTAGTCTTCTTTACCATGCCCCAAGCATGTATGAACCTTCGTCGGTAATTCTGGAGATCGTGGTTGTGGTCGAACACAATATCTTGGAGAAGCATATCATGTGGACCATCTCTTCAAGCAAAACCAAACTGACGTAGAGCTAGAGAAGGGTTGTAAGTAATACCTCCCCTTATACCAAGTAGTGGCACATTAGGGAAATCTCCAAAACGCTCAATGAAGGTGAAATCCTTTTGAGAGAAAAGATTCCAACGGATATCTGAATGAGAGAGTGGCATTAACCTTTGAGACCACTTCAACCTTTGTTCATTCTTCAAAACTGATGGAGGAAGGTGCGAAATAAACCACCTGGAAAGTAACGGTATACAACACATGAGAGTTCCTTGTCTCTTAGTAGTACGAGTGCGGAGAGAATGTAGGATGTCTCCAAGTAAAGTAGGCATCGGATTGGGTAAGGAATAACTTGATGGCATTGACATCTATGAATTGATCCGTGTAAGGGAATAGAACCAAACCATAGATTAGAAAGGCCATAATATCCTCGAATGCATGGAAACTCATAACTTTGAGGAACTCTCGGGTTTTCTTAATCAAGAACTTAGCAAGTAAACCCTTAACTCCGCTTCTAGTTTCCCAATTGGCTTCAATGCCTGAGCGCTTAAGATGTAAAACGGATGCGATGTCTTCGTACCTAGGAACCTTTTCTAGACCGATGAATGGCATTTGGTCAAGAATATGTATCCCAAGTAGTTTAGAGAACTCTTCCAAGGTAGGAACTAACTGATAATCTGGGAATGTAAAGCAATGGTGTTTCGGATCAAAGAACTGGAATAGGACATGCATCATATCTTCTTCAAAACCGGAGATAACCAAGTCAAGTAGATAACCATGTCTTTAATGAACTCGAGCATGGTCGGAATTCTCAAACCAATTCTTTGAGCTGAGAAGGTATACCCATGAAGTTGATTCGGATAATCTTTCTAGAAGCCATAATCCCTACAAAACAGAGCAAAGATAAATCCCTAGGTCCTTGAAATAGTTAGAAATGATATGCAACGCGATGATTTCATGATGTCATGTTTAGCACACACAAATAATTCACATAATGAGCCTAGGTTTAAGGCTCGCATGAGGTATAGGTGATTACCCTACCAAAAGTTTGAGTTGGTTCATCCTGTCCTATAATAGTAACCGGGTTCTAGGAATCTCATATCATTGATCTTTCTCGTAGGCGTTTATTTCAATACGACTACCAAGTGGTCGACCGAAAATATCCCAAAAGTCTGATCTTAATGAGCGTAGCATCGAGTATCAGCCAACCTTAGTATGCACCAAAGCCGGCTATCTCACTACCTTCTAATGGCCAAGATGGGTCAATTAAGGTTCTAAAAGTTTAGTTAGTTCTTGATGACACTACGCAGAAGCCAAATACTATCCTCAACTTGGGAATGAAGAGTATCAGACATCCAAAGTGTCACACTAACGTAGCCATCATGTTGACCGCCGACATACGCCTAACGGTCGCGACGATTTATTGCTACTTACCTAAAAGGAAACCCGGATCCGGTGTAGGATCCCACAAGTATAATACCCAAGCAACCCTTAAAGATAAAGCAAGCAAGTCAAACAGAAAAGCAATAAAGGTGATCTAGAAACTCAAGGTATTCTCTTTAAGATTCTCCTCAACAGAGTCGCCACTCAGAATACTTGAACTGACTTTGTAGGTTTTGTATCGCAAATGCGGATAGCAAGAGTCGCCACCGACTTTTCTTTTATCCAATTAAGGGAAGGTGAAAAGAACAGACAAGACCTTCGTTAGATTCTCGAGTAAGGAGAAGGTTATGAAAAGGGAAGGTATTAGCACCCTTTCCATTCCGTAGTTATCTACGGCTCTTAGTTGCTCTTAGATCACTTTAAAAATGTGCTTTCCGTGTGTTTGAAAATGTTTTGGAAAGGCATTTCACTTTGACTTTGTAATGATTCATGTAGGAATGTATACAAAGTGTTCTAAATGTTTCGCTTTTGAAAAGAGTTTGAACTTTGACAAAAGTGAGGTGTGAAAGTATTTTGATAGAGCAGCAACTAAAAGTCTTATTACCTACTCGTAATTGGTCGCTTGTTGTTTTATTCCTTTAGAATAGTGCTATCCATACCATTAGTTGGTAGGTAACCCTATTCGCTGGATGTAAGCTAGACATTCAGGGACATCGATGGTCATAAGGCAACTTGTAGGAAGTATCCTAGCACATTCAAGGGACTATCATCATTTTCGTAGGCGACAATCGAGGGTCAAGATCATGTATTCGGAGGCGACATCGCGGGTCTTATGATCTTTGTATCAAGGGAATATGATGATTTGTTTTGAAGGCAACGGTGCTAGAATACCTCTACGCTCGAGGGACATGACCATTTGAATTGTGAAGGCAACGGAGAGAATTACCCTAAGGGGTGCATGTGTGAGAGTGTGTTGATTTTATATTTTTGTCTTGAAATTATGAGTGATCTATGTCCAATTTTATCTTGCCATACACGCCTAATTACTAACATTATAGGTGCGAAATTAAATCATGGAAATGTAAAGTGCGAAAAATAAATCCTACGCTATTACATGGCATCGTATACATAATTGAAAAGCGGAAAATAAAAGTCCTAATTAAACTATTACATCCCATAGGCAATTACATAATATGAAAAAATAAAGTGATAAAAATCGTCAGAAACAGAATAACCTGTGAACAGATGAAAAATCGGGAAATACGAGAAAATTGAATAAGAGGAAAATGTTAGTAAAATAATAATTTTTGAATGAGAAAAATGTTTTCATGCTGGAAATAACATTCATATGCTAAAATAATTTTTTGGGATTTTTTGGAGTTAATTTAATAATTAAAAAACAATTAAAAGCTATTTAAATGATAAAATGGAAATTAAATTAACTATGCATGCAGAATAATATTTTTAATTTTAAAAATTAAATAAACATTTTTATGATGAGTATGCAAAAAATAAATATTTTTGGTTTTTTTTAAATGCATGATAAATATTATGAAAGATAAATTAAATTAACATGAAAATATTAAAGAAAATAAGAAAATAGGAAAATTGCAAAACATGTAAAATCACTTTGCCATGGTCGATTCGAACTCGTGACCTTGCCTTCACAACCCCACGCCTTGACCAACCGAAATGGCTTGCACACGTGTTTGAAAACGGAGCGAATGGATTTTGGATGACGCCGCCCCTCGATGGTCCAGATCACGCCGCCATGCTTCATCTTCTTCGCTTTCAATTTTTGAAAGATACGACCTCGCGACGCTATAGTCCCCGCAAATCTCAAAATCAAACACAGGCAATATAAATGACATTCAAGGGCATGGATCGATTGGAAACATCGCCCTGAACACGATGGTGGTGGTCTTTTGGTCCAATTTATCCGTTTTAAGGAAACCCTAATTCGAAACCGAAAACCCTAGCAATGGTAAATCGTGTTTTAGGCCATGGAAATTCAATCAAACCGCCTTAAAGCTTCCAAGCTTCTAAACACAAAACAACAACAAAACATGTTAATAATGCATGAGAATTGAAAATCGATTTTGGAAAAAGTGTGACAAACCGAAATCGTGTTCTTGTGATTCTTGATGTTTTTGGACAATGTAAAGGTCTGGAATGCTTCAAGGGATGTCAAGGAACGTGTTTGGATCCTCAAAACCAATTGAAACAAGCTGGAACAAGGGCTTCTAGTTACTTGAAAGACACGATTTTTTTGAATTAGGTTAGGGTTCCTCCAACCAATTTTTCTGTCCTCTCTTATGTGATGTGCATTGTATATTTATAATGGATGAATATTGAGCTGATTTGAGGAACAAATAATGGTTAATCAATGCAAAGATTATTTGATTTTGTACAAAATCAAATCTTATCTTTTTTGATAAATTTCAATCAAATCTTGCCAAATCTAGACCAATTTCGAAATTGACAGCTTTTGGTGAGTTACTGGGACCTCAAGGATGAGAGAAAAATCAATTTGTAATTAATTTTGATTTTATACCTTATTTTTAATTGAATTTGTATTTAAATGAATAAAATCCAAATTAAATAGAAAATAAAGTTAAAATTGTGGCATTGGGCTTGGATGTTCCAAATTGTATAAGGAACAAGTTTGAATGAAGAAAACTAGGCCCATTTGTAAAAATTTTGATTTTACAAGTATCTCTTTGTGCACTTCTTCAAAATTGCCCAACTTGTGAATGGTGTATTTTGCTCAATTTTCCACATTTCGAGTGTTCTTGGACTCTTTGGAAAGCTCTAAGAGTCCTCTAACCAACATCTTTGGTTTCTTCATAATTGGAGTTTCCATGCTCAATATATCTTCAAACAAAAGTTGACTTTTGTTGACTTTGAAAAGGACCAGTGTTTTGACCCATACCTTCCAAATGAAGCATTTTTTGGACATTCTTGTGAGACCTGAAGTTGTAGAGAATTGAATTTCCTTCAAAACAAGAGGTGGTGGAAAATTTGAGAAAGTATGAAGAAGTTATGCTCACCAAAGTTCATTGACTTTATCTAAGAAACACTAATTTAGAAAGTTTGACTTTGAGAAAATCTTGGTTTTCTTGATGAATCATGATCAACCCTTGATCAAATGATGAATGTAACTTCAAAATGAGGATTTTGACCAAAAATCATGAAGTTTGACTGTATGTTGACCACAATTGACTTTTTGTCCATTACAATTGATTTTCAACCATCTGAGCAATTGTCTGAGGAAACTTGACTTGTGAAGCTTGAAACTTGACATGGAGAATATTTGAAGCATATGAGGAGGCATGATGAACATTGGAGATGTTGGAAGTCCATTTTGATTTGAGAATCACCAAACCCCAATTTGGGTTGATTGTCTAGGAGAGGGTTTGTCTGATCAACCCTTGAGGAATCTTTGAGTATGGGTGTATGAAATGTCTTGAGAAGTAGGGGGCAAATTTTGGGGTATGACACATGGACAGATCTATCAGAAGCGAATGATCAGAGCATTCAATAAGAAGGTCAAGCACCGAGTCTACCAAGTCGGTGATCTGGTAGTCAAACGCATCATTCTTCCACAAGGTGATCCCAGGGGCAAATGGACTCCCACCTATGAGGGGCCGTTTGTAGTCAAGACAGTATTTTCCGGCGGAGCTATGATACTTAGCACCATGGATGGTGAAGACTTCCCACACCTTGTGAACGCAGACATAGTCAAAAAATACTACGCATAAAAGAGACCTGCTAGGTCGACTGACCTAGGCAAAAATAAGGGCATCCTGGCGAACCAAAAGGGTTCGGGCAAAAGTTAAGGATATATACAAACATGTACACCGACAAGTCGAAAACCCGAAAAGGCGGTGGGCAAAAAGGGTATTCCTAGATCGAAAACCCGAAAGGGCGGTCTAGGCAAAAGTTAGGATTTAAGCGCACGACTATGTCTCGCCCGCATCACCTATCTACAAATCACTACTATCAAGATTCAAGATTCAAATGGCGAAAATCAATTCACCACTTCTTCCGACAGAAGGAGATGAGATAGTTGAAATATATGAGTACTAGCATAGTTGGAACTTAACGAGATTGTTTCCGCATAGCTTTTACCTTCTTGGTACATACTACTTGGCCATACGCCACATTTCAAATAAATACAAGTTTCTTTGTCTTTAAAAATTCTTACTATTGTTGTTTGCATAAAGTCCAACATTTGCTTTGAATGATTATATGCATTTGACAATAAAAATCTATTCACAAACATGCGAAAAGTGAACATGCAAAAGTAATTACTGCAGGCTCTAGGAATTGAGATGACGACGAAAGTCACTAAAACATTCCCCCGCAGAGCATGATCCCCACAGAGGTGTTGCTCAATACAAACCTTCCCCAAAGGAGTGCAGTTAGTCCCCGAGCAGTGATTCCACTCAACTAAATCATGTTACATCAGTCTTCGAGCGATAATATGTCATCCCCAGCCGAGGTATTTATCCCCAGCATAATATCTCTCAATAATCCCCCTTTTCCCCGATAGCAGCAGTATCCAGACTTGAAACATGGTCAGATAGTGCACCGGAGGAAACCTACATCTTTTATTCCCCAGTCAGAGATTACAACGGGCTCCAGATTCTTCTAACCCGGTCTCCCAGCAACTACCAAATACTCTTCCGCAAGATTTACACACAAAATCCCCGGTAGAGTACCTCCAAGATTCTCCCCAACAGGGTCTACACACAGGATCCTCGACGGCGTATCTCTACCATCCTCAACAATATCTGGACTCAAGACTTGGTCAGATAGTGCACCGGAGGAATCGAGGTTATCTTTCTTCTCAAGGTTTCCATCCTCAAACAGAAGTCAGAAATCTCCGAGCAGAACATCCGTATCTTCTTCAAGATGGATATGTTTTGAAATACCACAACATCTATCATTCATACATTACTCATAAAAGTCATAATTTGTGCATATGTCATTCACATACATCGTCATGCATCATACTTTGCATAAGACTAACGATATTCTATCAAAGTTTCTCTTGTTTTTTCCAAAGCAGGTGAAAATCACTTCTGAAACAAACAGGTCCAGGATTAATGCCCGCCGACGGAAAACTATTCAACGACCGCCCTAGTTGTCCTCCGACAACTGGTCCAGGATTAATGCCCGAAGCCAGACGGGAAAACTATCTGAACGACCACCCTTGTTGTCCTCCGACAACTGGTCCAAGATTAATGTCCGAAGCTAGACGGGAAAACTATCTGAACGACCACCCTTGTTGTCCTCCGAAAACTGGTCCAGGATTAATGCCCGAAGCTAGACGGGAAAACTATTCAACGATCGCCTTGTTGTCCTCCGACAATGATCCGTGATTAACACCAATCTAGACGGAAAACTATCTCGAACGATCACAAGTTATCCTCCGATAATGTGCATTGATCAAGACCAAGCACAACAGGAAGTCCACATTTTGCCAACTACTATCCCTCGAGTGATCAACACGAAGATCTATTCCGACTCTCTTATTATCAATAAGAATTACAGAGTCTAGCGACGACTCGCTTGTTGATGGCATCTTAAGCCGATCTCCGACTACTTGTCACCATTTCTCCACCTTCGTATCGCCGCATATTTGGTTAAAACCAATACAAACCAATAACTTCATTCAAAGATGAGCACGAAGTCTAACGACGACTCTGATGGCATCTTAAGCCCATCTCCATGCTCCTTTCATTTCCAAACATCTACAGCATTAGCATTTACTCACTCCCCAACACCAACCTTTCCAGATGGCATCTTAAGCCCATCTTCGCTTGGCCTCCTATCCGCACAACAATCTCGAGTCTAGCGATGACGATTCCCCGCCTTCTCCAAATGGCATCCAGAAGCCCATTCCGCCATCACCAAAGAACGAGTGCAAATTGTGTGTATTGAGTGTTCAATCATCTTCACCTCCAAGTCACGAAAGGCAAACATGCCAATCTAACCCTTCCAAGACAAGAAGATTGAGTGGGCAGTCATACCCCAAAATTTTCCCTACTACTTCTCAAGACATTCCATACATCCATACTCAAGGATCCCTCAAGGGTTGATTAGACAAACCCTCTCCTAAACAATCAACCCAAACTAGGGTTTGGCAATTCTTAGATCCAGATGGACTTCTAACATCTCGCATGTTCATCATGCCTCCTCATATGCTTCAAAGATTTCATGTCAAGTTTCAAGCCTCACAAGTCAAATTTCGCATAATTGCTCGATGGTCGAAAATCACAGATTGGACAAAAAGTCAATCGTGGTCAACATACACAAACTTCATGATTTTTGGTCAACATCCTCATTTTGAAGTCACATTCATCATTTGATCAAGGGTTGATCATGATTCATCAAGAAAACTCAAGATTTGCTCAAAAGCCAAACTTTCTAAATTAGGGTTTCTCAGAGAAAAGTCAACTGAACTTTGACTGAGCATAACTTCTTCATACTTTCTCGAAATTTTTCCACCACCTCTTGTTTTGAAGGAAATTCAATTTCTACAACTTCATGTCTTACAAGAATGTTCAAAAAATGCTTCATTTGGAAGGTATGGATCAAAATATTACAGGTCCTTTTCAAAGTCAACAAAAAGTCAACTTTTTGTTTTGAAGATATATTGAGCATGGAAACTCCAATTGAGATGAAACTAAAGAGGGTGATTAGAGGACTCTTATAGATTTCCAAAAAGTCCAAGAACACTAAAAAATGTGGAAAATTGAGCAAAATACACCTTGTGCAAGTTGGGCAATTTTGAAGAAGTGCACAAAGAGAGATACTTGTAAAAATCAAAATTTTTGCAAATGGGCCTAGTTTTTCTTCATTCAAACTTGTTCCTTATACAATTAGGAACATCCAAGCCCAATGCCACGAATTTTAATTTTATTTTTCTATTTAATTTGGATTTTATTAATTTAAATACAAATTAAATTCAAAAATAAGGTATAAAATCAAAATTAATTGCAAAATTGATTTTTCTCTCATCCTTGAGATCCAAGTAACCCAAGAAAGCTGGCAAATTTCGAAATTTGATTTGATTTGGCAAGAAATTGAAGAAATTGGATCAATTAAGGAAGATTTGATTTTGTACAAAATCAAATATTTTTCACATTGATTAACCATTATTTGTTCCTCAAATCAGCTCAATTTCCATCCACTATAAATATACAATGTATATCACACAAGAAAGAACAGAAAAATTGCTTCAAAAATCCTAACCTAAAAGTCAAAAAACCGTGCCTTTCAAGTAACTAGCAGCCCTTGTTCCAGCTTGTTTCAATTGGTTTTGAGGATCCAAACACGTTCCTTGACATCCCTTGAAGTGTTCTAGACCTTTACATTGTCCAAAAACATCAAGAATCACAAGAACACGATTTCGGTTTGTCACACTTTTACCAAAATCGATTTTCAATTCTCATGCATTATTAACATGTTTTGTTGTTGTTTTTGTGTTTAGAACGAAGCTTGGAAGCTTTCTGGGCAGTTTGATTGAAGTTCCATGGCCTAAAACACGAATTACCATTGCTAGGGTTTTCGGTTTCGAATTGGGTTTTAAACTAAAAATTGGACCAAAAGACCACCACCATCGTGTTCAGAACGATGTTTCCAATCGAACCATGCCCTTGAATGTCATTTATATTGCTTGTGTTTGATTTTGGAAAATGCAGGGACTATAGCGTCGCACTGAGGCCGACGCTATCTTTTCAAAAATTCAAAACGAGAACGATGAAGTTCTTGGCGCGTGATTGGTGCAATCAGGGGGTGACACTCGTTTACAAACCATTCGCTCCGTTTCCATAACATGTGTACACGGCTGCTTGGCAAGGCTTTCACCCAGGGGACCTGAGTTCGAATCCTAGCCATGGCAAAGCATTTTCTACAAGTTTGCATATTTTTACTATTTTCATATTTTCTTTTAATATTTTCATACAATTTAATTTATCTTTCATAATTTTTATCATGCATTTAAAAAATACCAAAAATATTTATTTTTGCATACACATCGAAAAATGTTTATTTAAATTATAAAATTAAAATATTATTTTTGCATGCATATTTAATTTAATTTCTATTTTATCATTTAAATCACTTTTAATTGATTTTTAATTATTAAATTAACTCCAAAAATTCCCAAAAAATTAGTTTAGCATATTAATGTTATTTCTAGCATGAAAACTTTTTCTCATTCAAAAAATTATTATTTTTACTAACATTTTCCTCTTATTCGATTTCCTCGTATTTCCCGATTTCTCATCTTTTCACAAGTTATATCGTTTCGGACAATTTTTATCGCTTTCTTTTCATATTATGTAATTGCCTATGAGATGTAATAGTTTAATTAGGATTTTTATTTTCCGCAGTTTAAATTATGTATCTGCCCCAAAGCCATGTAATAGCGTAGAATTTATCTTTCCGCATCTTTACTTTCCGCAATTTAATTTCCGCACCCTATAAACTGCTAGTAATTAGGTGTGTATGGCAAGACTAAAATTGAACATAGCTCACTCATAATTCCAAGATAAAAATATCTGAATTGACACACTCTTTTCACACACGCACCCCTTAGGGTAATTCTCTCTCGATGCCTTTCGATTTCAAATGGTCATGTCCCTCGAACGTAGAGGTATTCTAGCACCGTTGCCTTCAAACAAATCATCATAGTCCCTTCGATACAAAGATCATAGACCCACGATGTCGCCTCCAAATACATGATCTTGACCCTCGATTGTCGCCTACGAAAAATGATGATAGTCCCTTCGAATGTGCTAGGATACTTCCTACAAGTTGCTTTCTATGACCATCCGATGTCCCTTCGAATGTCCCGCTTACATCCAACGAATAGGGTTACCTACCAACTAATGGTATGGATAGCGCTATTCTAAAGAAACGTAAAATAACACGAAAACGACCATTCTGAGTAGGTAATAAGACTTTTAGTTGCTTGCTCTATCAAAATACTTTTCACACCACACACTTTTTGTCAAAATTCAAATTCTTTTTAAAACGAAACATTTCCGAACACTTTGTATACATTCCTACATGAATCATTACAAAGTCAAAGCAAAATTCCTTTTCAAAAACATTTTTGTCAAACACACAGAAAACAATTTTAAAAAGATCTAGAAGCAACTAAGAGCCCGTAGATAACTACGGATGGAAAGGGGTGCTAATACCTTCCCTTTTCATAACCTTCTCCCTTACTCAGAATCTAACGAAGGTCTTTTCTTGTTCTTTTCACCTTCCCTTAATTGGATAAAAGAAAAGTCGATGGCGACTCTTGCTATCCGCACATTTGCGATAGAAAATTCTACAAAGTCAGTTCACCGTATTACACCTGTGTACTTGGAAAATCTTGCAGAGTGAAGTTCAACAAAGGCAAACAAAGAACACATGGATCCCTTGATTACATCCATGCTGATCTTTGGGGGCCTGCAAGGTGTCCATCACATTCAAGAGCAAGGTATTTTCTATCCATAGTAGATGACTATTCCAGAAAGTTATGGGTATTCATTCAGAAGACTAAGGATGAAACTTTGAGAATTTCAAAGGTTGGAAGACTCGTCGAAAACCAAACCGCGTAAAGGTCAAGAGGTTGAGAATGTACAATGGTCTTGAATTTTGCAATGAGGCATTCGATGCCTTTTATGTCGCCTGGTATTGCAAGACACGTAACTCTCGTAGCACTCCACAACAAAATGGTTTGGCTGAAAGGTTTAATCAAACCATCTTGGAGAGAGTTAGATGCATGTTGACTAGTGCTGGATTAAAGAAGGTGTTTTGGGCTGAGTCTGTTTCGACAGCAACATATCTGATAAATAGATGTCCTTCGATCGCTAGATATGAAGACACCGAAGAAGTTTGACGTGACATCCACCAAATCTCGACAAACTGAGAGTATTTGGCTGCGTAGCCTATGCTCACATTAGGCAAGACAAGGTCGAAACTAGAGCTCTTAAATTCATGTTCATGGGATATCCTGAAGGAGTCAAAGCTTATAGGCTATGGTGCCTAGAGTCAGGTCACAAAAGAATTATCACTAGTCGAGATGTTGTTTTCAATGAAGCTGAAATGGCTTTCAAGAAAACGAATGATGTTGGTCGAAGTGCAGAAGTATCTGACGAAGAGCTGGAACAGGTAGAGATTCTTGTTGAGGTGGAGCATGTTGATGCTGAATTGCATATCCTAGATAAAGTCAAAGAAGCAGATGATGCTGATGAAGTTGAGGAAACTGTTGATTACTATCTATTAGAAAGATATAGGACACTAAGAGTCATCAAACCACCTCAAAGGTTTGGGTATGCAGATCTTATAGCTTATGCCTTAATCTCTGCAAGTGAGGTTCTAGACGAAGAACCAAGAGACCATAAGGAAGTTATGAGGAGTCGAAATAAGACTGAATGGCTGAAGGCCATGGATGATGAGATGAAGTCTCTTCATGATAACAACACTTGGGAATTGATCAAGAAACTCTGGAGCCAAAGTTAGTCACCGTAAATGGATTTTCAAAGTTAAGGAAGGAATCAAGGAGTGGCCGAAAAGATACAAGGCAAGGTTGGTTGCAAGGGTTTCACCCGTAAAGAAGGTATAGATTTCAATGATGTGTTTTCTCCCTGTGAAGCATAGGTCCATTCGAATGTTGCTTTCCATGGTGGCACGCTCAATCTTGAACCGAACAGATGGATGTGAAGATCGCGTTTTGTATGGTGATCTAGATGAAACAATCCCGACGAGGCAACCAAGGGTATGTCGAAAAGGGAAAGGAAGATTATGTGTGCAAGTTGAATAGATCTTTATATAGGTGAAACAATCTCCTCGACAAAGGAATAGAGATTCGACAAATTCATGACACGCATAAGTTTCGTTAGAAGTCGGTCGACCACCGTGTTTACTTCGATTTCGTCCTTAATTCATTTGTTATTTTGTTACTTTATGTTGATGATATTCTCATAGCAAGTAACAATGTCAAGAGGTAATGAGGGTGTAGGCGTAACTCAATAAGGAGTTCAAATGAAGGATCTAGGAGCAGCTTCAGATTCTTGGAATTGACATTCAAGAGATAGAAAGTACAAAATTATGCTTGTCTCAAGAGGCATATTTACGAAGGATTCTCGAAAAGTTTGGTATGTCGAATTCAAAGCCCACAGACTCCAACAAACCTCAATTCAAGTTGAGTATTGATCAATGTCCCAAGATCGAGGTCGAAAGAACTTATATGAATAACATCCCATATGCTAATGTAGTAGGTTCTTTGATGTATGCTATGGTTTGTACTAGACCCGACATAGCATATGCAGAAGTCTTGTAAGGCGTACATGGCAAACTCGGAAAGGCTCACCGAAAGCATTGAAGTGGATTCTAAGGTACATAAATGGGTCTCGAATGTAGTCTTAATTTATGGTGGAGCCTTTGGTGAAGATGGTAAAGCTGCAATCGAAGGATATGTCGACTCTGATTATGCAGGTTGTATGGATTCCAGAAAATCTATTTCTGGATATGTTTTCACTATGTTTGGTACAACTATTAGTTGAAAGTTACACTCGAAGGTTGTTGCATTATCAACCACCAAGCGGAATATATTGCTTTAATCAAGTCGTGAAAGAAGCATTGTGGCTTGAAGGTTTTGCTAAGGAGCTGAAAATTCAAGGGGAAGTTATCACTGTTAAATGTGGTAGCCAAAGTGCAATACACATGTCGAAGAATTCAACCTATCATGAGCGAACCAAGCACATTGATGTGAGGTTGCATTTCGTTAGAGGGGTAATCGAGCGTGGAGAAGCCCAAGTGCTGAAGGTTTCGACAGATCATAATGTCAGATATGATCACCAAGACATTGCCTAGTTGCAAGTTTTTCCACCGTATGCAGTTGATAAAGCTGCATGAAGAAAACTAATTCGTTAGTTTATAATAGAGTTTGTTCCAAGGTGGAGATTTGTGAGATATTGGGTCGAACTCTATTGTGTCGAAGGATGATAGAATTGTTAGCATCGAATTGGGCCTGTTTGTTATGTCCAATTGGTTAAGTTAGCTTGTACCCTAAGTTAGCTTGTAATGGGTATTTGTGATAAAAGCCCATTAGTTTAGCATGTTAGGTTTATTATAAATAGCATACTAGTCTCTCATCATTGCATACTGCAAATCCTAATTTAGGGTGAGAGGGTTATTTGTTATTCTTGTATACTTGTAATCTTGTTTTGAAGATAAAGGAAAGAATAGCAGTTAATAACCAATCCTTGTGTTCATCTTGTTCTTAATTCTTTTTCCCTACCTTGCAACAAGCTTATATATATTTGTTTCAAGGCATCCGATTCACAACAATAAGCAATTTTTAGAAGTAAAGTCTTGATGAGTGTAGTGTTTGGTGGACTAAATTCATATCAAACTGTGGGGTAATCAAATAGATGCAATGGTAATTTAGGGGCTGAATGATGGTGTTGGTTAGAAAAAGTGTTTTCTTATTGTGCCGAATGTGATTGTTAATTTTTTTTAATTATGTGATTATTAATATATGTTGAATTATGTTATTATCAAAGGCTTATTCACTCAATCAGTTAATCTTCATTGCTCTATTTGTGCAACACAAGCATGGATGTTGAATAAACCAGATAAATTTTCAAAATCCACGCATTGATGAAGATGGAAGAGAGGAACATTAGAAACTGCTTTTATTTTAAATATATTTTTCTGTTTTTTGTTTTTGTTGTAACATCTATTTTGATGGTTGTTATTATATAATTGACATTACTTTATTATTTTTATATGTTTATAAGACTTGTTATTTTGACAATATAATTGAAATTTTTGATTTTGCCTTAAATTTTGTGTGGTGCATATAAAAAGTATTTTTAAAATTTAGTCATTTTTAATTTTGGAAAAGAGAGGGCCTAATCTCGAAAAACAAAATTATACCGACACAACTCTAGGCAAAACAACACCGCTACTATATGTGAATAAGTAGCTGATTTGTCCAATTCATTCTATTTATTAGTTTGTTCCTAAAATAAGGAAACAAATCAGAAATTAATTTGTTCTAATTCAATGTAATTATTTAGTGCAGTTACTTGTATAGCTCTTTAACCTCTATATATACAAAAAGAAAGAATGAAAAAGGTATCAAGTTAAGAATTATTGATATGGCATCAGGAGGTTTTCGACCAAACCTGTGAATTTTAGATAAATCTTGCGATTGTAATAGTGCTCACGAGTTGCAATTTCATTGTTGTTGCTCCTTATTGAGAAAGCGTGTTCGTTTTGATCATGGTCTCGTAAGTATTTCTTTCACGTTGATAAGGGGAAAAAAAACTATCTTACTGAAAGAGGCGGGCGGTAATATTATATATTCATTTAGGGAAAAAAATTTGTTTCACGGAAACAGAAGAAAGAAAAAGCTATTCATAGTATT
This sequence comes from Vicia sativa, assembly GCA_021764765.1. Classification (NCBI taxonomy): domain Eukaryota; kingdom Viridiplantae; phylum Streptophyta; class Magnoliopsida; order Fabales; family Fabaceae; genus Vicia; species Vicia sativa. Next base: position 309,565,921 of record CM038792.1, read on the forward strand.
TAGAAAGGGCGGCGGCAGGAGTATAATAGTATAGAGAATATACTATTCTCTAGCAAACAATTTTCAAGCAGTATTGTTTTGGATTTAGTGATTAGTTCTACGTGAAAAAAACATTATTTGTTGATACTTGCAAGATGCGGTATCTTCCTTTTACAACATTATCTTCCTTTTACAATATCTTAGTTACTTGCACTATTGTTTCTATGGCTTCCGAAAAAGAAAGAGATTAAATTTGTATTCGTTTTACCCAAAAAAATTATTCTGTTTGGGAATTTCACTTCAGAATGTATGTCTAAGGAAAGAAATTATGGAATCATTTGGACGTGTCACTAAGGCGCCGACAAATAAAGCTGCTTTAGAAAAGTGGGAATATAAAGATGCTTAGGTTATCACTTGAATTCTTAGTAGTATTGATCTTCAAATGATTAATAATTTGCGTTCGTTTTCCATTGCTCAAGAAATATGAGACTATTTAAAGCGAATTTACAATCAGAACAATGCGGCCAAGCGTTTTCGGGTTGGAGTTAGAGATAGCTAATTACAAACAAGGTACCTTGTCTGTTCAAGAATACTATTCTTGGTTTTTTGAATTTGTGGACAAAACACTCTTCTATTATACACGCTGATGTTCCCAAGACTTCTCTCACGGTTGTCCAAGAGGTCTACAACACCAGTGGGCGTGATCAATTTTTCATGAAACTTCGTCCATAATTTGAGGTTGTTAGAGGAGCTTTGCTGAATAGGAATCCTGTTCCTTCCTTGGATACTCGTGTTTGCGAACTCCTTAGGGAGGAGCAGCGTCTCCTTACTCAAGACACCATGTTTCATGATGCTGTCACATCTGAGCCTGTGACGGTTGCATATGCTGCTCAGAGTAGAGGAAAAAAGGGTCGTGATATGCGACAAGTCCAATGTTTTTCTTGCAAATAATTTGGAAATTTGGCCCGCAACTACAATAAGAAGTTATGCAATTATTGCAAACAACAGGGTCATATCATCTCTGACTATCCCACGCGTCCTCCTCGACCAGCCAAGGTATTCCATGCCACAACCAACTCTGCAGTTGGTTCTCTCAGTTTTGGTGCATCTAATGGTGGTGTTCTATAACCTGAAATGATTCAACAAATGGTACTTTATGCTATTTCTACCTTGGGAATTCAGGGTAAGTCGTTTAATGTTTCTCAGCCATGGTTTCTTGATTCTGGTGCATCTAATCACATGATGAGTTCCTCTGAATACTTGCACAATTTACATTCTTATAATGGTAACCGGCAAATCCAAATTGTTGTGTTGGAGACATAAATTCTAACTTTCGTGACGTGCTTGTATCACCCGAACTTACTTCTAACTTATTGTCGGTTGGTCAATTGGTGGATAACAATTATAATGTTAATTTTTCTCGTGTTAGTTCTAGTCATTTATCTTTTGTCTGTAATAAAGTTTTGAACTCGTATGAGGATTGACATAGAAAATTGGGCCATCCAAATTCTATTGTTATGTCTCGTTTATTTAAAACTAGTTTTTTGGGAAGTAAACATGTTTGTGCGACTTCGATTTCATGTTCTGTTTGCAAATTAGCTAAAAGTAAAACACTTCATTTTTCGTCAAGGGCTCATCGTGCCTCCACTTGTTTTGAGATGATTCATAGTGATATGTGGGGAATGTCTCTTATAGTATCTCATGCTTAGTATAAATATTTTGTCACATTTATTGATGATTAGAGTCGTTTTACCTGGATATATTTTCTTAGATCTAAGTCTGAAGTGTTTTCTATGTTTCAGATGTTTTTGACATATGTTGAAACTTAATTTCAAGGGAGTGTTAAAATTTTCTGTTTAACTCTAGAGGTGAGTATATGTCTCATGAGTTTCAGGAGTAACTTCAACAAAAAGGGATCTTGTCTCAACGATCTTGTCCCAATACTCCCTAACAAAATGGGATGGCAGAGCGAAAGAATCGTCATTTGCTAGATGTAACGTGCACCTTACTTCTTCAAGCTTCTACGCCATCCCAATTTTGGGTTGAGGCTTTTTCCACTACCGTATTCTTGATAAATCGTCTTTCTTCTATGGTTATTGATTTTGATTCTCCCTTTTTTCGTCTTTTTAAAACTCAACTTGATTATAGTGATTTACATACTTTTGGTTGTGTGTGTTTTGTTCACTCACCCCTATTTGAACGAAATAAACTTGGAGCACAGTCTGTTCAATGTGCATTTATGGGGTATAACAACTCTCATAAGGGTTTTGTGTGTTATGATGTCACCGCTTTCGACTTTCTAGGAATGTTCCATTTTTTAACAATCAATATATGTTTCATTCTCTTTCTCCTACCACAAATGATATTACTATTCTTCCTAATTTTTCCTTTATGCCTTGACCCATAGAACGTTACAAACCAGGATTTACATATGTCAGACAATGCAAAAAATAGGTTTCCACTGCCCCTTCCGACACTGATCTGCCACCTGATCCTGAACCGGTCAAACCACGACGTTTTGGTAGAATATCTAAAGCACCAGATAGATATTCACCAGACATGTATGATTCCTATTCTTCTTTGACTGCCTCATTATCTAGCATATTTGTTCCTACTTGTTATGCATAGGCTATTAAAGATGTGCACTGCATAAAATCAATGAATAAGGAACTTCAGGCTCTTCAAGAGAATTTTACATGGGATATTGTATCTTGTCCCTCGGATATCAAACCCATAGGCTGCAAATGGGTGTATTTTGTGAAACTGAATTCTGATGGGCCTCTCAACTGTTTTAAGGTTCAATTGGTTGCCTTAGGAAATAAGCAAGAATATGGAATTTATTATGATGAGACATTTGCACCGGTTTCCAAGATGACAATTGTTCGTATGATACTCTCGATAGCTGCATCGAATAGGTGGTATCTTCATCAAATGGATTTCAAAAATGCTTTTTTTTCATGGCGACCTGACGAAAGATATTTAAATGACTCCTCCTCAAGGTTTATTTTTGTGAACTAAGGGCGTGGGCAAGCTTAAACACTCCTTATACAGTTTGAAACAAGCGCCTGGTGCATGGTATGAAAAATTCTTCTCCACTCTACTTGGATTCTCCTTTACTCAGAGTCAATATGATTATTCTCTATTTATTCATAGAACATCTATTGGAATTGTCATACTTCTTCTGTATGTTGATGATATGATTATTACAGGTTGTGATCATGCTTCTATTCAAAGCCTTAAACAGCAGTTACAAGCATCGTTTCATATGAAAGATCTTGGTAATTTGTATTATTTTCTTGGTCTGGAGGTTCATTCTACATCAAAGAGAATCTTCCTCCATCAACACAAGTATGCCACATATTTAATTTCTATGGCTGGTCTCCAATCGGCTAATCCAGTGGATACTCTTCTTGAGGTTAATGTTAAATATCACCGTGATGACAGTTGTAACACCCCATTTCCCAATACTAATAAATATAGTAAAATACAAGGCAATTATCAGAGTGATCCACAAAATGGGATGTCACATGATTTTAAAAATCCTTATAAGGTTCCAAAAATACTTTATTTCAAAATAAATATTCATGCAGCGGAAAAACAACTTAATTCGGTTTCATGGCTTTCTAGCCTCATCAAATCAAACTCCACAAAACACGTGGTTCAACAAATTTTTTAAAGTAATATATGTAACAATAAAACAAATGAAAGACATAGAAATTCCCCAAATCCTGTGTTACGTATCAGAGCGGCTCCTAGGACTCAGTCATGTAACATTCTTTCCGAGGCAAGATTTTGTACCTAGTCATCTCAGATCCCAAGGAATCATAGACACAAAAACACAAAAAGGGGTGAGAATTTCATGCAATAATTATATGGTGAAAGATACATGCTAAGGAGTAGTTAACTCACACAACAAAATCATAACACATCATAATACATCACCACACATTAATCACCCTTATTTCTCATCAACCATTTAACATTTATGCAACATCATGAATTCTAATGCAATGTAATGCATGTGGTACCATCAAGGCATAAACCTTTGTCACAAAGCCATTTAGGAATTATAGAGCATTAATCCCTCGTCACCATACAGAGCATTAAACCCTGTCACCATATAGAGCATTAAGCCCTCGTCACTAAATGCAATGCCATATGATCATGCAACAACATAATTATATCACACGCAATGCATAAGCTTTCATCACTATGCCAATTTTAGGAAAATAACATCATCATCATCACATTCATCGACGCCATAAACATCATAACGAAACAATCATTATTAACAAAACATCAATTAGATTCCGGTAAGAGTAATCAAACCTATTCTTATTATAGGCCTTAAATTTATAACTTTATACCTCTATTTCCTATTTCGATTCAAGGTTCATAATAATGACTACCTACTCTTCGAACAGTACACTAATCAGAGTCCTAAACTAAAGTTACGATCGTCTTAAGAAAATTCCAAAATAGCCAACCAGCTCTACCCTCCCTCGCCCGACGGATCCCTCGCCGACGATGTGCCGACGCCGAGACCTCATGAGACCCTCCATAGGCTAACCAAAATATACTCTTTCTCCCGCCCCTTGACTCGCCTGGAGAAACCATCATCGCCCGACGATGCTCCCTGCATTGCTCGACGATCCTGCGGGATCATGATTTTCCTGCTGCAATTTTTGCACTACACCTGTCCAATTTTCTGCGATTTGCTTCATGTTACAGGTCCTAAAACATGGTCTAAACACATTATTTCTTCACATATCAGTACAATTTAGTACACCACTACCTAGGCATCAATTATAGGTCAAAATTAACCATCAAAACCCTTGAATTCTTAGCCTCTATCACCTATAATTTTTGGATTGGGTTTACTATACAATAATCATTACAACAACATAATCATCGCAATAACAACAACAAAACATTACAATTGCATATATGAACACAATCTCATACATTGAATCAATTCAATAAAACAAATCACACAATCACACAATACCTAAGAGGGAAAGGAACCCTCACTACCCTCTCATGATATAATCACCAATTAAGGAATCCATTCACCCTCCTTACGTTAATTCGAAGCTTTGAGCTTCCAAGATTGTGAAATTCCTGCTCGCTCTTCCTTTCTCTCGTTCTACGGTGATCATCCTTCTTCTATATTCTCACGATCGTACTATGATAATACCTAAGTCCCAATTTTCTCTTAAGTCCAATTTTACCCCTAGGACCCTTAATATGGTTATTCCCATCATATCCTCACTAATGCCATTCGACTTTACCATACTACTCTTATTTATGTAAGTAATTAACTACTAATATTATAAATACTATTCTATCTATAATAATAAAAATATCAATAATAATAACAATGATAATAATAATGCTAATATTACTAATATTCTCACAACACTTCAACTTCTAATTTCTACTATTTGCACCCTAACACATTCTTAAGACTCTTCAATACAAATGAATGCATCGCATTATTGAATAAAATAATCTAAATTGAATCGGGGCATTACAACTCTCCCCCACTTTAAGGATTTTCGTCCTCGGAAATTACCTGATACAAATAACTCTAGATAAGCCTCTTGCATCTTGCTTTCTAACTCCCACGTCGCGTTCTCGCCAGTAACACCTTTCCAAACTACTTTTACTAGAGCAATGTCCTTTCCCCTCAGCTTCTTTATCTCGTGACTTTTAATCCTTATAGGTGCAGTTTCAACGGTAAGGTCATCCCGCACTTCTATATCATCCATCGGAATCTCATGCGACGAATCTAGATTATACTTCCGGAGTTGCGACACATGGAACACATTGTGCAAATTGGACAAGTTAGGTGGCAAGGCCACTCTATATGCAACTGTCCCTACTTTCTTTGAAATCTGATACGGACCAATAAATTGAGGAGTCAACTTTTTAGCTTTTAATGCCTGTCCCACACCAGTTATCGGGGATACTCTCAAGAGCACATGGTCTCTTTCTTGAAACTCAAGTTCCTTCCTTCTCTTGTCGTGATAACTCTTCTGCCTACTTTGAGAAGTCTTCATCCTTTTCCGAATCAATTTCACCTTCTTTGTAGTTTCTCGCACCATTTCTGGTCCAAGCGCTATGCTCTCACCAGTTTCGTACCAACACAAGGGCGTTATGCACCTCCGATCATACAATGCCTTGAATGGTGCCATGCCAATGTTAGAATGAAAACTATTATTATAAGTGAACTCAATCAATAGGAGATAACTGTCCCATGCGCCTCCCTGATCAAGAACATATGCTCTCAACAAATCCTCCAACATCTGAATAGTCCTCTCTGTTTGACCATATGCATGTGGGTGATATGCTGAACTCAATTTTAACTTTGAACCCAACGCATCCTGTAAACTCTTCCAAAAATAAGATGTAAATCATGGATCTCTGTCTGGCACAACACTTGACAGAACAGTGTGCAACTTCACAATTACTCAGAGATAAATCTTTGCCAACTTTGGAACAGGAAAGTTGATACTTATCGGAATGAAATAAGCTGATTTCGTTAGTCTATCAACGATCACCCAAATTTTATCATTTCCTCTATGAGTAGTAGGAAATCCCGTCACAAAGTCCATTGATATACTATCCCACTTCCATTTTGGAACTTCCAACGGTTCCAACAACCCTGCCAATTTCTGATGTTCAACTTTCAATATCTGACAAGTCAAGCACGCGTACACGAACTGCGCTACATCCCATTTCAATCCCGGCCACCAAAACAATTTCTTCAAATCGCTATACATCTTAGTAGCTCCTAGATGAATACTCAAGCCACTCCTATGGCCTTCTTCCATAATCATATTTTTCATCTCAGCATCGTCAGGAATACAAATTTTGCCTTGGAACCTCAACACACCTTGGTTGTCTATCTTAAAGTCATCATCTTCCGACTGATTATTCCCGAACATAAAATCCACCAATTTCACATCTAACTTCTGAGCTTCTTTAATTTTATCTAGGAAATCATTATGAATTCTCAGCATTCCTGTAATACGGTGGGAGAATTGACTTGTTTGTTTTGCATTTTATCGCAAATGTTGCGGATAACAAGAGTCGCGACCGACTTTTCTTTTACCCAATAAAGGGAAGGTGAAAAGAACAGGAAAACACCTTCGTTAGATTCTGAGTACGGGAGGTAATTATGAAAAGGGAGGGTATTAACACCCTTTCCATCCGTAGTTATCTACGAGCTCTTAATTGCTTAGCTCACTTTTGAAAACTTGTTTTCTGTGTTTGTGTGGTTTGAAAAGTATTTTTGAAAAGTATTTGAAAAATATTTTGCTTTGATTTCGTAATGATTCTCGTTGGAATGTATACAAAGTATTTAGAAATATTTGTTTGGAAAATGTTTAAAGCTTTGTAATGATTCTCGCTGGAATGTATACAAAGTGTTTGTTTGAAAGATAGTTTGAAAATAAGTGTAAGGTGTGAAAAGTATTTTGATTTGGATTGAGCAAGAAATTTAAAGTCTTATTTACCTACTCAGAATGGTCGTTTTCTTGTTATTTTCCTTCTCCTTTAGGAAAACGCTATCCATACCATTAGTTGGTAGGTAACTCTATCTGTTGGATGTGAAGGGACAATCGTAGGGTCATCGTATGGTCATTGAAGGCAACATGGTAAGGATACCTTATCAATTTCATAGGGACGATCATCACTTGTTCATAGGCAACAACCGAGGGACGAGATCATATATTCATAGGCAACATCGAGGGTCATCGAGGGAATATGATCTTTGTGATGATTTAACCGAGGGACTTTACTAATGGTACCCCTACGTTCGAGGGACATGACCATTATAATCGAAAGGCAAAAAGAGAGGATACCCTAAGGGGATGCAAGTGTGATAGAGTGTGTTAAATTTAGATATTTATCTTTGAATTAGGGTTATCTAAGTTTGATTTTAATCTTGCCATACAAACCCTAGTTAGTATACATCTAAACAGTTTATAGACAATTTATAAGAGAGTGCAGAAATTCTTGAGTATGGAGATGTGGATTGATTTGAGAAATATGAGGGAAAATTTTGGGGTGTAATAATTCCCAACTTCACGCTTATGTGTCGTTTCACACACTAAACACATGTCCCTAAACTGTTCAATTAAGTCCAATTCTCGAACCATCATTGTAGACATATGTAGTGACTTCCTACTCAAAGCATCTGCCACAACATTAGCTTTACCAGGGTGGTAATTCAAGCCAAAATCATAGTCCTTTAACAATTTTATCCACCTTTTCTACCTCATATTCAACTCTTTCTGATCGAACAGATATTTCAAGTTCTTGTGATCACTAAATACTTCAAATATGGAGCCGTACAGATAATGACTCCAAATCTTCAATACGAATACCACTGCTGCTAATTCTAGATCGTGAGTGGGGTAATTTCTTTCATGAGCCCTCAATTGCCTCGACGCATAAGCTATTACTTTATCGTCCTGCATAAGCACTCCACCTAAACCCAATTTATAAGCATCACAATACACTACAAACGGTTCATCAGGTTTTGGTAAAATTAAGATCGGATTCATCGTCAATCTCTTCTTCAGCTCAACAAAAATCTCTTCACATTGAACGTCCCACACAAATGCCTTTCCTTTAAAAGTTAACTGAGTCAGCGGTAGTGATAATTTAGAAAATCCTTCAATGAATCTCCTATAATAACTCACCAATCCCGAGGAGCTCCTAATCTCTGTAACAGACTTTAGAGTTTCCTACTATAACACCGCATCTTCCATAGATGGACCTACCGTAGTTCCACCACCCAAGATGACATGACCAAGGAAACTAACCTTTCCCAACCAGAATTCGCACTTTGACAACTTTGCATATAAATTATTTTCTTTTAGCACTTGAAACACAATGCGAAGATGTTCAGAATGCTCCTCTTCTGATTTGGAACATATTAAGATATCATCAATGAATACGACTACAAATTGATCTAAGTATGAGTGAAAAATACGATTCATATACTCCATAAACACTCCTGGCGCATTGGTAACACCGAACGACATCATTGTATACTTATAATTCCCATATCGAGCCCTGGAAACTATCTTCTGAATATCATCATTTTTTACTCGAATCTGGTGATAACCCACCCTCAAATCAATCTTACTAAATACTCTTGCACCTACCAACTGGTTCATTAAATCATCTATTCTCGGAAGTGGATATTTGTTTTTGATCGTCACCTTATTTAGCTGCCGGTAATCAACGCACAATCTCATACTACTATCCTTATTTTTCACAAGCAACACTGGGGCTCCCCAAGGCGATACACTTGGTCTGACGAACTTCTTTTCCAGTAATTCTTCTAGTTGTTTCTTCAATTCTTCTAATTCAAATGTTGACATTCGATAGGGTGCCATAGAAAAAGGTTTGGTACCTTGAACAAGATCAATCGAAAACTCCACCTCTCTCTCTGGTGGCACATCTATGACATCATTAGGGAAAACTTTAGGAAATTCGCACACCAGCAACAACTCATCAATAATAGTCGGACTCTCTATGGATAAGGACGCCATTAATGAAAACACCAACGCTTCGTCTCATAAATTCATTCAACTGTATAGTAGATAAGAATTCAACTTCTCCATCATCATTAGGACTAGAAAATCGTATAGATTTGTTATAGTAGTTAATATGAACATAGTTGTATTCCAACCAGTTCATACCCAAAATCAAGTCAATCCTACTAAGCGGTAAGAAAATTAAATCTACAAAAAGTCTCTATCGAAGATCGACAAAGGACACCTCAAACAAACAAGAGAAGTAGTCATTGATCCCTTAGGTTGAGTATCGATAACCATTTCTCCTTTCATAGGGGATAACACAAGACCCAACCTTTCCATACAATCAACCGCAATAAAACAATGAGTAGCACCATGTTACCTTGAAATTTCTTAAAGTATTCAAAAGTACATATTAAATGCAAACGTCTTTGCAAATTAAGGGTCGATCCTTAGAAAATAAGGGTTCTTCAGAAGATTGAAATATATGACCAAGAAGAATACTAAATTAAGGATGTCGAAAAAGAGGCATGTCGACCAAAAGGACAAATCGTGGAAATTGGTCAATTCGAACAAAGTATTAAATAGTGAGGGAGATAGTCGAAGTTGAGCCCAGTCGGTTATAGAGGATTTTGGACTTAGAGGAATTTCATTGTTTTTGCTCTCAATGAAGGTAACACGTTGAGGTTAGGAGTGATTTACTTTTAGAAGCCAGAAGCGGGAAAAGTTTAAAATCCAAGATCGTGGGCAGTTATTAGAGCTTTGTATTGTTTAAGCGCCAAACAGGTGGCAAAATCTTGTGAAGCGGTTTCTTCAAGTTTCAAACGCCAGCCGTAGATTGTTTTAGGAAGTTACTTTGTAAACGTTATAAATAAGTCATTTCAATGTAAAATCTAGTGTGTTCACTTGTATACTCAAAGTACTTGCAAAAACTCTGCCCAATTCCGAGTATCAGGAAGAAAGAGTTACAAAAGTATTTGATGTACGTGAATCACCACCTATATTTCAATGAAAAACCTTTACATTTCAGTTGTTTTCTTTGAAGCTTTTACCTGCATTCTATTTACTTTTCAGCAATCACTTTGTGTTTTCGTATGTTGATGCTCTCTTTGTTACAAGTTTCGAGTTGACAAAAGAGTCTTTTGACCCTTATTTCGTTTAGAACAGACCTGGATTCACATCCTTCTATCGGTCACGAGTCACCATAGTAGGTCAAAATATAGTGAATATTCAGATTTGTCAAGTTATTTAAGTGTTTGTCTCCATCACTCATGTGTTGCCTGTCACTCAAACCTGATCTATTGTATGGAAAGTTGTTGTACTTATTCCCTTAGTCTTAGGAAACCATTTCTTAGGCAAGGATTTCGAAATCAGTACAATTTCACAAATCTTAGCACATGTCTTAAGATCAACTGGTCGATCTTGCGAGTGACCCTTAGTTTTAGGACTTTGGGAGGACCAACATTTGTTTACCATTTTCCACAGTGAACAAATTGGCACACTTGGTGGGACCAGTTCTAAGTTTTTATTGTTACATGTCGTAAGTGTACGAAACTTAGAAGTGGAAGCCTAACTCGAGAGTATAAGAAAGTACCCACTATGAGACATACACCTAGGATGTCAAACACTGCTTTAAACATGGAGGAAATTCCATCACGAACGTTGGGTACATCTGACCCAATAGTTACTCAATTTGCACCATTTCCCCCACTAAACAATACGACTGTATCAGGATCAACTACTTGTCGACTGCCCCCGCATCACACCGTTGAGTCCAGGCATGGTGGCTACGAATGCCATTTCGAACACAACGATAACTCGATTTGGTACTGCTAATCCCCCTTATGGAATTTTATATTCCTTAATATCGAGATATCAGTCGACTTTAAGTGCAGCGGTGGTGTCAGATAACGTGCAAAATATGAATTCTCCTTACAAGGATCCGCAGTAGGGGGAAATAGAGGAATGTCTGCGCAACAACTAGTGCCGCCACTAACTAATACTTCGATAGCAGTGTTGAGGCAAAAAATGGATGATAGTAATCATGAGTTGGTTAATATGTAGACTAACCAAATGAGTAATGTATTTAACCCTATAGTGCAAGAGTCAGCTGAGACTAATAGAGAGTCTGCTGAAACAAATCGACAAGTGATTGCCTAGTTAACACGTCTGTGTAATTTTTTGGGCGCTCCCCCAACGCCGATTCGACAGACACCACATGTTCGATTAAATCCCCTCGGTCAAGTAGACGTGGGGGCAATAGAAGATGAAACTGACCATCAAGGACAAGCTGTAAGGCCTCATAGAAATATTGTCGAACCCCCTAGGGTATTAGTTAATCGATAACAAGAGGCTGATCAAATTCTTGATCAACTTCGACAAGAAGATTTAGCTGTCGAAAATAATCTAACTACAATTTTTGAGAGAATTATGGCTAGGAACAGTATGAATGCCACACTCTAGAGGCCAACATATTTGTCCCTTATGTCTGAGTATATTTTACAGACTGAAAACCCTAGAGGATGGAAAATTCCTAAATATACTAAGTTTGGGGGTGAGTCTGGTGAATCGACAGTCGAACATATTGCTAGATATTTATCAGAATCTGGTGATATGGTGAATAATGAAAGTTTTAGGGTAAAGAAGTTTCCTTCATTTCTCACTAAGGCAGCTTTCACGTGGTTTACCACACTACCTCCTAATTCAATTGATTCATGGACTAAGTTGGAAAAGCTTTTTCATGAACAATTTTTTGAGGGACATTCGAAAATTAGTTTTGGTAGAGTTATCAAACATCAAGAGGAGGTTTGCTGAGACCATAGATGATTATTTAAATCGATTTATGTCATTAAAGGCAAGACGTTTTACCCAAGTGCCAGAACATGAACTTGTTCAAATGGCTGCTGGAGGATTAGATTATTCTATTAGAAATAAAATCGACCCAACTTTGGTTAAGAGTATATCGCAATTAGCTGATAGAGTTCGACACGTTGAGTGTTTACGGCTAGAGAAGGTTAGGTATACTAAGGCTAAAGCTAAGAAATAAAAGTAGCCTACATAGATTGTGATGATACAAATCCCATATACGAGGCCGACTATATCTCACCGACCGAGGCAGATGTCGATGTGGATGAAATAAAGCCAGGGCCTACGTATGAATACAAATCTTTGTTTCCTTCTAAAGGAAAAAATACTGTTGTCTAAAGCAATTCTAAATTTCCTGCAAAAACTTATACATTTGATGTTTCTAAATATGAAGAAATTTTTGATTTGTTAGTTAAAGATGGTCAAATTTTAGTACCTCCTAATGCTAAAATGCCACCATTAGAACAACGACAGAAAAGAGGTTTTTGTAAATATCATAATTATCTTGGTCACACAATCTCTCAATGTTTTCTTTTCAGGGATCTTGTTCAGAAATCACTGTAAGAGGGTCGTCTGAAATTTGCTGCTAGAAAGATGAAGATCGACACTGACCCTCTTAGGCAGGAGGAAGCTCTCTTTGTTGAACCTGTCAAGATCAATATGGTCGAGATTTCTGAATTTCCAGATAACATGGTTGAAGAGAGTACAGGGGAAAATGTTGATGTCGACTTAGCTGAAACTGATGTCAACTCCAAGTCAGATGAGGACTTGATAGATTTCCTCTACTGCTGCAAAAACAAAGGTTCGACAGTTTGTTTGTGCCCTAGGTATGGGGCTCTAATTGACAAAATTGTTGTTGAGAATTTTCAAAAGATGCAATTAGGGAAGGGCAAAGCCAAAGTCCATAACCAAAGGCTCCCTAACCCAAGGGACCCTAGGAGAAACATATGGAACTCTCAAGGAAACCCAAAGAGTTTCATCCCTTATGTTGCTGCTCCTAGAGGCACATGGATTAAGCCTCAAAGGGGAATGGGGGAATCAAATGCTGATGCCGTTTTAAGAGATCCGAAGGGAAAGTCGACTATGAGTTACCGACATGAATTCACATCAGAGAAGAAAAGCCACATATTTGAGAATTATCTGGGAAATAATCCCATGAGTAGAACTCACTGGAGGCATTTCCAATGCAAGAAGCAAGCTGAAAGACAAGCTGCAGCTGCTGCTAGACAAGTTGCTACAAATAAAGTGAGCAACCAGAAACAATACAGGGTAAAAGTCGACCCTACTATCAAAGGACAAATCAAAGAATTTGTGAATCAACCTGTTGCCAAATGTTCTGAAGAGGCAACTGATGATTTTTCTTCCGACTCGGAAGAGAGTCTCGATATCTTGGTTAATGTGGTGTCGGTTCTCCCTGCTGAATATGATTGTCCGACAGAGGTGGAAGAATTTGCTGATGTCGATGCTTAAGAAATGGCTTTACATAAGCCAACTTATTACTTTGTCATGAACAATGGTTCTATTGAGAACCAAGATGCCTTCTTCGAAAGGCCTGACATGGCTATGAGAAGCCATTTAAAGCCCTTGCTGATCAGGGCGAAAGTAAAAGGGATTTCTATCAACAAGGTTTTGGTAGATTGTGGTGCGATTGTCAATATCATGCCACACCATATCTTGAATAAAATTGGTAAGTTCGATATCGATATTAGGTCCCATAACGTGATCTTATCATACTACAAAGGCAGAACCAGAAACACTATGGGAGTGACTCAGGTAAACATAATTGTCGGCTCAGTGACAAGGCCGACCATATTTATGGTAGTCTAAGGAAAGCCAATTTACAATCTGTTGGTTGGTAGAGAATGGATTCATGGAATAGGGTTGTGCCGCCTTCCATGCATCATCGCTAATAACTGGAGGGAAGATGGTATAGTGGAGAATATTGAAGCAAATCAAGGGTACTTCATGGCCGATATAAATAATGTCGGCAAAGAATTCGACAAAAGGTTGGCTAACATTTCTCCTTGCCAACCTACAGAGGAACTATATGCCAATTTGGATGAGGCATTTGTTTCCTTGAAGTTGCATGAAACCCATGGTTTCATATGGGATGTGGAACCCTTAGAGGATCCATATGTTAAGAATCCGCCGACAGGCTAGGGTGACATTAGGGATCATGATGTCTGAGACTGAAGCTCTAAGAAAGATTTCAACATATATATTGCTGAAAACAAAATAAATTCAGCATTGGAAGCTGAAGAAAATATGGTTGTCGAAGCCAAGAAAGTACAAATTCTGGAGGGAGATGTCATTTTGGCTATTGAGCCAAAACCACCAAATAAGAATAGAGAAATCAAAGAATACGTTAATGAGCAGCGTCTTGACTGCATATATGACGATGAGCCTTTGGGCTTCGAAAAGGATCCAATGGCGTCTGAAAAGATGCAGCTACAAGATCCCTTAGAATAAGTAAATCTTGGCGAAGATAGGGAGAAATGACCAACTTATATCAGCGCCAACATCGACCAAACACTAAAGTCTGAGGTAAAATCTTTATTAAAAGAATTTAAAGATTGTTTTGCGTGGGACTATAATTAAATGTCTAGTTTAAGCAGGGATTTGGTTGAACTAAAACTGCCAATAAAAGATGGAAAGAAGCCAGTAAAGAAAACACCTCGACATTTTTCTCCCGCAATAATGTCGAAAATCAAGGAGGAAGTCGAAAGGCTCCTCAAGAGCAGGTTTATATGAACTGCAAGGTACCTTGAATGGTTGGAAAATATTGTGCCAGTCATGAAAAAAAATGGAAAATTAAGAGTGTGCATTGATTTTAGAGATTTAAATGATGCCACTCCTAAATACGAGTATGCTATGCCTGTGGCAGAAATGTTGGTCGATTCTGCAACTGGTTTCGAATATTTAAGTATGCTCGATGGTTTTGCTGGTTATAACCAAATTTTATTGTAGATGAAGATGTGCCAAAGATGGTATTTCGTTTCCCAGGAGCATTAGGAACATATGAATGGGTGGTCATGTCATTCGGCCTCAAAAATTACAGAGAACCTATCAAAGGGTAATGAACTCTATGTTCCATGATTTTATTAAATATTTTATGCCGGTTTATATTGATGATATAGTAATAAAGTTGAATAATAAATCGACGCATCTGCAACATCTTTGAAAATCCTTCGAAAAGATGAGGGAATATGGATTGAAAATTAATCCATTAAAGTGTGCTTTTTGTGTGCAGGAAGGCAATTTTCTTGGCTTTGTGGTGCACAAAAAGGGCATAAAAGTAAATCAAAGCAAAATCAAAGCCATCATGGATGTCAAACCATTGTCAACCAAAAAAGAGCTTCAGTCTTTTTTGGGTAAAATAAATTTCCTGAGGAGGTTCATATCTAACTTGAGTGGGAAAACCAGAGCCTGTTCACCATTACTTCGACTGAAGAATGAGGACTTCATTTGGAAAAAGGAACACCAAGAGGCGTTTGATAAGACCAAGGACTATTTAGTGAAGCCTCTAATCTTAGCGCCTCCCGTAAGAAATAGGCCTATGAGGTTGTATATTGCGGCCTCAGATAGGACTATAGGAAGTATGTTAGTTCAAGAAGATGAAAATGGTGTTGAAAGACCTGTATATTACCTTAGTCGAATGTTAAATGATCCTGAAACTAGGTATAGTGATCTAGAAAAACTATGCCTGTGTTTGTATTTCTCTTGTATTAAACTGAAGCAATATATAAAGCCAGTTGACGTGTATGTATCTTCTCATTTCGATATTATTAAGCATATGTTATCTAAACCAATTTTGCATAGTCGAATTGGTAAGTGGGCACTAGCGTTAACAGAATATGCCCTGACATATTTGCCTTTAAAAGCAATGAAAGGGCGATAGTGGCGCACTTTCTTGTCGACCATTCAAAGGGTTTCTATGCCCCAAAATTATATTGATTTAGTGCTATGGAAGTTATACTTCGACAGTTCTAGCCATAAAGGTGGCATTGGAATAGGAGGAGTCATAATTTCTCCCAATGGAATTCCAGCAGAGTTCAAAAATACAACCGACGGCATTTGCAATAATAATGAAGCAGAATATGAGTCTTTAATAACTGGACTTGAACTACTGCTAGAATTGGGGGCAAGGAACATCGAAATTATGGGAGACTCGGAATTGGTGATTAAACAAGTCTCAAAGGAGTACATATGTGTTAAAGAGAATCTAATCATGTACTTTGTGATCACCGTTAGACTGCTTAAGAAATTCGAGCAAGTGAGTCTTCGAGACATACCTCGACGAGAAAATCAAGAAGCAAATGATTTAGCCCAAGAAGCTTCAGGATTCAAGAAAGATGAAAATGAAGAACCTATTCAGGTAAGAGAGAAGGTTCGAGCGACTTTACTATATCCTTCAGTTATAAAATTAGGGTCTGCAGATGTTCAAAATTTTCAAATTTTAACAATTGACAATGGGCAAGATAATGATTGGCGTAAGCCATTGGTCGATTATTTACATTCTCCTACAGGTTTGACAGAGCGAAAAATCAAATATGGTGCCCTCAATTATGTTCTGATAGAGAACAAATTGTTTAAGAAAACTACTGAAGGAATATTACTCAAATGCCTTGGAGAAAGTGAGTCGTATATAGTAGTGTCGGGTGTGCACAGTGGAGTGTGTGGCGCAAATCAAGTTGGACACAAAATGAAATGGCTCTTAATGCTCTCAGGTGTTTATTAGCCCTAAATGTTGAAAGATTGCATTGAGTTTGCTAAAGGCTGCCAAGAATGCCAAATGCATGGAGGCATACAGCATGTCCCTGCAAGTGAGCTGCATTCCATTGTGAAACCTTGGCCATTTAGAGGATGGGCTTTAGATGTGATTGGAGAAATAAAACCAGATCCATCAAAACAAAAAAGGTATATTTTAGTTGGCATTGATTATTTTACAAAATGGGTCGAAGTTGTGGCTTTGACAAATGTCGACCAAGAAGCTGTTATTGATTTTATACAAAATCACATCATATGTCGGTTTGGGATCCTAGAAATAATTACAACCGATCAAGGATCAGTGTTTATTGGCCGAAAAATGCAAGAATTTACGCAAGAAGTTGGGATTAAGTTATTAACGTCCACTCCCTATTATGCTCAAGCAAACGACCAAGTTGAAGCCACCAATAAGGTGATAATTAGCTCAATTAAATAGCATGTAGGAAAGAAGCCAAGAAATTGGCATAAAACACTTGATCAAGCTTTATGGGCATGTAGGAATTCTCCCAAATAAGCGACAGGAACTACGCCATTTCGACTTGCTTATGGACACGATGTTGTGTTGCCTGTTGAAATACATGTTCAATCTGCAAGGATTCAAAGAAATCATGAGATACCATCTGAAGACTATTGGGAAATGATGGCAGATAAACTAATCGACTTAGATGAAGAGAGGATGCTAGATCTCGATTCGTTGAGAAGACAAAAGGAAAGAGTTGCCAGAGCCTACAACAAAAAGGTGAAAGATAAGGTATTTGCTGTCGATGACCTAGTTTGGAAAGTGATATTACCTATGGATAGGAGTGATAGAGTCTTAGGAAAATGGTACCCAAATTGGGAAGGACCGTTTAAGGTAATTCAAGCCTTTTCAAACAACGCTTATGAACTTGAAGAATTATCCCCAAATCAACGGATTTTATGGGTAAACGATAAGTACTTAAAGAAGTACAAACCGATTCTTCAAGAAGTTACAATTTCGACAGAATAAATATTCGTTGAATAAAAGCTGGAGAGAGTTATGCCGAAACCAGTAAATTAAGCATGCATAAGATGTGTGCAAAAGATAAAATGTAGAGTACAAACAAAACAAAAGTATTACATTAAGATCGGCTAAAGAGCCATTGTTTAAACTTTACATAAAAGGACATAAAATAATGGTCACAGAAACCAGAAATATTGAAATTTGTCCTGGAAAGACTATAATACGGTGGGAGAATTGACTTTGTTTGTTTTGCGTTTGATCGCAAATGTTGTGGATAGCAAGAGTTGCCACCGACATTCCTTTTATCCAATTAAGGGAAGGCGAAAAGAACAAGAAAAGACCTTCGTTAGATTATGAGTAAGGGAGGTGGTTATGAAAAGGGAAGGAGTTAGCACCCTTTTCATCCGTAGTTATCACGGCTCTTAATTGCTTTAGCTCACTTTGAAATTTGCTTTCTGTGTGTTTTGAAAAGCCATTTTGCTTTGACTTCGTAATGATTCACGCTGGAATGTATACGAAATGTTTGGAAATGTTTTGTTTTGGAAAAGTTTTTTTCTTCAGAAAAGCGTGAGGTGTAAAAAATGTTTTGATTGAGCAAGCAAAAGAGACTTATTACATGCTCAGAACGATCGTTTTCGTGTTATTTTGATTTCCTTTAGAATAGAGCTATCCATACCATTAGTTGGTAGGTAACCCTATTTGTTGGATGTAAAAGGGACGTTCAAAGGAACATCGGATGGTCAAAGAAGGCAACTTGTAGGAGTATCCTAGCACATTCGTAGGGACGATCATCACATTTCGTAGGCAACAACCGAGGGACGATATCATGTATTCGTAGGCAACATCGGGGGACTATGATCTTTTAAGTCGAAGGGACTATGATGATATATTGAAGGCAACTGTGCTAAGATACCCCTACGTTCGAGGGACTTAACCATTTATAAGGCAATGAGAGAGAATAGCCTAAGGGGTGCATGTGTAAAATGAGTGTTGTATTAAGGTATTTATCTTATATTAGTGATCTAGACTGATTTTATCTTGCCATACACACCTAATTACTAGTAGTTTATAGGTGCAGAAAGTAAATTGCGGAAATATAAAGGGTCCTACGCTATTACATGGATTTGGGGCATATACATAATAGGAGGTGCGGAAAGTAAAGTGCGGAAAATAAAAGCCTACGCTATTACATGACAAAAAATCTGCAACCTATACAGCCTTTCTAGAATTTAAAAATGCGAGAAAATAAATAGCGGAAAAGAAAACTAGTCCTAATATTTTTGTATTTTTGAAATTAGGGTTTATGTGAAAATAGCCTAAGTCTAGTTGATTTTAATTAAAAAAATATTAGTGAATATTAATCCTAAATTAATTAATTTAGATATTAGTGAAAATTATCTAATTAATCCTAAATTAATTAACCTAATTACTTTTTAAATTAATTAATAAAAATGAGTAAATAAGAAAATATGAAAAATAGAAAAATGTTGGAGAGCTTCTGACAGAAGCCACCCCAAAAGCTGGAGCTTCTGGGAGTTCCTTCGTTGGAGGCATCCAAAAGGTGGAACTTCTGGGATTTCTGGTGCTGGACACGCCCAGAAGCTGGAGCTTCTGGGGTTTCTGGGACTGGACACGCCCAGAAGCTGGAGCTTCTGGGGTTTCTAGGACTTGAGATGGTCCAGAAGCTAGAGATTCTAGAGACTCTGGATCTGGGACGTCCAGAAGCTGGAGCTTTTGAGGCTTCACGTCTGGGTCCATCTAGGAGTTGGATCTTCTGGAAGAATTCTGCATTGGGAGACTCAGAAGTTGGCACTTCTGATGCTGATGAGGCCCAGAAGCTGGAGCTTCTGGTGCTGGAGACACCTAGAAGTTGGCACTTCTAGCTGGAAAGGATCCAGAAGCTGGAGCTTCTAGAGCGTGACTTCTGGCAATCTGGAAACCTGCAAGGCAAAAAGAAAAAATATTGCAAAAGGTGAGGTTTAAACCCACGACCTGATACGGATAATGACATAGTGCGCGCAAGGTGAACCGCTGGGGCGGTGATACATCCATTAGTTATTTTGAATCCATAAATATGTAAGAGTTAATACCTCTGAGTCAGAAGCACCGGGAACGGTGCTCCGGTCATCTTCTCCTGTTAGCATCAAACATCAAAAACCTGTAAAACACATCAATTTATGAAAAATAAATCTCAGTTTGACTATATGGGACCCTACGATCATGATGGTTGGGTTTGTTTGTCTTAAAACAACTTGTATCATGGAAATCGATTCTTCACTAAGTTCATGCACTAACAATGGCATCTAGTGATTTACACGTCAAAACTTGTGGAGGATGGATCAAACCTGTTCTAAAAGACTTCATGAACACATTAGCATAGTTAAATATCAATGAAACAGAGTAAAATGCAAAATACGAATTCAAGAAAACATGAATATGGATGCTTCTTAGTGGCACGATTTAACATGTTCTGGCCATGGATTATGATCCATTCTTACCTTACTACACCTCAGGAACAAGAATCAATGCTTGGAAGCACTTGAAAGCGGCTGAAAGTTGGAATACGATTTGGCTAACTTTGAGAAAATTTGAGAATTTTTAGGGTTTTGCAAGAGGCTGGAAGCACGTGTAAGGGTTGTCTCTAGGAGCTTATGAACTTGTAAGAAAGCTAAGTATTTATAGAGGAATGGAATTAGGTCAAGGCATTAAGAGAAAATCTTTTCCTTGAATGGAGAATATTTGATTTGAAAAATTTCACAAAATCTTTCTAAATTTGCTCAATCTTCCCTCAATCTTCTTACACGAAATCGATAGCTTGTAATGAGCTATCTATAACCCCAAGCCATGCAAATATCCAACCAATCTTGCCTTACCTTTTATTTTTGCATTTTATTTAATTAAATTTGAATTTAAGCTTTTAAATTAAAAAAATAAATAAATAAGTAAGGTAGAGGGCGTGGCATGCTGTATAGTGGTCATGGATAATCTTATGATTAAGTTTAAATCATAAAATCTTAGGCCCACTTGGAAATTTTTGGCTGTTGCAAGGTATTTTTCTTCATGCACCTCCTCAAAAATTCTCAACTTGCACAATCTTGCTCAATTTTCCACATTTTTGAGTGTTCTTGGACTTTTTAGAAAGATCAAGATGTCTTCTAAATAGCCTTTTTGGTTTCCTCTTCATTGGAGTTTCCATGCTCATGGACACTTCTTTGCAAAAAGATGACTTTTGTTGACTTTTCTAGAAGGACCTATAATGTCTTGACTCATATCTTCCAAATTAAGCATTTTCTGCTCAAGCTTGTGAGACATGAAGTTGTAGAGAATTGAATTCTCTTCAAAATGAGTTGTTGTGGAGAAATTTCTGATGAAGTATGTGAAAGTTATACTTGGTCAAAGTTCTGTTGACTTTTGTCTGGAGAAGCCCTAATTTGGAAACTTTGACGTTTTATCAGATCTTGACTTTTCTTGAGGAATCATGATCAACCCTTGATCAAATGATGAATATCACTTCAAAATATTGATGTTGACCAAAAATTATGAAGTTTGACTGTATGTTGTCCACAGTTGACTTTTTGTCCAATGTAGTTGATTTTCAGCTATCTGAGCAATTTAATGAGCAAATTTGACTTGTGAGGCTTGAAACTTGACATGGTGGTCCCTTGAGGCATATGATGAGGTATGATAACCACTGGAAGCATTGGAAACACATTTTGGCTTTAGAGGAGCAAAACCCTAGTTTGGATTGATTGCTTAGGAGAGGGTTTGTCTGGTCACCCCTTTGTGAAATCCTTGAGAATGGAGATGTGAATTGTCTTGAGAAATAGGAGGGAAATTTTTGGGGTATAACATTTTCCCCTGCTCAATCTTCTTGTAATGGAAGGGTTAGATTGACATGCTTGCCTTTCGTGACCTAAAAGTAGAAGATGATTGAACACTCGAGTACACCTGAAAATTTGGACTCGCCGTTGTATGGAATAGGATCATCAGTTGATGATGCGCTGGAATGGGCTTATAGATGCCATTTGGAGAAGCTGATGCTAGAGAGTGAGTCTTACGCCAAACTCTGTGTTTGTCTCTTGAATGAGAGAAATAAAGGAGATGGGCTTGAAGATGCCATCTAGGGTAAATGAAGATATGTAGCCGGAGATGGGCTTGAGATGCCATCTGGGGAGTTTGGTAGTGAGAGAGATTCAGAATAAACCTTCGTCTTGGTTATTTCTGAGATGAATACTTGGTAGGATGCGGATAGTTTTCCCGTCTTGTTTCGGGTGTTAATCCGTGATCTGTCGCTTAGAAATAATTTGTGTGGTCTTTCAGATTGTTTTCCCGTCTTGTTTCGGGCATTAATCTTTGAATTTTACCTGCAAGGGAGATAAGATCTTGATGGGATATGGTTAGTCCTATGCAGATTATGATGCATGATAATGTATGGTAATGTTACTATAATGTATGCATATATTATGACTTTTATGCAGATGTATGAATATAGATGTTGTGGTATTTCAAAACATATCCATCTTGAAGAAGACTGGAATGGCCTGCCGGGGATTTCTGATGTTTGCTTAGGAATAGGGTCGTTGAGAACCCTTACTGGAGAGAAAAGAGATGTCTCAGATTCCTCCGATGCACTATCTGACTAGATCTTGAGTCTGGATATTAATGCCGTTGGATGAAGAGCCATGATCGAGATACCCAACCGGGATCTCGCATAAACTTTGCCGGGATGATGTGAAATGTCATAATCCGCCACCCTCTGATCATGGCGTGACGATGCTGATAGGATCATTAAAGCTTGACGAGGCTTGTAGGATCACTTGAGATGATGAATCTGATAGGATCATTAAAGCTTGACGATGCTTGTAGGATCACTTGAGGCGATGGATCTGATAGGATCACTTGAGGTGATGAATCTGATAGGATCACTTGAGGTGATGAACGATAGATCACTTAAGGTGATGAACTCGGTGATCACCGCCGGACTAATCTGATAAAGTTGAAGCTTGATAAAGCTGAAAGGATCACTGCTCGGGGACTAATGTGATAAAGTTGAAGCTTGATAAAGCTGAAAGGATCATTGCTCGGGGACTAATGTGATAAAGTTGAAGCTTGATAAAGTCGAAAGGATCACTTCTGGGACTAATGCGATAAAGTTGAAGCTTGATAAAGATGAAAGGATCACGCCGGGGACTAATGTGATAAAGTTGAAAGTGTGAGAACACTATCGGAGGAGATTAGCACTTCGTCGGAGAAGATTTGCCTTTGTAACGAGAGTGATGTCTTTGTAGGGGATTCATGATCATGTGGATGCATTTCTTGCGAAAGTGATTCTGTGGGGGTGTAACACGGTGAACTGACTTGTTAGTGTTTTTGTATCGCAAATGTGCGGATAGCAAGAGTCTCCACCGACTTTTATTTTTATCCAATTAAGGGAAGGTAAAAGTACGTAAAAAGACCTTCGTTAGATTCTCGAGGTGAGAAGGTTATGAAAAGGGAAGGTATTAGCACCCCTTTCCATCCGTAGTTATCTACGGGCTCTTAGTTGCTCTAGATCACTTTAAAATTGTGCTTTCTGTGTGTTTGAAAATGTTTCGAAAAGACATTTCGCTTTGACTTTGTAATGATTCATGTAGGAATGTATACAAAGTGTTCTGAAATGTTTCGCTTTGAAAAGAGTTTGAACTTTGACAAAAGTGTGAGGTGTGAAAAGTATTTTGATAGAGCAAGCAACTAAAAGTCTTATTACTTACCGAATTGGTCGCTTTGTTTATTTTACGCCTTTAGAATAGTGTCATCCATAACATTAGTTGGTAGGTAACTCTATTTGTTGGATGTAAACGGACATTCAGGGACATCGGATGGTCATAGAAAACAACAGGGAAGTATCCTAGCACATTCAAGGACTATCATCATTTTTGTAGGCGACAATCGAGGGTCAAGATCATGTATTCGAGGCTACATCGTGGGTCTATGATCTTTGTATCAAGGGACTATGATGATTTGTTCTAAGGAAGGCAGGATAACGCTCGAGGGACATGACCATTTGTGTCAAGGAGAATGACCCATTTGAAAAAGAGTGTGTTGATTCATTTTATCTTGAAAATTAGTGAGCTATGTTGATTATTATCTTGCCATACACGCCTAGTTACTAGCAATTTATAGGTGCGGAAATTAAAATGCGGAATGTAAAGATGCGAAAGATAAGTGTCCTACGCTATTACATGGCTTTGGGGCGTATACATAATTTAAACTTTGGAAAATAAAACCTAATTTAAACTATTACATCCCAGCTACATAATTGGAAAAATGAAAACAAGAAAGAAACCATCCAAACGGAATAACTGAAAAGATAAGAAAATCTAAAAACGATGAAATTGAATGAAAATGTTAGAAAAATGCAAATTTCTGAATGAGAAAAATATGACATGCTGGAAATAACATAAATATGCTAAAATAATTTTTTGGGATTTTTTGGATGCATTTTAATAATTAAAAACTAATTAAAAGTGATTTAAATGCTAAATTAGGAATAAAAATAAATATGCATGCAAAATTATATTTTTTAATTTTATAAATTAAATAAGTATTTTCTGAAAATAAATGCAAAAGGAAAAAATGTTTTGATGATTTTTAATGCATAAAATAAAAATATGAAAAGAATTAAAATTGCATGAAAATATTAAATAAATAAGAAAATATGAAAATATGAAAATAGCTTGAGTTTGGAAAAAAGAAAACAAAACCAGGTCCTGATGAGGTTCGAACAGAGGACCTTTTGGAGCATCTTTCAATCCCAACGCCTTAACCACTGGGACAACGTGTCTTTGGTGTTTGAAAAGCTAGAAACATTTGAATATAAGCGCTCACGTGTCATGGATTGGTTTGAAAAACAAGTCAAGATGCGGACTCAACAAGATGGATGAACGAATCGTAGAACCCGAAACGCCACGCAACCCCTCGGTTCGCTCGAAGTCGCCGAGCTAGGGCTCGGCCATCTTCTCAAAGCAGCCCAAATCGAAACAAGAAAAATACGAGGAATAAATGGGAAAGGGGGACCCTACCCCCCTAAATCGACCCTCCTGAATCCAATGGTGGCATCGGTTTTGGCTGAATTGACCTGTACAGGCCGGTTCGAAGAGGAAAGCTTGAGAAACCCTAAACATGGCAAACCATGATTCTCACGTTCAACCTCTCAAACGATTGCCCAGATCAGTCAAGTAGAACCTCATGAACACATTCAAACCATTAGAAACGATTAAAGCACGCAGAATAGTAAAATGCAAAAATCAAAAATTTTGAGATATGTATGATCATGTATGCATCGATTCAGGCTGTTTTGACCTATAACAATGATGTGTACTTACTCATACTTACCCTAGGAACACAAAGGAATGATTTTTTAGGGCTGAAAGTGGCTGGATTTTGAAACACGATTTTTCAAGTTTCTTGAAATTTTTTGCAAGAATAAGGGTTATGCTTTGATCTAGGGTTTCCTCCTTTGTGCTTGGCAATAGGCTGAGTATTTATAGAGGGATTTGAGAGAGAAAAAAGAGTGAAAAAAGATTGGTTAATCAATGTGCAATATTTCTCATTCAAATAAAATCAAATTTCCTAAAATTTGATTTTTCTTTCCATATGCATGCTATCACGAAATTGGTATGCTTGGTGGCTATCTTCCTCAAGTAAGATATAAACCAATCCATTTGAAAAATATCTTATTTTCATATTTTATATGATTTAATTTTGAATTAAATGTTTTAAAATTCAAAGATAAATCATAAAAATAGAAAATTACCATGGCCAAGCATTTATGGGTCAAAAATGATGTCATGAACAAGTTTGGACCAAAAGATTTTAGGCCCATTTGGAAAATTTTGCATTTTGACCAAAATGTCCTTTTGTGCAATTGTCCAAAATTGCCCAACTTCTGAATAGTGTATCTTGCTCATTTTTCCACATTTTTGAGTGTTCTTGGACTTTTTGGAAAGCTCTAAGAGTCCTCTAACCAACCTTTTTCGTCTCATATCAATTGGAGTTTCCATGTGTGATACGGTGAACTGACTTTTTTAGTGTTTGTATCGCAAATGTGCGGATAGCAAGAGTCGCCACCGACTTTTATTTTTTTCCAATTAAGGGAAGGTAAAAGTACATAAAAAGACCTTCGTTAGATTCTGAGTACGGGAGAATGGTTATGAAAAGGGAAGGTATTAGCACCCCTTTCCATCCGTAGTTATCTACGGGCTCTTAGTTGCTCTAGATCACTTAAAAATTGTGCTTTCCGTGTTTGACAAAATGTTTTGAAAAGGCATTTCGCTTTGACTTTGTAATGATTCATGTAGGAATGTATACAAAGTGTTCGGAAATGTTTCGTTTTGAAAAGAGTTTGAACTTTGACAAAAGTGTGAGGTGTGAAAAGCATTTTGATAGAGCAAGCAACTAAAAGTCTTATTACCTACCGTAATTGGTCGTTTGTTGTTTTATCTCCTTTAGAATAGCGCTATCCATACCATTAGTTGGTAGGTAACCCCATTCTGGATGTAAGCGGACATTCGAAGGGACATCGGATGGTCATAGAAGGCAACTGTAGGAAGTATCCTAGCACATTCGGGACTATCATCATTTTTCGAGGCGACAATCGAGGGTCAAGATCATGTATTCGGAGGCGACATCGTGGGTCTTATGATCTTTGTATCAAGGGACTATGATGATTTGTTTTGAAGGCAACGGTGCTAGGATACCTCACGCTCGAGGGACATGACCATTTGAATTGTGAAGGCAACGAGAGAGAATTACCCTAAGGGTGCATGTGTGAAAAGTGTCAAATTCAAGTATTTTTATCTTTTGAAAATTAGTGAGCTATGTTGATTTTAGTCTTGCCATACACGCCTAATTACTAGCAATTTATAGGTGCGGAAATTAAAATGCGGAATGTAAAGTGCGGAAAGGTAAATGTCCCACGCTATTACATGGCTTTGGGGCGTATACATAATTTAAACTTCATGGAAAATTAAAACCTAATTTAAACTATTACATCCCATAAATAGCTACATTATTGGAAAAGAATGAAAAGTAAAGAAACGTCCAAGCGGAATAACCTCGTGAAACGATAAGAGAAATCGAAAATATGATGAAATCGAATAAGAGAAAATGTTAGAAAAATGCAAATTTTTAATTAGAAAAAATATGACATGTCGGAAATAACATAAATATGTTAAAATAATTTTTTGGGATTTTTGAATGCAATTTAATAATTTAAAATGAATTAAAAGTAATTAAATGCAAAATTATGAATAAAAATAAATATGCATGCAAAATTATATTTTTAATTTTATAAATTAAATAAAGATTTTCAAAATAATGTAAAAAAAAAATTTTTGATGATTTTTAATGCGTAAATAAAATTATGAAAAGAAATTAAAATGATGCAAAAATATTAAATAATATAGAAAATATGAAAAGTGCAAAGTTTGTAAAGAAAAGCAACCGGTCCAATGAGGATCGAACTCATGACTGTGAGGAGTATCAAAGTGGAATGCCTTTACCACTACGCCATGTGTGCAAGCGTGTTTGGAATCGAAACATGGGATCATGAATAACACGATCATCATGGAGAGGTCAAGGCACACGGTGGGATCCTCTGGACGAGAATCGAAGCGCCATGACGCCACGCAAGCCACGGAGTCCACTCAGTCAACGACGCCGAGCCCTAGCTCGGGTCGCCTTCTTCGATTAGCCCGAATTAAAACATGAAAATACGCGAATAATGGGAAAGGGGACCCTACCCCTAAATCGACCCTCCTGAATCCATTGGTGATATCTGTTTGCCCTAAAAACGCTTGTATGAGGCTGCTCGATTCAAACAGCTCGAAAAGCCCTAACAATGGCAATAAATGATCTCTACGTGTAACCTTACATGTAATGCGTCAAATGCATCCTAATACACATCCTGAACTCAAATAAACACATGAGAATGATTAGCAACGCATGGAATATCAAAATTGAAATTGTAAAGAATAGCAAACCGTGAGAGTAGAGAGCGATCCGCACTGGCTTGATGTAAGGACCGGTATTGTTTGTTGGAGACCCTCAGAGGAGGATTGGATGGTTAGATCGGCCGAAACTTGTTGAACTTAGAATTGAATTTCAAAAGTTTGTGAAATTTTTGGCAAAATAAGGGTTCTTTCTTGGGCTAGGGTTTCGTGTCTTGTGTTGTTACGAGTATTTATAGAGGCAAATTGAGAGAGAAAAGAATGAAAAAGATTCATCCATCAATGTGCAATATTTTCTTTAAAACAAATCAAATTTTGAAAAATTTGATTTTCCTTCCATGTGAGAGGCTAGCACGAATTTGGTAATTGCATGGGCTATCTTGGACTCCAAGCATGATATAAATCCAACCCATTTGAAAAATATATTATTTTCATATTTTATATAATTTATTTTTGAATTAAATGTTCTAAAATTCAAAGATAAATCATAAAATAGAAAATCACCATGGCCAAGCATTTATGGGTCAAGAACAATGTCATGAACAAGTTTGGATCAAAAGATTTTAGGCCCATTTGGAAAATTTTGCATTTTGACCAAAATATCCTTTTGTGCAATGTTCAAAATTGCCCAACTTCTGAATAGTGTATCTTGCTCAATTTTCCACATTTTGAGTGTTCTTGGACTTTTGAAAAGCTCTAAGAGTCCTATAACCAACCTTTTGGTCTCATCTCAATTGGAGTTTCATGCTCAATATATCTTCAAAACAAAAAGTTGACTTTTGTTGACTTTGAAAATGACCAGAATGTCTTGAGCCATACCTCTCAAATGAAGCATTTTTGGACATTCTTGTGAGACATGAGGTTGTAGAGAATTGAATTTCCTTCAAAACAAGAGGTGGTGGAAAATTTCGAGAAAGTATGAAGAAGTTATGATCACCAAAGTTCATTGACTTTTCATCTAGAAACCCTAATTTAGAAAGTTTGACTTTGAGCAAATCTTGAGTTTTCTTGATGAATCATGATCAACCCTTGATCAAATTATGAATGTAACTTCAAAATGAGGATGTTGACCAAAAATTATGAAGTTTGACCGTATGTTGACCAGCTGACTTTTGTCCAATACAACCGATTTTCAACCATCCGAGCAATTGTCTCGAGCAATCTTGACTTGTAAGGCTTGAATCTTGTCATAGAGAATCTTTGAAGCATATAAGGAGGCATGAAGACCATTGGAGATGTTGGAGTCCATCTTGACTGAGAATTGCCAAACCCTAGTTTGGGTTGATTGTCAGAGAGAGTTTGATCAACTCTCGAGGAATCCTCGAGTATGGATGTATGAAATATCTTGAGAGGATGGAGGGCAAATTTTGGGGTATGACAGCTGCCCCTGCTCAATCTTCTTGTATCGAAGGGTTAGATTGACACGCCTGCCTTCGTGACCAAGGTAGAAGATGATTGAACACCGAATACACCGAAAATTTGCACTCTGGTGGATGATGCGGAATGGGCTTACGATGCCATTTGAGAAGTCGATACTACCGGGGATGAGTCGACGCTAGACTCGAGAATGTCGATAGGAGAATTGACGGGATGGGCTTAGGATGCCATCCGAAAGATCGATGCCGGGAGTGAGTCGACGCTAGGCTCAGACGCTTCGAAGGAGCACGAGATGGGCTTAAGATGCCATCCCGAGGGAGTCGATGTTAGACTTCGTGCTCATTTTTGAATGAAGTTATTGGTTTTCATTGATTTTTAACCAAATATGCAGATTCAAAGTGGAGAAATATTGACAAGTAGTCGAGACGGGCTTAAGATGCCATCCAAGGAACCCGAGTCGCACGCATCAGAGTCATGTTGATAATAAGAAGGATTCGCATAGATCTTCGCCGATTAACTGAGGGGAATTAGTAGTTGGCAAAATGTGGATAGCTTCCTGCATCGGTGTTGATCCATTGTCTGCTATCGGAGGATAACCAGGCGGTCTTTCGATAGTTTTCCGCCGGTTCGGGCTTAACTCGACCGTCGGAGGACAACCTGGGTGGTCTTTCGATAGTTTTCCGCGGCCGGGGCTTAACTCGACCACCATCGAGGACAACTGGGTGGTCTTTCGATAGTTTTCCGCCGTTCGGGCTTAATCTCGACCACCGTCGGAGGACAACCAGGGGCGGTCTTTCAGATAGTTTTCCGGTCGGTTCGGGGCTTAATCCTGGACCAATCGTCGGAGGTGACTTTCACCTGTTTTTTTTGGAAAAAACAAGAGAAACTTTGATAGAATATTTGTTAGTCTTATGCAAAGTATGATGCATGACAATGTATATGAATGACATATGCATGAATTATGACTTTATGAGTAATGTATGAATGATGGATGTTGTGGTATTTTAAAACATATCCATCTTGAAGAAGATGCGGATGTTCTGTTTGAGGATTTCTGACTTCTGCTTGGGGATTTGGGTAGGTGAGAACCCCGCTTTTGAAGGAGAAGAAAGATATCCTGGATTCCTCCGATGCACTATCTAACCAAGTCTTGGGCTTAGATATTGTTTGAGGAAAGTAGAGATTGAGAAACTCGTTGTTGGAGATCTCATACATAGACCCTGCTGGGAAGAGTCTGGGAGGCAATTTGTTGGGGATCTTGCATGTAGACCCGTTGAAGAATTAGGTGGCGCCCATCGGGATTTTGAGCGCAGATCTCACTGGAGAGCGTTTGATGGTTGCTGGGAGGCCGGGTTGAGGCCCGTTGGAATCTCTGACCGGGGAATAGGAGATGTAGATTTTCTCTGGTGTACTATCTGACCAAGTCTTGAGTCCGATACCGCCGGAGAAAAGGGGAATTGTTGAGAGGCATCCGCTGGGGATAAACATCTTAGCCGGGGATGAAGTGTTACTGCTCGGAGACTGATGAAACATTTCTTAGTTGAGTGGAATCACTGCTCATGGATTAACATATACTCACTGGGAGGTTTAGTGAGTGACACCTCTACGGGATTATGTTCTCATGGGAAATGTTTTGGTGACCTCGTCGTCATCTCAATTCCTAGAGCATGTAGTAACTACTTTTGTATGCCCTCTTTTCGTATGTTTGTGGTTAGATTCTTATTGTCAAATGCGTATAGTCATCCAAAACAAACGTTGGACTTATTGCAAACGACAACAACAAAAATTGTAAAGAGAAAGAAGCTATGCTTATTTGAAAGGTGGCGATGGCCAAGTAGTTTGTACACAAGAAAGGTAAAAAGCTATGCGGAAACAATCTCGTTAAGTTCCAACTATGCTAGTACTCATATATTTCGACTATCTCATCCCCTTGCTGTCAGTAGAAAGTGAGTAGACTGATCTTCGCCATTTGAATCTTGAATGCTGATAGTAGTCCGGAAGGTGTGATCCGAAGAGACATAGTCGTATGCTTAAATCCCTAACTTTTTCCTAGACCGCCTCTTTCTTTTCACCACCGATACCTTTTTGCCCAAGCCGCCTTTTCGTGTTTTCGACTGCGGTGTACATCTTTGTATATATCCTTAACTTTTGCCCAACCCTTTGGTTCGCCAGATGCCCTTACTTTTGCCTAGGTCACCGACCTAGCGGGTCTCTTCATGCGTAGTATTTTTGACTATGTCTGCTCTGTGGTGTGGGAAGTCTTCACCATCCATGGTGCTAAGTATCATAGTCGCCGAAAACACTGCTTTGACTACAAATGGTCCTCATAGGTGGGAGTCCATTTGCCCCTCGATCACCTTGTGGAAGAATCATTCGCTTTTGATAACCGCCATGGCAAATGGATGCGAGTCGCTTCTCATCAATCAAATTAACTGGTCAAGCCGTGTCTCGAACCCAATCGCCTTCTCCTAACTCAAGGCCCCGAGGACTCGTTGAGGGTATCCGAACCTCAATGGGTAGAACTGCCCATACCGTATACAAGAGAGAAGGGGTTGCCTGCTGATGTTCGCGAAAAGGATAACCATGAAGAACAAATGGTAACATCTCATGCCAATCTTTGTAAGTCACCGCATCTTCAGATAATCTTCTTAATGTTCTTGTTGGCGGCTTCCATCGCGCCATTCATCTTAGGCCGATAAGGAGAAGAGTTGTGATGCTTGATCTTGAACGTGAAGAGTTCGGTGATCATCTTATTGTTGAGATTGAGCCATTATCTGTGATAATCCTTTCTGGAGTGCCATATCTATAGATGAGATTATGTTTGATGAATCGAGCCACAACATTCTTAGTAAGATGCAACGACCCACTTGGTGAAATAGTCAATGCCACAAGGATGAAACGATGTCCATTGGAATGGGCTTGATTTCTCCGATCATGTCAATGCCCCACATTGCAAAAGGCCAAGGAGAAGTTAAAGAGGTACCGAGGTACGTGCACTTTGTCGGCAGATATCCGCATTTGTGACAAGATCGAGCGTAGTGGTGACAATCGCCTTCCATGGTGGACCAATAGTAACCTGTTTCAAAATCTTCTTAGCCATGGTGTGTCCACCGAGTGGGTACCAAATGCGCCTTCGTAACTCTTCCATGATACGTATTGTCTCGTCTACACAATGAGTAGGCACAAGTCGTGGTTGCGCTTTGTATAAGATGTCGCTGTCGAGGAAGAATTTGATGCAAACCTTCTTATGAACTTTATCATTAATGATGCCCTCGGATATTCCCGAGTCTCAAGATACCTCTTCACGTCGTAGTACCAAGGTTTCTCTTCTGTATCAAGCTCATAACAAAACGCTGGTTCGTCAAACCTCTCAATGATGATCTGGGGAGCCTCGTTGTCCCATCTGACCTTGAACATAGATGACATAGTAGCCAATGCGTCTGCCAACTGATTCTCTTCTCGTGGAATATGATTGAAAGTGATCTCTTCAAAATAGGGAATCAAACTCAAAACATGCTCTCGATACGGAATGAGATTCGGATGCTTCGTATCCCACTCGCCCTTAATCTGACTGATCACTAAAGTTGAGTCTCCGTACACTTGCAAGAATTTGATTCTTAAGTCAATAGCAGCTTTAATACCCATAATGCACGCTCAGATTCGCCATGTTGTTAGTGCAATCAAGCATAATCGGTGAAAGGCGATGTCCGCCATAGGGATGTAATAATGGCGCCAATGCCATTGCAAGCGCTTGAGGCTCCATCAAAGACCATAGTCCATCGATCCTTGTTCGGGTCCTTCGTCCGGCCGGTTCTTCACAATCTATAACTAGTAAAACATCTTCATCTCGAAATTGAACGCATAGATCGATAGTCATCTACGGCTTGGTGAGCCAAATGATCGGCTACCACACTTCCTTTGATTGCTTCTCGAGAAGTGTACCGATGTCGATTCGGTCAAGATCATTTGCCATCTTGCTATTCTTCCCGAGAGAGCTGGTTTCTCAAATATGTATTTTATTGATCCATCTTAGAAATCAACAAGGTAGTGTGAGTCAACATATACCGCCTTAGTCGGCGAGCACCAAGTTAAAGCGCTGTAAGTTTTCTCGAGCCGTGAGTATCTTGTTTCACGCCGTAAACTTTTGCTAAGGTAGTATATTGCATGCTCTTTCGCCGACTCGCCATGTTGCCCCAACACACACCCCATTGAGTTCTCTAATACCGTCAAGTACATGATAAGAGGTCTTCCTTCGCGGGCATCGATAGAGGATTCAGAGGTACCCTTAATTTTGTCAAAAGCGATCCGGCAATCGCCGCTCCATTCCACTACTTGATCTTTCTTAAGTAACTTGAAGATTGGCTCACTGTAGCGCTATGTGCAATGAATCGCATGTAATTTAATCGCCCAAGAAACCGACTTCCTTCTCGCAAGGGAGTCGGCATTTCTTGAATAGCTTTAACTTTCGGATCAACTTCAATACCTTTTCACCGACAACAAACCCTAGGAGTTTTCCGGATCCGACTCCAAACGTGCACTTGTTAGGATTGAGTCTCAACCTGCACTTCTTTAACCACAAATAGTTTCGCAAATGATCAAGATGTTCTTCTTCACCGTGATCGAGCTATCATGTCGCCGACGAGACCTCTATCTCGTGATGAATCATGTCATGAAATAATGTCACCATAGCACCGATAAGTGGCACCGCGTTCTTCAACCGAACGGCATAACCTTGTAGCAAAGTGCCCCACCGTAACAAAAGTAGTCTTCCATGTCTTCGGAGCCATTTTGATCCGATTGTAACCGGAGAAACCATCCATGAAGGAGAAGACCTTATGCCGAAAGTGTTGTCAACCGTAACATCAATATGAGGAAGTGGGAAATCGCTTCTGACTTGCTTTGTTTAGATCTCTAATCCACACACATTCGCACTTTGCCATCCTTCTTAGGTACGGGCACCACATTAGCAACCCACGTGGATAGGAAGTAACACTAGGATGCCGCGTTGAACTGTTTATAACTTCGCTTTGATTTTCTCCGACATTTCAGACGCATGCGATTTAACCTTCGCTTCACCGAGAAAACCTCTTTGTTGGCAATCGTGTACCACAATATCAATGTCTAAACCGTGCATGTCTTCGTATGACCAAGCAAAACCTCGATATAGTCTCGTAGCATCCGAACCAACCTTTCTTTAACACTGCTCTCAAGACCCGCTCCTATCTTGATCTCTTTTCTGCCTTCATCAAGCACTCAAATTCACAACCTCAACTCGCTCTTCGTGGTGGTCAGATAACTCGCCTTCTTGCTGTAGCAACCGACAAGTTCTCCGGCACTTCACAATCTTCCTCACCTTCGTCTTCGGCTTGGTAGATCGGATTATCGAAGTCATATTTAGGAATAACATAGCTGTTATTAACGAGATTCAGAGTGATTCTGCAGTGTATCACGTGGGTGTGTGTAAGAAACACATAGCTTTTTGACGGGGTGATAAAGTAAAAGAAAGAAAACACAATTGAATGCAAAAGTCCAACGAATTTATTGAATGAAAACGCGCAAACAACAAATAATAACCCTCGCAAACGAGCCATGATGCCTCGGGCAAGGCACTAGGCTTTTAAAGTTTATTGTTCAAACATAAAGAAAAACGAAAAGCAAAACAAAACAAGAGCAATTACTCCTCGCTAAAGGAGATTGGTATGACGCCTTCGCCTTCCAATTGTCGAGCCCTTGATCCGAGTTGGAAGATCCACTTGCCGATGTCAAGTCGCTGTCGTTGTCTTCTATAGCATGGATTCCACTGCTGATGCGAAAGGAAGTTGATCAAGACGCTCGCGGCGATCATCTTCTCGACCTTTGATAGTGAAGCCTAAACCACTTTGTCTGATTTGAAAGGGAGATCGTGAGCGGCCCCAAATAGTACTACCTTCTTCAACAAAGCTGAGCATTTTTCAATGAGGCCATCCTGGGCGGAGTCTTAACAACCTCAGGAGCGACAGGAGAGTCAACAGGCGTGACTCTGGGCATTATTTCATAAGCTTGACAGGGAGTCTCAAAGAATTCACCCTCCACCTCGAGGTATCAGAATGATTGTAGATGACTGACCATATACTCTTCTTCACCACATACTGTGATAACCTTCCCTTTACCGGGTACTTCAGCTTCTGATGTAAGGTAGAGGTAACGGCGCCGCCCCATGTATCCAAGGGCGCCCAAGTAGGCAAGAGTGTTTGACGAATGTCCATGACAAAGAATGTGGAGTCAAAAGTCTGGGAACCGACTTTGACAGGCAGAGTGAGCTCTCCAAGTA
Source organism: Vicia sativa (assembly GCA_021764765.1). Classification (NCBI taxonomy): domain Eukaryota; kingdom Viridiplantae; phylum Streptophyta; class Magnoliopsida; order Fabales; family Fabaceae; genus Vicia; species Vicia sativa. The sequence goes on from CM038792.1 coordinate 309,601,744, forward strand.
CTATTCGCTTAGAACCATCAAAAGCTCTCACAATTATGTCACTGGGTCTTAGAACCAACCCTTCGACATCAAGTCGATCAAAAGCGCCTTCGTAAGATATTCGTGAGCAACCTGTCAACCAAAACATGAGATAATGTAACGCCTTGCATTCCACAGAGATGTGCAAGGCCTTGTTGTGTTTCTTTCCTAAGGAGTCAAATCAACATCGAGAAGCCTAGGCCGTTGTTGGCAGCCGTGCTAGCAATACAAACTTCAAACCGGTCGGTAGTGTCTTGAGGTAACGTGAGCTTCTTAAACTTCACCAAGGCATTAGCATGAGCCTGAGCACAAGAGCAGAGCAAGCATGGAAATTTTGGACTGAGTTTGCCCAACTGCTCCACAACATTGTAGTCACTCTTCTTGATAATCTTCTAATTTCCTTCATTTCTTGTTCGAGGTGTCTTCAAGAACTTCCTTTGGTACTTGTAATGAAAGGTGATGAGTCACCGTTCTTTGGGAACCGATGGAATAGCTGGAATGCGAGTGGAGTCGCAGTGTTTTTTGGAGAGATTTCTGAGAGAAAACTCTTCCGCTCGTCACCTTACTAGATCCGTGATGTTGTCAATGTCGGAATGGTAGCTTCAATCGTAAGATCTTCAATGGTCGAGGGTCTTGCTTGACGCCATGATAGTAAACATCGCCCATAATTCCAAGGGATAGCCTTGTCGAGGAATATGGAACCGGCCTTGAGAAGTAATGATGAGAGGTGCCACCTAGGCATGTAATCAGCAGAGGAAACTTATTGTGTTAACATCAAGATAATCTTCGGGAAATCGCCACCCCATCCGTCGCTTTAACATCTTCAATTGGAATCTTGTAACTCTCGTGAACAAGGTACTTCACCATGTAATCATATTTTCCACTGGCTGCCCCAAGGCATCCCACATGATGGTACACTTCTTGCATTGTCGATCTTCAACTTAGACATTTCATCACACAACTTCGCACGTGGTTTCGTGAATAGTATCTCACGGTTATCCATCATGCATCGAACACGCCTTCTCAACCAAGCACAACCATCGCGGATGGGCACCAACGACAGCTCGGGCATCCTGGTTGACACCGCTTGTAGCAAATTCTTCTTAACAAATATCGAGGAATGGTCAAGTCATCTATGTTGAAAACATAAGTATCGTCACCAACAAAGATTGGAATCTTGTCATGATTAGGCATAGGCGTTGATCACATTCGAGTCTCAACAGAGGATCAAACTCAACTGCTTAGCTTCAATCATATCTTGAATCTTGTTCTTCAAAGCCCAACAATTGTCGCTGTCGTGCCCTGGCTATTGGAATGGTAAGCACACTTAGCATTAGCATTGTATCTCGGAGAGGAAGTGTTGACATTCGAGGAGGATCCTCAAGGTAATCACCGCTTTCAACATGTGTTGCAAGGCTCATGACAATGGCATGTTGATCTTGTAACCGCCTCGTGGCGCGCTCGACCACGCCGCTGTCTCACCGAGGTTGGCCGATGTAGGATCGAGATCACAACCGCCCCTACGATTGAGCGCCACGGTCTTGGCTCTGCTCGACCGCATACGATTGGCTTCTTTCTTACCACCAAAAGATCTCTTCGCAGCTTGAAGATGTCTCTATCTCAATCTTCCCACTTGATACCTTCAATATGCTCGTCAGAAGTATCGCCGTGAATCCGGTCAAGAGTTTCCAATCGATGATTGAAGAATGGGTCTGCTGTTCCCATGAACATATCAACCAACTCCCTATTGGACAAGGGTGGTTGAACTCACCGCTAGGTCTCTCCATTTCGAGCATACCCTTGAACTTCTCATCACGACCCATAGACATGCTTTGTAGTTGCATGCGAGTGGGTGTCAATTCAGATTGTACTCATATTGTCTCAGAAAGCATCTCCAAATAACTCCAAGTACGGATACGGTCATTCTCTAGCCGATAGTACCATTCCAATCGGGTTCCCGACAAACTCTCTTGAAAATAGCATCCACAACTTTCTCATCATCAAGGGATTGATCTTCTCCGACATAGGATTTCAAATGCAGCTTAGGGCAAGACATGCCATCATACTTAGCAAAAGTTGGAACTTTGAATTTGGGAGGAATCACAACACCAGGGACAAGACTCAAATCATCAAAATTCAACCCGGACATTTTCAGGTTTTCCACAGCATTCAGACGGTCTTCAAGTTGCTTGTACTTGTCATCTTCATCAGAGTATTGGCCACCATCATAGTTCTTCTCAAGTTCAGGCTGACTGCCTTCACCACCACCTTGGTTACTTTGCTCGTCCTCCTTCTTGACACTTCCTTCAGAGAGCTCAATTCGACTAACCACTCTAGGACCACCTTTGTAGGCCTCGCCCATGTTGAGAAGACCAACAACCTTCTTCTTTCTGTTGATGAGCTTCTTCATATCTTCTTGGCCTTGGACCAAGCTGGTGAACATCTGCTGAAACTGAGCATTCTGATCTTGAAGATCTTTGACAGACTGTTCAAGAGCCATTTCTGCTAAAATAAATAGCGAGCAAATGAGAAAACCAATCTTCAATGTACCTGTGATGCAATGTTATGCTATGATATGCAATGTTTATGCGAATGCAATGCAATGTTTTCAAGGACCTAAGAGATTTAAATTTGTTAAACAAGCAATGAACAAACATTTATTAGCTCTCTTTTTATTACTCTCTTTTTCTTTTTAAGTACAAAGGATAGTTCAAGACAAATAAAAGAAAAACATATAAATCCCAAAGCTCTAAGTCTCCCATGGGCGCTTCCTCTTGGTGCCGAGGTAGGCGTTGATGCTTCGCTCCTCGTGAAGTAGCTTGGTCAACTCTAGCACTTTCTTCTCGCTTGCATAACACTGAGCTTCAAAGATATCCCTCTCTTCTTTTAGTTGAATCCAGGATCTCTTCAAGTCTCCAAAATCAGTAGGCATGTCGGGATAGAGAACGGTATAGGGTACGTCACCTATAGCAACAGGTTCCATAATTACTGGTAAAACAAGCGTGAATGGCATCATGAGGTTTTGAGCTCGAGCTCGCACCCATTTGAGGTAAGGTTCCCAAGGAATGGAGTTTTGGTGCCCCAAAGTCTTGGTATCGCCTTCTTACCATGCCCCAAGCGTATGAACCTTCGCTTGCACTCGAGATCGTGATTGTAGTCGAACACAATATCTTGGAGAAGCATATCATGTGGACCATCTCTTCGAGCAAAACCAAACTGACGTAAAGCTAGAGAAGGGTTGTAAGTAATACCTCCCCTTATACCAAGTAGTGGTACATTAGGGAATTCTCCACAACGCTCAATGAAGGTGAAGTCCTTTTGAGAGAAAAGACTCCAACGGATATCCGAATGAGAGAGTGACATCAATCTTGAGACCACTTCATCCTTTGTTCGCTCTTCAAAACGATGGAGGAAGGTGCAAATAAACCACCGAAAGTAACGTATGCAACACATGAAAGTCTCTTGTCTTTTAGTAGTACGAGTGTGGAGAGAATGTAGGATGTCTCCAAGTAAAGTAGGCACAGGATTGCGGGTAAGAAACAACTTGATGGCGTTTACATCTATAAATTGATCCGAGTTAGGAAATAGAACCAAACCATAGATTAACAGGCCACAATGTCTTCGAATGCATGGAAACTCATAACTTTGAGGAATTCCTTTCTTAATTAGGAACTTGGCAAGTAAACCCTTAACTCCACTTCGGTTTCCCAATTGGCTTCAATGTCCGAGCGCTTAAGATGTAAGGCGGATGGATGTCTTCGCATTTAGGAACCTTTTCTAGACCGTGAATGGCATTTGATCAAGAATAGGCATCCCAAGTAGCTTAGAGAACTCTTCCAAGGTAAGAACCAACCGATAACTGGGAATGTAAAGCAATGGTGTTTCGGATCAAAGAACCGAATAGACATGCATCATATCTTCTTCAAAACCGAGATAACCAAATCAAGTAGATAACCATGTCTTTTGATGAACCGAGCATGGTCGGAATTTCAAACCAATTTTTGAGTTGAGAAGGTATACCCATAAAGTTGATTCGGATAGTCTTTCTAGAAGCCATAACACCCTACAAAATGAGCAAAGATAAATCCCTAGGTCCTTGAAATAGTTAGAAATGATATGCAATGCAAATGATGTCATGATGTCATGTTTGGCACACACAAACAATTCACACAATGAGCCTAGGTTTAAGGCTTGCAAGAGGTATATGTGATTACCCCACCAAAAGTTTGAGTTGGTTCATCCCGTCCTATAATAGTAACCGGTTCTAGGAATCTCATATCATCGATCTTTCTCGAGGCGCTTATTTCAATACGACTACCAAGTGGTCGATCGAAAATGTCCCAAAAGTCCGATCTCAATGAGCGTAGCATCGAGTATCAACCAACCTTAGTCACACCAAAGCCGCCATCTCACTACCTTCTAATGGCCAAGATGGGTCAATTAAGGTTCTAAAAGTTTAGTTAGCGCTGATGACACCACAGAAGCCAAATACTATCCTCAACTTGGGAATGAAGAGTATCAGACATCCAAAGTGTCACACTAACGTAGCCATCATGTTGACCGCTTTGATATACGCCTAACGGTCGCGACGATTTATTGCTACTTACCTAAAAGGAAACCCGATCCGTGTAGGATCCCCACAAATATAATACCCAAGCAACCCTTAAAGATAAAGCAAGCAAGTCAAAGAAAAAGCAAGAAGGTGATCTAGAAATCCCTAAGGTATTCTCTTTAGGGTGTCTCCGCAGAGTCGCCAGCTCCGGATACGTGAACTGACTTTTTAGTGTTTGTATCGCAAATGTGCGGATAGCAAGAGTCGCCACCAACTTTATTTTTATCCAATTAGGGAAGGTAAAAGTACGTAAAAGACCTTCGTTAGATTCTCGAACGGGAGAATGGTTATGAAAAGGAAGGTATTAGCACCTTTCCATCCGTAGTTATCTACGGGCTCTTAGTTGCTCTAGATCACTTAAAATTGTGCTTTCGTGTGTTTGACAAAATGTTTTGAAAAGGCATTTCGCTTTGACTTTGTAATGATTCATGTAGAAATGTATACAAAGTGTTCGGAAATGTTTCATTTTGAAAAGAGTTTGAACTTTGACAAAAGTGTGAGGTGTGAAAAGCATTTTGATAGAGCAAGCAACTAAAAGTCTTATTACCTACTCGAATTGGTCATTTCGTGTTGTTTTACGTCCTTTAGAATAGCGCTATCCATACCATTAGTTGGTAGGTAACCCCATTGGATGTAAGCGGACATTCGGGACATCGGATGGTCATAGAAGGCAACTTGTAGGAAGTATCCTAGCACATTCAGGGACTATCATCATTTTCGAGGCGACAATCGAGGGTCAAGATCATGTATTCGGAGGCTACATCGTGGGTCTTATGATCTTTGTATCAAGGGACTATGATGATTTGTTTTGAAGGCAACGGTGCTAGGATACCCTACGCTCGAGGGACATGACCATTTGAATTGTGAAGGCAACGAGAGAGAATTACCCTAAGGTGCATGTGAAAAGTGTCAAATTCGTATTTTTATCTTGAAAATTAGTGAGCTATGTTGATTTTAGTCTTGCCATACACGCCTAATTACTAGCAATTTATAGGTGCGGAAATTAAAATGCGGAATGTAAAGTGCGAAAGGTAAATGTCCCACGCTATTACATGGCTTTGGGGCGATACATAATTTAAACTTCATGGAAAATAAAACCTAATTTAAACTATTACATCCCATAAACAGTTACATTATTGGAAAAGAATGAAAACGTAAAGAAACGTCTGCGAATAACCCGTGAAACGATAAGAGAAATCTAAAATATGATGAAATTGCAATAAGAGAAAATGTTAGAAAAATGCAAATTTTAATTGGAAAAATATGACATGTGGAAATAACATAAATATGTTAAAATAATTTTTGGGATTTTTTGAATGCAATTTAATATTTAAAATGAATTAAAAGTAATTAAAATGCAAAATTATGAATAAAAATAAATATGCATGCAAAATTATATTTTTTAATTTTATAAATTAAATAAAGATTTTCTGAAAATAATGTAAAAAGAAAAATAATTTTTGATGATTTTTTAATGCAGAAATAAAATTATGAAAAGAAATTAAAATGATGCAAAAATATTAAATAATATAGAAAATATGAAAAAGTGCAAAGTTTGTAAAGAAAAGCAACCGTCCGTGAGGATCGAACTCATGACCAGGAGGAGTATCTGTGAACAGGGAATGCCTTTACCACTACGCCATGTGTGCAAGCGTGTTTGGAATCAGAAACATGGGATCATGAATAACACGCATCATCATCTGGAGAGGTCAAGGCACAGTCAGCTGGTGGGATCCTCGTTGGACGAGAGAACGAATCAGAAAGCGCCATGACGCCACGCAAGCCACGCCGGAGTCCACTCAGGTCAACGACGCCGGAGCCCTAGCTCTGGTCGTCTTCTTCGATTAGCCTGGAATTAAAACATGAAAAATACGCAGAATAAATGGGAAAGGGGGACCCTACCCCCCTAAATCGACCCTCCTGAATCCATTGGTGATATCTGTTTGCCCTAAAAACGCTTGTATGAGGCTGCTCGATTCAAACAGCTCGAAAAGCCCTAACAATGGCAATCAATGATCTCTACGTGTAACCTTACATGTAATGCGTCAAATGCATCCTAATACACATCCTGAACTCAAATAAACACATGAGAATGATTAGCAACGCATGGAATATCAAAATCGAAATTGTAAAGAATAGCAAACCGGTGAGAGTTAGAGAGCGCGATCTGGGCAGCCTGAGCTTGATGTAAGGACTGGTATTGCTTGCTGGAGACCTCAGGAGGAGGATTGGATGGTTAGATCGGCCTGAAACTTGCTGGAACTTAGAATTCGAATTTCAAAAGTTTGTGAAATTTTTTGGCAAAATAAGGGTTCTTTCTTGGGCTAGGGTTTCGTGTCTTGTGCTTGTGTACTTGCTGAGTATTTATAGAGGCAAATTGAGAGAGAAAAAGAATGAAAAAAGATTCATCCATCAATGTGCAATATTTTCTCTTTAAAACAAATCAAATTTTGGAAAAAAATTGATTTTCCTTCCATGTGAGAGGCTAGCACGAATTTGGTAATTGTTATGGGCTATCTTGGACTCCAAGCATGATATAAATCCAACCCATTTGAAAAAATATATTATTTTCATATTTTATATAATTTATTTTGAATTAAATGTTCTAAAATTCAAAGATAAATCATAAAAATAGAAAATCACCATGGCCAAGCATTTATGGGTCAAGAACAATGTCATGAACAAGTTTGGATCAAAAGATTTTAGGCCCATTTGGAAAATTTTGCATTTTGACCAAAATGTCCTTTGTGCAATCATTCAAAATTGCCCAACTTCGAATAGTGTATCTTGCTCAATTTTCCACATTTTTGAGTGTTCTTGGACTTTTGAAAATCTCTAAGAGTCCTATAACCAACCTTTTTGGTCTCATCTCAATTGGAGTTTCCATGCTCAATATATCTTCAAAACAAAAAGTTGACTTTTTGTTGACTTTGAAAATGACCTGAATGTCTTGAGCCATACCTCTCAAATGAAGCATTTTTGGACATTCTTGTGAGACATGAAGTTGTAGAGAATTGAATTTCCTTCAAAACAAGAGGTGGTGGAAAATTTCGAGAAAGTATGAAGAAGTTATGATCAGTCAAAGTTCATTGACTTTTCATCTAGAAACCCTAATTTAGAAAGTTTGACTTTGAGCAAATCTTGAGTTTTCTTGATGAATCATGATCAACCCTTGATCAAATGATGAATGTAACTTCAAAATGAGGATGTTGACCAAAAATTATGAAGTTTGATCATGTTGACCATTGACTTTTATCCAATACAACTGATTTTCAACCATCTGAGCAATTGTCTGAGCAATCTTGACTTGTAAGGCTTGAATCTTGTCATAGAGAATCTTTGAAGCATATGAGGAGGCATGAAGACCATTGGAGATGTTGGGAGTCCATCTTGACCTGAGAATTGCCAAACCCTATTCTGGGTTGATTGTCTAGGAGAGACTTTGTCTGATCAACTCTTGAGGAATCCTTGAGTATGGATGTATGAAATATCTTGAGAGGATGGAGGGCAAATTTTGGGGTATGACACCATCCTCAATATATCCTCAAAACAAAATGTTGACTTTTTGTTGACTTTGAAATGACCGAATGTTTGGGCCATACCTCTCAAATGAAGCATTTTTGACATTTGTGAGACATGAAGTTGTAGAGAATTGAATTTCCTTCAAAACAAGAGGTGGTGGAAAATTTGATAAAGTATGAAGAAGTTATGATCACCAAAGTTCAGCTTGACTTTTCACCTAGAAACCCTAATTTAGAAAGTTTAACTTTTGAGCAAATCTTGAGTTTTCTTGATGAATCATGATCAACCCTTGATCAAATGATGAATGTAACTTCAAAATGAGGATGTTGACCAAAAATTATGAAGTTTGACTGTATGTTGACCACAGTTGACCTTTTTGTCCAATACAACTGATTTTCAACCATCTGAGCAATTGTCTGAGCAATCTTGACTTATGAGGCTTGAAACTTGACATAGAGAATCTTTGAAGCATATGAGGAGGCATGATGAACATTGGAGATGTTGGAAGTCCATCTGGAGCTGAGAATTACCAAACCCTAGTTTGGGTTGATTGTCTAGGAGAGGGTTTGTCTGATCATCTCTTGAGGAATCATTGAGCATGGATGTATGAAATATCTTGAGAAGATGGAGGGCAAATTTTTGGGTATGACAGGGGATGTATTGGTGACTTCGGTCGTCATATCAATTCCTAGAGTTCTGTAGTAATTGCTCGTCTCTGTTCATCTTTCGTATGTTTGTGAACAAATATTTTATTGTTAGATGCATATAGTCATTCAAAACAATCATTGGACTTTATGTAGACAACAATAAAAATTAACATTTTAACAGAAACAGAATTTGTAATAAATTTTGAAAAGTGGCCTATGGTCAGGCAGTTTGTATACAAAAGACAAATATCCTAGTGAGAGGAAATTTCCATAATAGTAAAAAGCTATGCGGAAATAATCTTGTTGAGTTTCAACTATGCTATTGCTCATATATTTCCGACTATCTCATCTCCTTGCTGTCAGAAGAAAGTGATTGAATTGATTTTCGCCATTTGAATCTTGAATGCTGATAGTAGCATAGCAGGTGATATGGACGAGACATAGTCGTACGCTTAAATCCCTAACTTTTTCCTAGACCACCCTTTCGTGTTTTCACCAATGATACCTTTTTTCCCAAGCCGCCTTTGTGTTTTCGACACGGTGTACATTTTTGTATATATATACTTAACTTTTTCTCGAACCTTTTAGTTCGCCAGGATGCCCTTATTTTTTCCTAGGCCAGTCGACCTAGAGGGTCTCGCTTATGCGTAGTATTTTTTGACTATGTCTGCGTTCACAGGGTGCGGGAAGTCTTCTCCATCCATGGTGCTAAGTATCATAGCTCCTCCAGAAAATACTGTTTTGACTACAAATGGTGCCTCGTAGGTGGGATTCCATTTGCCCTTGGGGTCACCTTGTGGAAGGATGATGCGCTTGACTACTAGATCACCGACTTGGTAGACTCGGTGCTTGACTTTCTTGTTGAATGCTATGATCATTCGTTTTTGATAAATTTGTCCCTGGCAGATGGATGCGAGCCGCTTCTCGTCGATCAAGTTGATTTGTTAAGGCGAGTCTTGACCCATTTGTCTTCGCCAATTCGGCTCGGAGGACTCGGTTGAGGTATCCGAACCTCGATTGGTAGGACGGCCCACATCAGATACGAGAGAAAGGGGGCCCTCGAGATGTTTGCATTATGGTGCGGTAGCTGTGGAGAGCGAACGACAACATCTCATGCCAATCCTTATAAGTTACCGTCATATTCTATATGATCTTCTTGAGATTCTTGTTGGCGCTTCCACTGTGCCGTTCATATTTGGCCGATATGGAGAAGAGTTGTGATGTTTGATCTTGAACTACGTGCAGAGTTCGGTGATCATTTTGTTATTAAGATATGTACCGTTGTCCGTGATAATCTTTTCGGGGACGCCATACCGACATATGAGATTATGCTTGATGAAGCGAGCCACGACATTCTTGGTAACAGATGCGAACGAGGTTGCTTCTACCCACTTGGTAAAGTAGTCAATTGCAACGAGGATGAAACGATGTTCGTTGGAAGCGGTGGGCTTAATTTCTCCAATCATATCAATTCCCCATATTGCGAAAGGCCACGAAGCGCCGTGAGTATCTGGTACCGAGGCACATGTACTCTATCTGTACATCCGCATTTGTGACAAGATCGAGATAGCGGTGGTAATCAGCTTCCATGGTGGACCCATAGTAACCTTCTTAGAATCTTTTTAGCCATCGTATGTCCACTGGAGTGGGTACCAAACGCGCCTTCATGTAATTCTTCCATGATTCGTTCCGCTATTTCCTGGTCTACACAGCGGAGTAAGCACAAATCGTGATTGCGCTTGTACAAGATGCCATTATTGAGGAAGAACTTAGATGCTAATCTTCTTAATAACTTCTTTTCATTGATGATGCCCTCAGGATATTCCCGAGTCTCGAGAATCCTTTTCACTGTGAGAACCAAGGTTTCTTCTACATCAAATTCACAATAGTATGCCGGTTCGCAAGTATTTTGATGATGATTTTGGGAGCTTCGTTGTCCCATCCGACTTTGAACGATGACATGGTAGCTAATGCGTCGCCAACTGATTCTCTTCTCGTGGAATGTGATCGAAAGTGATTTCTTCAAAGTAAGGGATCAGACCTAAAACATGCTCTCGATATGGAATGAGATTCGGATGCTTCGTATCCCATTATCCTTTGATCTAACTGATCACCAAATCTGAGTCCCCATACACTTGCAAGAATTCGATTCTTAAGTCAATAGCGCTTTGATACCCATGATGCACGCCATATTCGCCATGTTGTTAGTGCAATTGAAACAAAGTCCGAGGTGAAAGGCGTGTGCTCGCCTGTAGGAGATGTAATGATGGCGCCAATGCCATTGCCAAGTGCGTTTGAGGCTCCATCAAAGACCACGGTCCATCGGGATCCCGGTTTAGGTCCTTCGTCTGGTCCTAGTTCTTCGCAATCAGTAACTAGTAAAACATCTTCGTCTGGAAACTCGAACTGCATAGACTGATAGTCATCTACGGCTTGATGAGCCAAATGATCGGCTACTACACTTCCCTTGATCGTTTTCCGGGTAGTATACTGGATGTCGTACTTGGTCAAGATCATTTGTCATCTTGCTATTCTTCCCGAGAGAGGTGTTTCTCGAATATGTATTTTATCGGATCCATCTTGAGATCAACAAGGTAGTGTGAGTCAACATATAATCGCCTTAGTCGGCGAGCTTTCAAGCCAAAGCGCTGCAAGTTTTCTCGAGCTGCGAGTATCATTTTTCACAGTCGGTAAACTTTTTGCCAAGGTAGTATATTGCATACTCTTTTACACCAGACTCGTCATGTTGCCCCAACACACACCCCATTGAATTCTCTAATACTATCAAGTACATGATAAGAGGTCTTCCTTTGGCAGGCGGCATCAGGATAAGAGGATTTTGTAGGTACTCCTTGATTTTGGCAAAAGCTTTCTGGCAATTGTCGTTCCATTCCACTACTTGATCTTTCTTCAGTAACTTGAAGATTGGCTCACAAGTAGCAGTTAGATGCGCAATAAATCTGGCGATGTAGTTTAGTCGTCCTAAGAAGCCTCTGACTTCCTTCTTAGTATGGGGAGCTAGCATTTCTTGAATAGCTTTAACCTTGGCGGGGTCAACTTCAATACCTTTACCACTGACAACAAATCCCAGGAGTTTGCCGGATCTGACTCCAAAGGTGCACTTGTTGGGATTAAGTCTTAGTCTGTACTTCTTTAGTCTATCGAATAGTTTTCGTAAGTGATCGAGATGTTCCTCTTCAGTCTGTGATCGAGCTATCATGTCGTTGACGTAGACCTCTATCTCGTGATGGATCATGTCCTGAAACAAAGCTACCATGGCACGTTGATATGTGGCGCCAACATTTTTTAGCCCGAATGGCATAACTTTGTAATAGAACGTACCCCATTGCGTAACGAAAGTAGTCTTTTCCATGTCTTTGTGAGCCATTTTGATCTGGTTGTAACCGGAGAAACCATCCATGAAGGAGAAGACCTTATGTTGAGCGGTGTTGTCAACCAGAACATCAATATGAGGAAGCGGAAAATCATCTTTCCGACTTGCTCTGTTCAGATCTCTGTAGTCTACACACATCCGCACTTTGCCATCCTTCTTAGGTATGGGCACCATGTTTGCAACCCACTGTGGATAAGAAGTAACTGATAGGAAACCGGAATTGAACTATTTCATAACTTCAGCTTTGATTTTCTTTGACATTTCGTGACGCCCACGATGCACTTCCGCTCTGGGAGAAAACCTTCTTTGTTGGTAGCTCTGTACCACAATGTCAATGTCTAAACTCGGCATGTCTTCGAGGACCAAGAAAAACCTCGACATAGTCTTGCAAGATCCGGACCAATCTCTTTGACAATCGCTCTCAAGACCCGCCTCCTATCTTAACTTCTTTTTTGTCTTCGTCAGTACCTAGATTCACAACCTCGACTGGCTCTTCGATGGCTGTATAACCATTCTTCTTCGTCTGGCAAGTTCTCCTGGCACTTCACAATCTTCCTCACCTTCATCTTCGGTTTGGTAGATCGGATTGTCGAAGTCATATTTAGCAATAGCAAAGCTGTCATCAAAGAGATTCAGAGTGAATCTGCAGTGTATCACGTGGGTGTGTGTAAGAACACATAGCTTTTTGAAGGGGTAGTAAAGTAAAAGAAAGGAAGAGCAAAGTATTTAAATGCAAAAAGTCCAATGATTTTATTGAATGAAAATATGCAAATGACAAATAATAACCCTCACAAACGAGCCATGGTGCCCCGGTCAAGGCACTAGGCTTTAAGTTTATTGTTCGAATGTAATGAAAACGAAAAGCATAACAGAAAACAAAAAGAAATTACTCCTGTCTAAAGGAGATTGGTGTGACGTCTTTGGTCTTCCAATTGCTGAGTCCATTGTCTGGAGTTGGGAAGATCCAGTTGCTGATGTCGAAGTTGTCGTCGTCTTCTATAGCACGGACTTCATTCTTGCTGATGCGGAAAGGGAGTTTGCCGGCACGTTCGCAGCGTATCATCTTCTGACCCTTGGTGGTGAAGTTAAACCAGTCTTGTCAGACTTGAAAGGAAGATCAGGGAGCTGACCCCAAACAGTACAACCTCCTTCTTTAACTGCGGCTTGAGCGTCTTTCAGTGAGGCAATTCTTGGTGGAATTTTAGTAACTTCAGGAGTGACAGGAGAATCAACAGGCATGACTCGTGGAACTACTTCGAAAGCTTGACATGGGTTTTCAATGAATTCGCCTTCCATTTCGAGGTATCGGAATGACTGCACATGGCTTACCATATATTCTTCTTCACCGCATACTGTAACAATCTTCCCCTTTACTGGGTACTTCAGCTTCTGATGCAGGGTAGAGGTAACAGCGCCTGCCCCATGTATCCAAGGGCGTCCAAGTAGGCAAGAGTAAGCTGGACGGATGTCCATGACAAAGAAAGTGGAGTCAAAAGTCTGGGAACCGACTTTAACATGAAGGATGAGCTCTCCAAGTACTATTCATTTAGAACCATCAAAAGCTCTTACAATTATGTCACTGGGCTTCAAGACCACTCCTTCAACATCAAGTCGTTCGAAAGCATTCTTTGGTAGGATATTCAGAGTAGAACCAGTATCCACCAATACGTGAGACAGTGTAGTACCCTTGCATTCAATGGAGATGTGCAAGGCTTTGTTCTGTTTCCTTCCGGCAGGAGTCAAATCAGCATCAGAGAAGCTTAAACCATTATTGACGGTCAGGCTAGCAATGCGACCTTCGAATTGATCAGCAGTAGTGTCTTGTGGTATGTGAGCATTCTTCAAACACTTTACCAAGGCTTTAGCATGAGCCTCAGAGAACAATAGTAGAGCTAGCATGGATATCTTGGACGTAGTTTGTCCCAACTGTTCCACAATATTGTAGTCACTTTTCTTGATGATCTTCAAGATTTCCTCCATTTCATGCTTGGAGGTATCTTTGGCAACTTCCTTTGGTACTTCTGTATGAGCAGGATGAGTTACTGGTTCTTTCCCTCTAGCTTCGTGAACTAGTTCGAGAGCTGGAATGCGAGCTGGCGACGCGGTGTCTTTTGGAGGAGAGATCTCTGGAAGTAAACTTCAGCTCCATAACTCCAAGGTATGGCTTTGTCAGAGGAATATGGAATTGGCTTGGTCGAAGTAATGATGAGAGGTGCCACTCTAGGCACAGGATCGACAGAGGTGATTGTCATTTCCAAAATTTGCCCTCCTACTTCGCGAGACATTTTACACATCCATACTCAAGGATTCCTCAAGGGCTGATCAGACAAATCCTCTCCTAGACAATCAACCCAAACTAGGGTTTGGCCATCCTCAGATCCAGATGGACTTCCAACATCTCCAATGGTCATCATGCCTCCTCACATGCTTCAAAGATTCTCCATGTCAAGTTTCAAGCCTACAAGCCAAGTTTCGACAATTGCTCGATGGTTGAAAATCACTGTATTGAAGAAAAAGTCAAATATGGTCAACATACAGTCAAACTTCATGATTTTTGGTCAATATCCTCATTTTGAAGTTACATTCATCATTTGATCAAGGGTTGATCATGATTCATCAAGAAAACTTAAGATTTGCTCAAAAGTCAAACTTTCCAAATTAGGGTTTTTCAGTGAAACGTTCACTAAACTTTGATTGAGCATAACTTCTTCATACTTTCTCAGAAATTTTTCCACCACCTCTCATTTTGAAGGAAATTCAATTATCTACAACTTCATGTCTCACAAGAATGTTCAAAAAATGTTTCATTTGGAAGGTATGGGTCAAAACATTACAGGTCCTTTTCAAAGTCAACAAAAAGTCAACTTTTTGTTTTGAAGATTTATTGATCATGGAAACTCCAATTGAGATGAAACCAAAGAGGTTGTTTAGAGGACACATAGAGCTTTCTAAAAAGTCCAAGAACACTTAAAAATGTGGAAAATTGAGCAAAATAAACCTTACACAAGTTGGGCATTTTTGAACAATTGCACAAAAGGAGATATTTGTCAAAATCCAATTTTTTCCAAATGGGCCTATAATTTTATGATCCAAACTTGATCATAATATTATTTGTGACCTATTGATGCCTTGCCATGACCACATTCTATTTTATTGATTTATTTTTGAATTTAAAACTATTTAATTCAAATTTAAATTATATAAAATATGAAAACAAGATATATTTTCAAATGGATTGGATTTTTATCAAACTTGAGGTCCAAGATAGCCCACACAACTTGCCAAATTCGTGCTAGCTTGCATATGGAAGAGAAAATCAAATTTTCTCAAAATTTGATTTTATTTGAAAGGAATTAGATTTACATTGAATACCATATCTTTTTTCACTCTCTTTGCACTCACTCTTCACTCTATAAATACCCAGCATGTTGCACAAGACAAGGGACGAAACCCTAGCCCCTACAACAACCCTTACTTTGCTCAAAATTTTCACAAAGTTGTGAAAATCGAATTCCATTCTCCAACCGCTTAAGGAGTTCTAAGCACTCAAACGTGTTCCTTGATATCCCAAAGAATCAAAACCAACTCTTACTCAAGCCAAATCACTCAATCGTGCCTAGCTCTCACCGGTTTGGTAAATTCCTTGAATTTGATTTTTGTTTCATGCATTATTAATCGTCTTGTTTGTTTGTATGGATTCGGACACCCATTAGACCATGAATGATGCATCTCATGCAAGCTTAGACGTAGAAAACACAAATCACCATTGTTAGGGCATTTTGAACTGTTTGCTTCGAATCTCGTTCTCCAGGCCGATTCAGGGCAAACGAACACCACCATCATGTTCGCAGCCCTCGATTTAGGGGGGGGTCCTCTTGTTCTTTATTTGGCTTAATTTTCGTGTTTGGAGTTTTGGGCACCGGAGAAGACGACCGAGCTAGGGCTCCGCCGCTGACCTGGCCGACCGGCAAGGGTTGGCGTGGCGAAGCTTTCTCGACGGTCCATTCAGAATGACCGGGCCACCGATCGTGTTTTGAATTTCAAATCTCATGACACGTTTACATACTTAATGCCATGTTTCTATTTTCCAGACACGAAGTACACGTTGACTCAGTGGTTAAGGCATGTGGATGTGAAGATTCTCTCCATGGTCACAGGTTCGAACCTGGTCAGGACCATATTATTTTTCTCTTTTACAAAACTAACTTATATTTTCATATTTTCTATTTTTCTTTAATATTTTCCATCCAATTTATTTTATCTTCAATATTTTTTCTCATGCATCTAAAAAACTCCAAAAATATTTATTTTTTGCATAATCATCAGAAAAATGTTTTTTTAATTTTTAATATAAAAATTATTATTTTTGCATGCATATTTAATTTAATTTCTAATTAATCATTTAAATGACTTTTAATTGTTTTTAAATTATCAAATCAATTCCAAAAATTACCAAAAATTTATCTTATCATATTTATGTCAAGATAACAAAAAAATTTCTCATTCAAAATACTCATTTTTACTAACATTTTCCTCTTATGCAATTTTCGCGTATTTTCCGATTTTGTATCTGTTCACAGGTTATACCGTTTCGGACGATTTTTCTTGCTTTTCTTTTTCAGTTATGTAACTACCTATGGGATGTAATAGTTTAATTAGGACTTTTATTTTCCGCACTTTCAATTATGTATCGCTTAAAGCCATGTAATAGCGTAGGATTTTATCTTTCCGCACTTTACTTTTCCGCATTTACTTTCTCGCACCCTATAAACCGCTAGTAATTAGGCGTATGGCAAGATAAAATTGGACATAGACCACTTAATTCCAAGATAAAATACCGAAATCAACACACTCTTTTCACACATGCACCCTAAGGGTAATTCTCTCTCGTTGCCTTACGAATACAAATGGTCAAGTCCCTCGAACGTAGAGGTATTCTAGCACCGTTGCCTTCAAAACAAATCATCATAGTCCCTTCGATACAAAGATCATAGACCCACAATGTCGCCTACGAATACATGATCTTGACCCTCGATTGTCGCCTACGAAAAGTGATGATAGTCTCTTCGAATATGCTAGGATACTTCCTACAAGTTACCTTCTATGACCATCCGATGTCCCTTAGAATGTCCCTTCCACATCCAACGAATAGGGTTACCTACCAACTAATGGTATGGATAGCGCTATTCTAAAGGAACGTATAATAATACGAAAATGACCAATTCTGAGTAGGTAATAAGACTTTTAGTTGCTTGCTCTATCAAAAATACTTTTTACACCTCACACTTTTGTC
Source organism: Vicia sativa (assembly GCA_021764765.1). Lineage (NCBI taxonomy): Eukaryota > Viridiplantae > Streptophyta > Magnoliopsida > Fabales > Fabaceae > Vicia > Vicia sativa. Next base: position 309,619,230 of record CM038792.1, read on the forward strand.
AAAGTTCAAACTCTTTTCAAAACGAAACATTTCCGAACACTTTGTATACATTCCTACATGAATCATTACAAAGTCAAAGCGAAATGCCTTTTCAAAACATTTTTGTCAAACACACAGAAAGCACAAATTTTAAAGTGATCTAAGAGCAACTAAGAGCCCGTAGATAACTATGGATGGAAAGGGGTGCTAATACCTTCCCTTTTCATAACCTTCTCCTTACTCGTAATCTAACGAAGGTCTTTTTCTGTAATTTTACCTTCCTTAATTGGATAAAGAAAAGTCGTGGTACTCTTGCTAGCCGCACATTTGCGATACAAAATCTCAAAGTCGTTCACCAGACATGTAACGATACTGGGAGTACCCTAAAGAGAGAATGCCTTAGGGATTTCTAGATCATTTTTTACGCTTCTCGCTTGATTTGTATGCTTTATCTTAAGGGTTGCTTGGTATTATATTTGTGGGGATCCTATACCCGATCCGAGCTTCCTTTAGGTAAGTAGCAATAAATCGTCACACTGCTAGACGATATCGAAACGGTCAACATGATGGCTACGTTAGTGTGACACTTTGATGTCCTGATACTCTTCATTTCCAAGTTGAGGATAGTATTTGGCTTCGTGGTGTCATCTAGCACAAACTAAACTTTTAGAACCTTAATTGACCCATCTTGGCCATTAGAAGGTAGTGAGATGGCCGACTTTGGTGCAGACTAAGGTTGGGTGATACCGATGTCGCGCCATTAAGATCGACTTTGGGATATTTTCGGTCGACCACTTGTAGTCGTATTGAAATAAACGCCTACGAAAGATCAATGATATGAGATTCCTAGAACCCTAATTATTATAGGACAGGATGAACCACCTTAAACTTTTGGTGGGGTAATCACCTATACCTCTTGCAAGCCTTAAACTTAGGCTCATTGTGTGAATTGTTTGTGTGTGCTAAACATGACATCATGACATCATCGCATTGCATATCATTTCTAACTATTTCAAGGACCTAGGGATTTATCTTTGCTCTATTTTGTAGGGATTATGGCTTCTAGAAAGACTATCCGAATCAACTTCATGGGTGTACCTTCTCAACTTAAAGAATTGGTTTCAGAAATTCCCGATCATGCTCAGTTCATCAAAAGACACGGTTATCTACTTGACTTGGTTATCTCCAGTTTTGAAGAAGATATGATGCATGTCCTATTCCAGTTCTTTGATCAAATGCCATTCACCGGTCTAGAAAAGGTTCCTAGGTACAAAGACATCAGATCGCACTTTACATCTTAAGCGCCGACATTGAAGCCAATTGGGAAACTAGAAGCGGAGTTAAGGGTTTACTTGCTAAGTTCCTAATTAAGAAAGCCCGAGAATTCCTCAAAGTTATGAGTTTCCATGCATTTGAAGATATGTGGCCTGCTAATCTATGGTTGGATCTATTCCCTAACTGATCAATTCATAGATGTCAACGCCATCAAGTTGTTTCTCACTGTAATCCAAAGGCCTACCTTACTTAGAGACATCCTACATCTCTCCACACTTGTACCATCAAAAGACAAGGAACCTCATGTGTTGATACCGTTACTTTCTGTGTGGTTTATTTCGCACCTTCCTCCATCAGTTTTGAAGAACGAGCAAAGGTTGAGATGGTCTCAAAGGCTAATGTCACTCTTGTCATACCCCAAATTTTGACCTAATATACCACCTTACATTTGCATTGTTGCACAACCACGCTCAAACAAAGATTAATCTGTATAGCATTCATGTGTCAAAATTAGGGTTTCATCAGATTTTCATCTGATTCAAGAGCTAACCAATTAGGGTTTGAGATTTTCTCACTCCATTTGATCTATCTTGATCAAATCATCAGCCTTCAATCCTCAGATATCCATTTTTCTCATAGATCAATCGAGGATCGACCAATTAGGGTTTTGGTTAAGCGTAGGCATTCTCTGATTTTTTGAGCATTAATTGACTTTTTTGGATAGAGATTGGTCATTATATCTTAGATATAACATCTTGACCTAATTTCTGGATTCAAAACATCACAGAGGTTCACAAAATTCATCAGTCAATTTCAGAAACGTCTGATGAAATTTCATCTGCACAGAAAAGTCAAACTTTGACTTTTGGTCAAATTTTTCAAAACAAAACTTTTTCAATCATCAAAATACTTCAAATGATCCATCATGATCATAAAAAATCAAAGAATTTGGAAAAGTCAACAAAAAGTCAAAATTTCTATAACTTAGAAAAATTTCTAAGTGTTGAAATTTCACATTTTTTCCAAACTTCAAGCCATTTTTTCACCTAGTTCCAATTGGAATTTGAAAAAACTCAAAACATGAAAGTTGTAGATCATGGAAAAATATTTCCAAAATGTCCAAGAACTCTCAAATCCATGGAGGCTAGCTATGTCTTTGAAATTGAAACATAAGGCTCCATGACACTTGATTTTCAAAGTCAAAACATCAAAATTATAGGTCATTTTGAGTTTTCTTCATCTAGAAGCTTTCCACCTTGCCAAATTGGGATGTGAACTGATAAATATCCATGAGAAGTGATGATTGAGGATAGGATCAAATTGAGGATTGTAACACATGGTAAAAAAAAGGAAGTTTCCTTTTCCTTTACAAATGACAATCTTGCCTCTAAGCTTTTTGAATATCCAAATGCCATGTACTTCCTTGCCTAACAATTCAGACTTTTGGCCTATAAAAGGATCACCATTTCAAGAGAAATAAACACCAAGAAACTTCACAAAATACATGTTTTTCATTCTTTTCTTGAAAATCAAGTAACATGAGCAAAATTGCCAAACATAGCATTTTCAAAATCATTGAAAACATGATGATCTTTGGTGTCATACATGTTGTATAATCATTAACAAACTTGTTGAAGCTTAAAATCAAACTGAACTAAGCTTAAAACCAGTTTTCAATTTCCATTTTTTCAAAACTTCAAACCGACTTAGGAATCGAATTTCAAGTTTGGAGAAATTGTTGTTCTAATGATCCGCATAACAACCATATACATCATGGAGTTGATCCAAAACAAGAACAAAGAACTCAGAATCGCTTACATCGATTTCCAGCTTTGTTTTCAAGCTTGTGCAGTCGATCAGAGAACAATCCAGCTTTGATTCAAGAGTGCAGCCATCCTCATAGCATCCTTACATGCCGCGAGCTTAATCAATCGAGAAACAACAACTGAAGTGCTCTAGAATCGATTTCGATCTTCACTTTTCCGTATGAACACGAACTTGGTTCTCATAATTCTTGATTCAATTGAGAAAAGCTCTTGGCCATTTGTTTTCTGCACTAATAACGAATGATAACCCTCAACAAAATCAAACAATCATGAACAATCCATCATTTAATTTGAAAAATCAGTTTTAGGGTTCATAAGTGTTCTTCGAATCAAAATCATTCTGGTTTAAAATAAATGAAATTAATACTACTATCATATTCGTGGTGAAAACCGATCAAGTTTGTTTTTGTTTCACTCAATTTGGTTGAGAAACGAAGATTTGAGCAGGGATCAATCAAACTGAAAATCAAACACAAACCCAGAAATTCGCGCGTGTTCATGTGTTCTTCAGTTTTTAAAAATTCAAATAATCCAACATGATATCAACGCGTGTCATTTTCCACTAACACATTCAAACGCTGCTGGCCTAGTGGTTGTCCGCTTGCTCTTAGTTCTTTCGCCACGTGGTACACCTCAAGGTCATGGGTTCAAAACCCAGCAAGACCATTTTTTACAAAACTTTCAATTTTTTCATGTTTTTTATCAAACTTCAACAATTTTTTTTAACCAATCAAAACTTCTCATTTTGAGATGATTTTTGCACACTTGTCATTTAATATATATATTTTATGATTATGTCAAAAAATCCAAAAAACTTTCATCCGATTAAATTTTAATCGAGCCGAAACGATGTTCAACACTTTTTCAAACCTCCTTAAAAGGTGAATTTTTCAAGTTTTCGACTCCGATTTTTTTTCAAAACTTCTCATAAATGAACTTAACATTTCAAAACATTTTCAAATCATTTTTCAACACATTTCATCAAACTTGCATCTTTTTACCATAATCGATCCAATTCAAAACGATAAAATCAATTCGCTTCTCGAATTTCGATCGATCGGGCCACCCTTATGGTGTAAGTCCCAACCCTTTATGTACATACTTAGCTTTATTTGTACATATTCAAAACATCTTTGTCAATATTCAAACATAAACAAATTTCTTTCATTTGTTTTCATTCGCTTGACTATACCGAATCCATTGGTTCTAAAGGAAGTTTTCTCCCGAGCAAATTTTCTTTTGACCAATGGGCCTCCATCACGTGTAAGTCCCATAACATTATTTTATGTACATAATATTTCCTTGTACATATCAAACTTTTGTCAAACATTTTTAAACAAACTTTTATCTATACATAACACGTATATTTTTCAAAACTTTTATCCGTACATAATATGATACTTTTCTTTTGAAAATACTTTTACGTATAAACTTTGATCAATCATTTCGTTTCATCCGACATTTTACACTAAATGCCATTGATTTTGAAAGAAGCATTATTCCCCGTGAAACTGCTTTCAAATCAATGGGCCTCTTACTGTAAGTCCCAACCTCCTATGTACATCCATCTTTGTCTCGTACATAAAAACTCGCTCGTACATATTCATTTCCTTGTACACAGCTCAAACTTGTAAATAATCAAGTTACGCTGTTTTAAACGCTCGTTTACGTACACTTGTTTATATTTCATAAATCAGTAAATAAACATCATGCATTGTTTATATTTCCTTCATAAACTCTTGTGAATACATATCACACACACACACACTGCTTATACAAACTGCCTAGTTATAAATAACAATTAGACTAATCAATAGGTTCCCACAAGATAGCCTCCGCTGGGCTTCATACAAGACAATTCATCATCAGATGAGTTAGCCTCCGCTTCATACAAGACAACTCATCACCAATTGAGTTTAGCCTCCGCTGGCTTCATACAAGATAACTTATCCCCAAAGATGGGTCACCTTTCTTGGCTTTGTACAAAGAAACTCTCCCACAGAGTTAGCCTCCGCTTAGGCTTCAGATAAGACAACACACTGCTGAGTCAGCCTCCTTGGGCTTCGCTCAAAAGAACTCCTCATTGAGTTTAGCCTTCTTGAGCATCATACAATGAAAGAGACAGAAATCTCTTAATGCCTCCTATTGGGCTTCCAATACAAAGAATCACCCGCGCTAAGATAGAACCTAAAGGATGGTTTCGTGAAATCACTTTCAAATTCCCAATGAGTAAAATTTCCTGAAATTGCTCTTATTCGTAAAAGGATGATTTCGGTGAAACCTTTCAAGCCAAAGACACCATACCCTATAGCTTCCTCTTGAGCTTCATACAAGGACCTCGATGACCTCGATGACCCTCGAATGCCTCCTCTGGCTAACAATACAAGGACCCATGGGCTTTTAAAAGCATCCCTTTAATCCAATCAATTTCTCCTTGAGATTTAGACATTTATCATCTCTATGGAAGAAGTATCTCATCCATTACATCACATACAACAAAAACTTTTCAAACTTTTTAAACTTTTCAAACAAAACATCTCTTAACAAGAAGTGGTAACGCTTGTACACTCAAGCAAAACACCCAATGCTTACTAAAAGATTCAATCATCTTTTTCAAACATCTTTCTTAAACATGTAAGTGGTAACGCTTGTACACTCAAGCAAAACACCTAATACTTACGACGAAAGATTTTAATCAATCAAACTTTTCAAAATGTATGTGATGAAATAGATTAGATACATTTTTCATTAAGATGACATTTGTCTGTCTCTTACTAACATCCCGTTGCTTTCCACTAGCATAAGTGGGAACTACGATTGCTCTGACTTTCTCAACATCCTTTGAGAATACGAGGCACAAGGTCTCATCCTTGCCGAGCAAATTTCTATCTCTCTCGCACTAACAAACCATAGAACCCCAGATCCGAGCTACAAATGCTCGATTCCCACTAGATATGTATGCGTAAGATCCATAGATCTTGAGCACAATAATAACAAACCTAGAATCCCACATAATCATCGTTTAAAATCCCAAAGGAGAAACTTTCCCAATCATAGAAATAGCAATTAAAACACACAAACATATCAAATATATTCATATATAAAGTCAGATAACTACATATATTTAGGGTGCTCCATCTATTCCCTTTATATACCAATCCCCTTACTCGAATCTCCCAATGCGTTATGTCTAGTTTGCGCTAGTCGTTACGCATACCAATATCAATCGAGGGTATTTTCCCTTTTCATTTCATTAATCATTTTCTTGTGTTGAAAATAATAAAGCTTGATGCTCATGCATCTTTATAAACAAATCAAAAGATTTAAATCGGCACTGTAAGATCCGAACTCACGTCAGATCCTCAAAGGCCACCTTTAACGCGAACAGAAAATGGCGACTGGGAGAATGAAACTTTGATTTTTCAAAAAGAAAACGCGCATTCGCCCGAGAGCACCAAGCTTTTTGTTTTCAAAAAGAAAAGAAAGGGATAAGCTTTTCATATTTTGCATATATCTGCTTTCTTTATTGTATGTTTCATGATTTCACTTGATGGAAAGAAATCCTAACCCGGATTTAAGAAACATTTTAAGATCTAGGTGGAGGTATTAATACGTGAGCGCTCAATGCTTTCGGGTTAATATTTCCAAGCTGGAGGTTGTCTGAGGGTATTGTGTTTAAGCAAGTAATTGCGAAGACGCCAGATTTTCGGAGAACTTAAGAAGTCGAGTGGATCAGAGAACACATAAACCATCCCGCCATTAGGATGTAGTGCGTAGATTATTCGTGTAAGCCTAGAGTAATTGTCATGCGATACTACGATCAAAGTAGTTTTCTTGAAAATATTATTGGACCATCGAGTATTCAACAAATCCAATAATGTTTTGAAGGGGAGTGTTGAGCTCAGACATCAGAGAACCCGATTCACGTATGAATAAGCCCTTAGAACTTAACCCCGCTGATTCTTATCGCTGGCTTCATGCTCGTGACTTCAACGTGTGTGTATAACTACTAACCATGTTTGTTGCATTCATGCATTCATTCATTCATTCAAAACAAAAAAAACTTCATTTCTCTCCATTTCCAAAGAATTTAGAGATGTTTTCTTTGTAAAATATTTTAGGTTAGAGTGATGGACGCCGAGGAAGATTCACCAAAAGATACTTTAGGATTCCCGACGAGGAAAGTTGAAAGAGTTAGCATCCTTGGTAGAAGATCCCCTGATTTAAAACGCTATGGAACTCTTTTAACTCTTTGAACGCTAACGCTGATGAAGGACTTCTCAAAACCTTCGCTCGCCCACGATCCACCTATCACTGCTTCACTTTCCCCGATTATCGCTGATGCCTACTTTGGAAGAGTATGCGATATCCTAGGAATCTCAAGATCGACAAAGTGCCTTTCAATGGTTTGAAGCCATTCCTAAGTCACAAGTCATTGCAACAATGACTCATTTAAAGAAACCCGAGATAGACAAAACCTAACTACCAGAGGAAAACTCTTAGGACTAACTTCAAAGTTCCTAATGGAGAAGGCTCTTAAATTATCCGCCGGTAGTATGGTAGCCTTTGAAGCTATTTTAGCTTTACTCCTCTATGGATTGGTGTTGTTTCCTCAACGTCCCAAATTTCGCTGATATCAACGCCATAAGGATCTTTCGATTGGAAACCTGCTCCCACTCGCTGGTGATACGACGCCTCTATTCATCATAGGAATCGCCAGGAGACGGAACTATCGTGTTGTGTACCTTTGTTTTTCAAATGGATTGTCTCACACCGCCTAAATCTCCTATCTTCCGCAAAAACAAAGACGAGTGGCATTGGTCCGTAAGACTCATGTCTCTTACAAACGATTTATATCCATTGGTATACCTTGGCAAACAATGAGATGGAAATCATTGAGAGTGGAGAATTTGCCAACGCATTCTCATTGGTACGAAAGGAGGAATCAACTACAACCCATTCCTAGCAAAACGTCACTCGGATACGAATTTCGTAAACCTCCGGTTTACAAGAGAAAGCTACTTCTATCATGAAGGAGAGGATTCCAAGGATCTAGGATGATCAAAGCTTGGCATCACATCCGAAAGAAAGGAAAAGGTAAGGCAAAGAATTGTGTAGCCATGGAAACCTACACTTTGGATAAAGAAAAGAGCGAAGGAATTCAATGCCTTACGCTTATGAGGATCCCATGTTCTCACCGCCCAAATCAACAAATTTTCCCGCTGAAGTGGGAGAATACCAAGAAGCCTTGACCAAGATAAGGTTTGAGAAGGAAGCTTTGGAAAGCAAATTCCTTAAGACTAACCTTGAGAATAAGAAGCTCAAGAAGCAAGTCAAAGATCATGAAAAGACGCCTACTTCCGTGATGAATGGCTCATGGAGAAAGATGAGAAGATTCGCGTATGATAACGCCATCCGTAAATACGCCAAAGAAAGGAAAAGAAAGCTGAGGAAATGACAATCAACAAGCCCGCTCCCAACGAGTGGAAGAGAGTCATTAGCAAGCTAAAAAGAAAGCCAAACTAAAAGCTCACTATGGAAGGAAACTCAAGTCAAGTCGCATCAAGTTTTGATCGCCATCCACGAAGATGTTTAATTAGTTTAATTTAGTTTGTAATTTTATCATTTATTGTATCATTGTGTGAGCAATGCTCCAACAAAAAACAATTGTTGTAATCTTCCTTCATTAATCAATAAAATTTGTGTTTTCCATCCAAATATTTGCCGTAAATATCTCGCTTAGCATAAATTCTTGGAAATTTCTTTTCTTTACAATCATATTCATGCATCATACTTTGCATTTAAGTCTACCATCTAGAGTCTAATCATTCACGCTTTGAACCGCCCAGATAAAATTGTCAAGTCGCCTTAGAGTTTCTCGATCGCAACCAACCTCGAACGCACGATACCGCATCAAAAAGAAGAAAAGTAATGGAGAATTTTGAGCAAGAAAACGTTGAACTCAGTAGTATCAGAACTACGCTACAAGAAGAAGTGGAAAGACTCACATCTTTGGTCAACTCGCCACACAACAAGAAAGTCAACAAGCAAGATCGAAAATCATAACCAAATAGCAACTTCAGAGGATACTACTACTCCAGCCATTGTCGCAAGAGTTCACCTTTCAAAGATGCCGTAGGGCTATCCATGGGAATGCCTTTAACTTCGGATTGAGTTCGCCAACCGACTTCTCAAACAACCTCGCTTGAAATACCTACTTTGCGCAAAAACCACGCTCACTCCACAACGTGGAATAACTTTTCCACAAGTAACAATGTCGGTCTCTCAACCGATCATGTTGAATTCAAATTGTGAGTGCACACTACCACCCTAAGAAGTTCATCACACTCCGTGAAATAGCACGAACGCCGTGGTTCAATGGAAAATCTCCAGAACAACTCCTCAAATTGCAAACTTGAGATAAAAACGATTCAAGGGAAAGAATTGTTTGGGAAAAGCGCCAGATCTCTCGCTAGCCCTCGTAAAATATCACAAATTCAAAATCCCGATTTTGAAAAATACAAAGGGAATTCTTGTCCTAGAGTCATCTTACAATGTATGCTAGGAAAATGTCTACGTACAATGAGGATCATCACCGTTAATTCATTACTTCCGTGATAGTCTCACCGTGCCGCATCAAGTGGTACATGGGTTTAAAGACGAATATCCAATCATTCAACGACTTAGGTAAAGCCTTCGCAAAGAATACAAATTCAACTTGATATGGCTCCTGATAGGATCAACTCCGCTCCATGTCTCAAAAGGAAAGAGAGACATTCAAGGAATATGCGCAACGATGGAGGGAAATTGCTGCCCAAGTCAACCCGCCCTTGGAAGAGAAAGAGATGACTAAGGTATTCTTGAATACTCTAAACTCATTCTACTATGAGCGAATGATCGCTAGAGCTCCCGGAGACTTCAACGAAATGGTAAGCATGGGAATGCGACTAGAAGAAGGGGTTCGGACAGGACGTCTAACCAAGGAAGTAGGATCTTCTAGTAATACCAAGAAAGTTGGAACCAATTTCCCAAGGAAAAAAGAACATGACGTAGGAATGGTATCCCGAGGGAAACCACGTAAGAATGTCATTCAACAACGACAGGTAGCTGCCATAGCACCCTCTGTCAACACAACTCCAGGAATTGCTCCGCAATTTCAACAAAGTCAACAAACTCAATAGCCTCGCCAGCTCTAGCACAACCAAAACCGTACGCCCGGTCACCGTTCGACCCACCCCATGACGCATACGTAACTTTACCCCTACCGATAGAAAGGAATCTAATACGCATAAGGTTACCACCGTCCCCGAAAACTACCATGGTGGTACAAAGTCGACATGTTGCCCTTTTCACCAAGGCACCAGCCATGACCTTGAGCATTGCATAGCATTGAAGGCGTAAGTACAAAGATTAGTGAAGGCTAATCTTCTTTCCTTCGTAAATACAAGTCCGAATGTGCAAGCCAATCCACTTCCCACCATAGTGGACACTCAATGAATCTAATGCTAAGGAATACAGACAGTACCTTGTCACGCATTTAAACTTAGTCAAAGGAAACTTGGTGCATCTTCATGAAGCATACAAAGACCATGAGCACCTTCACTAAGCATGATTATGCACATATCTGCTCCAAGAATATCCATGGATGTCCCACCATAAGAGCGATATTCAACATTTGTTAGACATTGGTGATTTACAAATCTACGTAAACCGAGATGACCATGACGAATACCGTAGGGCATTTTCCGCATGAGCTTTTAGTCTCGATATCAACTCGAAAATCCCAAGTAAACGCAGGATCCCTTGTTTCAATGCACCGATCGATCAATTCAAAGACATGTCCTCAAAGAACATGAAAATCCACCATCCCTCCGAACTGGGATACCTTGGGAGAACCAAGTGGCAAATACGACTACATGGTGAAATACTCACGTAAAGCTCAAAAACTGGATCAAGATATCCAACCCACAGATGGGGTGATGACTTTGACTACCCTAGTCAATCGTAAGAGGAATACTGCCTTCTCAAACTAATCAATGATCGAGGTCCCAAATGAAGATCTCTGTTCCAACACGTCTGTGGATTTCACCAAGCCGATCCTCGTTACCACTACATCAACATGATCATCAAGATCAAGAGTATGATTCTGTGGTACGATGCGGAAAGTGTCACGACAACGAGTCTCTTCACCAAGACCGAAGGAACATCCCCAAGATTCAACACAAAGATCAACAGAAGTACAAAGGCTATCTCTCATACTTCCCGATCTCGTTAATCAAGAAGATCGCTTTAGCAAAGACCAAAGGCAAAGGCCATCGCCCGTAGTCTTCAAAGCCCGCCACCAAAGAATCAAAGTTTACTCGAGGGTTAAACCAAGCGGAAAATTACCCGAGTACTCGACTTCCAAGGAGTTCGCCACTATTGGAAACCCGCTAGTTAGGACTAATGTTCATAGCTCTAAGTAGTTTATCTTTGCTTTTTGTTTTGAACTCTCGCCGCCCAAAGCGAAGAGATGTTTTATAGGGTTTAGCTTTTAAATAATTTCTCTTTGTCTTGCCCAAGACAAATGAGTTTGTATTTTAGGCCCTGCTCATATTGTGAAACATAAATAAAATGCGTTGTTTTGTTTCCACTCTCCGTGTTTATTTTCATTTTACCCTTTTCTCGAAATGATAATCCTAAAAACACAAGAAAAAAATCATAATGAAAAATTAATCAACACTTTCACAAAAAAAATGATGATAAAAACTTTTTAATCAAACAATAATCAAAAATGCAGATTAAACAAATGGACAAATCCATTGAAAGCAAGAACCACGCCTCTCAACTTTGAAATCCCTCGAAGTTGTCAAGAAGAAGTTGAAGAAGAGATCCTGATGAAATTTCTAGGTCGCAAAGCACGAGGAAAGGATCATTCACTCACAAAGAACCTCTAGAAGCAATCAACTTGGGTTCCGAGGAAGACGCAAAAGAAGTAAATATCGGAGCTTCACTCAACAAACAGTGTCAAAGGCAAACCGATAAGTCTTCTCAAAGAATACGTTGATGTGTTTGCTTGGTCCTACCAGACATGCCGGGTTTGATACCAAAGATAGTAGAGCATCACTTGCCGTTAAAACCGTAATGTCCGCCAGCTACAAAATCGAGGAGAGTTCATCCCGAAATGGTCGAGAAAATTAAAAGGAAGTCCAAAACACTCGACGGGTTTCCTTGTCACTCGAGTATCCTCAATGGCTAGCCAACATAGTACCAGATCCAAGAAAGATGGAAAGGTCGAATGTGTTGACTACCGAGATCCGAACAAAGCTAGTCCAAAAGACGATTTCCGCCCGCATATCGACATGCTAGTGGATAGTAATCGCCAAATTCAACGCCTTTTCCTTCATGGATGGTTTCTCCGGTTATAATCGATCGAATGGCTCCCCAAGACATGGAGAAGACATCTTCATCACGCCATGGGCACTTTTTGCTACAAGGTAATTCCATTTGGATTAAAGAATGCAAAGCAACTTACCGTAGGGCAATGACTACTCTCTTCATGATATGATGCACAAAGAGATCGAGGTCTACGTGGACTACATGATAGCAAAGTCCGACATCAAGAGGAACATATAGACTATCTCTTAAAGTTGTTTCAACGACTAAGGAAGTTTCAATCATCAATCCTAACAAATGTACCTTTGGGGTAAGATCAGAAAACTCCTAGGTTTCATCGTCACCAAAGAGGAATTGAAGTCGACTCGACAAAGTCAAGGCTATTCAGAAATGCCTACGCCACACGGAAAAGCAAGTAAGAGGATTTCTTGACGATTGAATTATATCTCCGATTTATCTCTCGATGATCGCTACATGTGGGCCGATATTCAAACTTCAAGAAAGATCAAAAGGTAGTGTGGATGTAAGATTGCCAAAGAGCATTCGACAAGATCAAAAATACCGCCGTAACCACCAATACCGATCCTCCAAAGGAAGGAAGACCATTGATCATATACCTTACTGCATTAAAGAGTCCATGGGTCGACTTGACGACAAGACGAAACCGTAAGAAGGAGCATGCCATCTACTACCCGAGTAAGAAATTCACAGATCGTGAAACTCGTACTCCATGCTCGAGAAAACATGTCGCATGGTATGGGCTTCAAAACGCCTTCGCCAATACATGATCAATCACACGACTTGGTTAATATCCAAAATGGATCCTATCAAGCACGATTTGAGAAGCCTTAACCGGAGAATCGCCGATGGCAAATGCTATTATCTCGAATATGACATCCAATACCGCTACCGTAAAGCGGTTAAAGGAAGCATTCTTGTCGATCACTGGCTTATCACCGCTCAACGAATACCAATCTCTCAAGTTTGATTTCCAGACGAGGATGTTATGTACTTGAAGATGAAAGATTGTGACGAACCGCTACACGGAGAAGGACCAGATCCGTAATCCCGATGGGGCCTAGTCTTCGATGGAGTCAGAATGTTTTTGGCAATGGAATTGGGCCATCATTACTCCCGAGGGTTCTCATATCCCGCTTTCCGCCGCTATTTGATTGCACCAACAACATAGCGTAATATGAAGCATGCATCATGGGTATTGAAGAAGCTATCGACTTGAGGATCAAGATCCTTGATATATATGGAGACTCACCTTGTGATCAATCAAATTAAAGACAAGTATGAAACTCATCATCTTGGTCTAATTCCTTACAGAGATTATGCGAGACGATTGTTGACTTTCTTCAACAAAGTTGAACTGCATCATATCCCTCGAGATCAAAACCGGATGGCAGACGCCTTGGCTACTCTATCTTCCATGTTCAAAGTCAACGATTGGAATGATATGCCCGAATTCGATCGACGCCTTTGAAAGACCCGCATATGTGTTTACAATGTATACGATTATAAACCATGGTTTCACGACATCAAACGTTTCCTTCAAACACGAGAGTACCCACTTGGGGCATCGTACAAAGATAAGAAAACTCTAAGGAGGCTTTCTAGGAATTTCATCCTCAATGAAGATGTTCTATACAAAAGAAACTTTGACATGGTTCTCGCCAGATGCCGATGCACAAGAAGCGTATACGATCATCCATGAAGTACATGAAGGGTCCTTGGAACCCATTCAAATGGGCATGCAATGTCTAGAAAATCTTGAGAGCAGGATACTATTGGATAACGATGGAATCGATTGTCAAACACGCCAAAAGATGTCACAAATGCCGATCTACGCAGATAAGATCCATGTGCCTCCGACTCTACTCAATGTTCTCCTCTCCGTGGCCGCTCTCCATGTGGGCATTGACATGATTGGAATGATTGAACCAAAAGCGCCCAACGGACATCGCTTCATTCTAGTGGCTATTGATTACTTCACCAAATGGGTCAAGTAGCATCTTACGCCAACGCCACAAGACAAGTGGTTGTGAGGTTCATCAAGAACAACCTCATTTGCCGATATGGAATTCCAAGTAAGATCATTATCGACAATGGATCAAACTTGAACAACAAAATGATGAAAGAACTGTAAGGAATTCAAGATCGAGCATCATAACTCGCCTCCTTACCGACCAAAGATGAACGGCGCTGAAGCCGCCAACAAGAACATCAAAAGATCGCCCGTAAAATGGTCATCACTTACAAAGACCGGCACGAATGCTACCATTTGCTCGCATGGGTATCGACTCAAGACGCACTTCAACAGGGCAACTCCTTTTCTCTAGTATACGGCATGGAAGCAAGGTTCCCGTAGAAGTTGAGATCCCGCCAATGAGAGTTCTCATGGAAACTAAGTTATCCGAGGTCGAATGGTGTCAAAGCAGATACGACCAACCGAACTTAATTGAAGAAAAGCGCCGACCGCCTCGTGTCACGGACAACTTTATCAAAGAAGAATGAAGAAAGCTGACAAAAGGTCCGACTCGTGAATTCCGAGAAGGCGACTTGCTTAAAAAGATTCTCGTCTTTTCAAACAGATTCTAGGGCAAATGGACTCCTAATTACGAAGGCCCATACATCGTCAAAAGAAGCTTCTCCGCGGTGCATGACTCACAACCATGGACGGCGATGAACTCCCGATCGTGAATGCCGACGCAGCCAAAAAATACTTTGTCTAAAAACAAAAGAACAGCTGTAAGTCGAAAACCCGAAAAGGGCGGCTTAGGCAAAATGAGCGCCTGTGGATTGAAAACCGAAAAGGCGATCCAGCAAAAATTAGAGACAATAAATGAATTATCCCGATAGATCGAAAACCCAAAGGCGATCTAGGTAAAACAAGGATACAAAACGACAAAGTAATCGCAATACCAGATTTTGTCCACATAAAGAATCTTCCATCAACGGATCTTCAATCAACTCTTCAAGCAACAAGCACAGCTTGGAATTCAAAGTTGTTAGGATAGTAGTGGTTATTTGCTTTCAATGTAGCCTTTTCCTAATAAATTATCATTTCCAACTTTTGTAATAGTTCATGGAATCACGCCTTGGTCGATTACCATTCTATTCAATAAATTTGAGCCTCAGGCCTTTGTTTGCAATTCCTACTTTATTCGCTTTGCAAAATAACGCTTTTATTGTGAAAATCACTTTTGAAACTAAAATGTTTTAAATGAATTTTTACTTCAAAATTTTGAAACAAAAGCAAAATTCTCCTTTGAAACTATAAACACGGAAATAACTTCAACTGCTTTCTCCAAGAGTGTTTCGATCTCGTTGAGTCGCCAATCGCACATGCTAGCCTTTCTCCTCATCGAATCATCAAAGGACGGTATTCTTATCCAAAAAGAATCCCCACCAAGTTGCCAATGAAATACCTTTCGGAAAGTGTAAACCATGCAACTCAAATTTTCATTAGTGAATATCCGCACCATTGCCGCAATTTTCACCAAGTATTTGTTCGAATCGGACGCAGTCCTTTCTCAAATATCCCTTTAAGTGTTTTGTCAAGTATTGTTAGCATGCATATAACATTCATGACATTCATACATAATAGCATCATTCATTGCATTTTTGCATCTCTCAAAATGTTTGTTTCCAAATCATCGGTTATATATATACTCATACGAGTATATCATATCCCCAAAGAATATCTCCAAATGTAAAAGATACTTTTTCTTTTTTCCAACGGAGTATTCCCAAACAGTAAAGGATATGTCTTCCTTTTCCCGCAAAGTCCCCAAACAGAAATGCATTTTTTCTCTCTATCATATTCGCCACCGAGATTATCCTCGTTGGGAACAATGTCTTGATTAACTTCTTTCTCCGCTCATTCCTCGGATAGAACATCTGTTATTCACAAAGTCAATAATCTGGTCTCTCAAGATTTACCTTGTTATAATTATCACTACCGATAATTGGTAATATCTTCTAATTCATTACCATGAATTATCACAGTCGATAATTGGTAATATCATTTGCACTTACCTTAAACATTGTCACAAGGTCGATGTAAGGTAATCTTTTGTTTCCAAAACGAAATGTATATTCACATTCTCTCGTGAATCATTCTTTCCCAAATAAACATATTGTTTGTTTCCCAACAGATAGGATTCTCTTTCTCAAACAGATCGACTCATCCTCATAAATTTTCCCCATCATGTCATTTCTTTGACATCCTTTGGGTAAAACTTTTTTTTCATTTTGCATCATCCGCATCTTTGGTATCTTAGGTCCAAATTTTACAGATTTCGATATTTAAGTCTCTTTACACCTATCAAAACAAAGATATTCATCTTCATCTTTCAAGTTAAAGAAACTTAAATAGGGCATTCTGTTATACCCCAAATTTTGACCTAATATACCACCTTACATTTGCATTGTTGCACAACCAATAGCTCAAACAAAGATTAATCTGTATAGCATTCATGTGTCAAAATTAGGGTTTCATCGATTTTCATCTCGATTCAAGAGCTAACCAATTAGGGTTTGAGATTTTTCACCCATTTGATCTATCTTGATCAAATCATCACCAATCCTCGATATCCATTTTTCTCATAGATCAATCGAGGATCGACCAATTAGTGGTTTTGGTCAAGCGAGGCATTCTATGATTTTTGAGCAAGAATTGACTTTTGGATAGAGATTGGTCATTATATCTTAGATATAACATCTTGACCTAATTTCGGATTCAAAACATCACAGAGGTTCATGTAATTCATCACCAATTTCGTAAACGCCCGATGAAATTTCATCTACACAGAAAAGTCAAACTTTGACTTTTGGTCAAATTTTTCAAAACAAAACTTTTTCAATCATCAAAATACTTCAAATGATCCATCATGATCATAAAAAATCAAAGAATTTGGAAAAGTCAACAAAAAGTCAAAATTTCTATAACTTAGAAAAATTTCTAAGTGTTGAAATTTCACATTTTTTCCAAACTTCAAGCCATTTTTTCACCTAGTTCCAATTGGAATTTGAAAAAACTCAAAACATGAAAGTTGTAGATCATGGAAAAATCTTTCCAAAATGTCCAAGAACTCTCAAATCCATGGAGGCTAGCTATGTCTTTGAAATTGAAACATAAGGCTCCATGACACTTGATTTTCAAAGTCAAAACATCAAAATTATAGGTCATTTTGAGTTTTCTTCATCTAGAAGCTTTCCACCTTGCCAAATTGGGATGTGAACTGATAAATATCCATGAGAAGTGATGATTGAGGATAGGATCAAATTGAGGATTGTAACACATGGTAAAAAAGGAAGTTTTTTCCTTTACAAATGACAATCTTGCCTCTAAGCTTTTGAATATCCAAATGCCATGTACTTCCTTGCCTAACAATTCGACTTTGGCCTATAAAAGGATCACCATTTCAAGAGAAATAAACACCAAGAAACTTCACAAAATACATGCTTTTCATTCTTTCTTGAAAATCAAGTAACATGAGCAAAATTGCCAAACATAGCATTTTCAAAATCGCTTGAAAACATGATGATCTTTGGTGTCATACATGTTGTATAATCATTAACAAACTTGTTGCAAGCCTAAAATCAAACCGAACTAAGCTTAAAACCTTTTCAATTTCCATTTTTCAAAACTTCAAAACCGACTTAGGAATCGAATTTCAAGTTCGTCTGAGAAATTGTTGTTCTAATGATCCACACAATCCATATACATCATGGAGTTGATCCAAAACAAGAACAGAACTCAGAATCGCTTACATCGATTTCCAGCTTTGTTTTCAAGCTTGTGGTCGATCAGAGAACAATCCAGCTTTGATTCAAGAGGTGCAGCCATCCTCATAGCATCCTTACATGCCGTTGAGCTTAATCAATCGAGAAACAACAACCGGAAGTGCTCTAGAATCGATTTCGATCTTCACTTTTCCAGGTATGAACACGAACTTGGTTCTCATAATTCTTTGATTCAATTGAGAAAAGCTCTTGGCCATTTGTTTTCTGCACTAATAACGAATGATAACCCTCAACAAAATCAAACAATCATGAACAATCCATCATTTAATTTGAAAAATCAGTTTTAGGGTTCATAAGTGTTCTTCGAATCAAAATCATTCTGGGTTTAAAATAAATGAAATTAACAGCTACTATCATATTCGTGGTGAAAAACCGATCAAGTTTGGTTTTTGTTTCACTCAATTTGGTTGAGAAACGAAGATTTGAGCAGGGATTAATCAAATTGAAAATCAAACACAAACCCAGAAATTCGCGCGTGTTCATGTGTTCTTCAGTTTTTAAAAAAAATTCAAATAATCCAACATGATATCAACGCGTGTCATTTTCCACTAACACATTCAAACGCGTTGGCCTAGTGGTTGTCTGCTTGCTCTTAGTTCTTTCTGCCACGTGGTACACCTCAAGGTCATGGGTTCAAAACCCAGCAAGACCATTTTTTTCATTCATTTTTCACAAAACTTCAATATTTTCATGTTTTTTTTATCAAACTTCAACAATTTTTTTAACCAATCAAAACTTCTCATTTTGAGATGATTTTTTGCACACTTGTCATTTAATATATATATTTTATGATTATGTCAAAAAAATCCAAAAAAACTTTCATCTGATTAAATTTTAATCGAGCCGAAAACGATGTTCTGAACACTTTTTCAAACCTCCTTAAAAGGTGAATTTTTCAAGTTTTCGACTTCCGATTTTTTTTCAAAACTTCTCATAAATGAACTTAACATTTCAAAACATTTTCAAATCATTTTTCAACACATTTCATCAAACTTGCATCTTTTTAACATAATCGATCCAATTCAAAACGATAAATCAATTCGCTTTTTCTAATTTCTCGATCGATCATGGCCACCCTTATGGTGTAAGTCCCAACCCTTTATGTACATACTTAGCTTTATTTGTACATATTCAAAACATCTTTGTCAATATTCAAACATAAACAAATTTCTTTCATTTGTTTTCATTCGCTTGTCTATACGAATCCATTGGTTCTAAAGGAAGTTTTCTCCGAGCAAATTTTCTTTTGACCAATGGGCTCCATCACGTGTAAGTCCCATAACATTATTTTATGTACATAATATTTCCTTGTACATATCAAACTTTTGTCAAACATTTTTAAACAAACTTTTATCTCAGACATAACATGTATACTTCTTTTTCAAAACTTTTATCCGTATATAATACATACTTTTCTTTTTGAAAATACTTTTACTATAAACTTTGATCAATCATTTCGCTTTATCCGTACATTTTACACTAAATGCCATTGATTTTGAAAGAAGCATTATCCCTCGTGAAACTGCTTTTCAAATCAATGGGCCTTCATGTAAGTCCCAACCTCCTATGTACATCCATCTTTGTCTGCATAAAACTCGCTCGTACATATTCATTTCCTTGTACACGCTCAAACTTGTAAATAATCGTTACGCTGCTTTAAACGCTCGCTTTACGTACACTTGTTTATATTTCATAAACTGTAAATAAACATCATGCATTGTTTATATTTCCTTCATAAACTCCTCGTGAATACATATCACACACACACACACTGCTTATACAAACTGCCTAGTTATAAAATAAAAATTAGACTAATCAATAGGTTCCCACAAGATAGCCTCCGCTGGCTTCATACAAGACAATTCATCATCAAGATGAGTTAGCCTCCGCTTGGCTTCATACAAGACAACTCATCACCAATTGATTTTAGCTCCGCTGGCTTCATACAAGATAACTTATCCTCAAGATGGGTCACTTCTTTGGCTTTGTACAAAGAAACTCTCCCACAGAGTTAGCCTCCGCTTAGGCTTCAGATAAGACAACACTCCCCGCTGAGTCACCTCCTCTTGGGCTTCGCTCAAAAGAACTCCTCATTGAGTTTAGCCTTCTTGGGCATCATACAATGAAAGAGACAGAAATCTCTTAACAACCTCCTATTGGGCTTCCAATACAAAGAATCACCCGCTTAAGATAGAACCCCGAAAGGATGGTTTCCTGAAATCACTTTCAAATTCCAATGAGTAAAATTTCCTATGAAATTGCTCTTATTCGTAAAAGGATGATTTCTGTGAAATCCCTTTCAAGCCAAAGACCCATACCCTATAGCTTCCTCTTGAGCTTCATACAAGGACCCTCGATGACCCTCGATGACCCCTAATGCCTCCTCTGGCTAACAACAAGGACCCATGGGCTTCTTAAAAGCATCCCTTTAATCCAATCAATTTCTCCTTGAGATTTAGACATTTATCATCTCTATGGAAGAAGTATCTCATCCATTACATCACATACAAATAAAAACTTTTCAAACTTTTTAAACTTTTAAACAAAAACATCTCTTAAAGAAGTGGTAACGCTTGTACACTCAAGCAAAACACCCAATGCTTACGCTAAAAGATTCAATCATCTTTTTCAAACATCTTTCTTAAACATGTAAGTGGTAACTCTTGTACACTCAAGCAAAACACCTAATACTTACGATTGAAAGATTTTAATCAATCAAACTCTTTTCAAAATGTATGTGATGAAATAGATTAGATACATTTTTCATTAAGATGACATTTGTCTGCCTTTACTAACATCCCGCTGCTTTCCACTAGCATAAGTGGGAACTACGATTGCCCGACTTTCTCAACATCCTTTGAGAATACGTGAGGCACAAGGTCTCATCCTTGCCGAGCAAATTTCTATCTCTCTCGCACCAACAAACCATAGAACCTCAGATCCGAGCTACAAATGCTCCGATTCCCACTAGGATATGTATGCGAAGATCCATAGATCTTTATGAGCACAATAATAACAAACCTAGAATCCCACATAATTCATCGCTTAAAATCCCAAAGGAGAAACTTTCCCAATCATAGAAATAGCAATTAAAACACACAAACATATCAAATATATTCATATATAAAGTCAGATAACTACATATATTTAGGGTGCTCCATGTATTCCCTTTATATACCAATCCCCTTACTCAGAATCTCCCAATGCGTTATGTCTAGTTTGCGCTTAGTGTCACGCATACCAATATCAATCGAGGGTATTTCAATTTTCCCTTTTCATAATCATTAAATCATCTTTCTTGTGTTGAAAATAATAAAGCTTGATGTCATGCATCTTTATAAACAAATCAAAAGATTTAAACTACACTCAAGATCTCAACCATCGCTCTCTCATTCAGATATCCTGGAATCTTTTCTCTCAAAAGGACTTCCATTCATTGAGCTTTGTGGAGAATTCTATTGTACCGCTACAAGGGAGAACTTCATTGATTTGTCTGATATACTCACCGACCACCGACGAAGATTCATACACGGGGCATGGTAAAGAAGACTAATACCAAGACTGGGGCACTTTAACTCCATTCCTTGGGAACCTTACTCAAATGGGTGCGAGCTCGAGCTCAAAACCTCATGATGTCGCTCACTGCTTTACCAAGAATTATGGAACCTGCTATAGGTGATGAATCCTATCGTTTCTCCATCCTAACATGCCTACGATTTTGAAGACTTGAAGAGATCCTCGATTCAACTTAAAGAAGAGGGGATACCTTTGAAGCTCACATATGCAAGCAAGAAGAAGGTACTAGAGTTGACCAAGCTACTTCACGAGGAGCGAAACATCAACGCCTACCTCGCACCAAGAGGAAGCCCATGGAGACTTAGAGCTCTAGGATTTTTATTCTTTATCTTATTGTTTTGAACTATCTTTGTACTTAAAAGAATAAAATAGAACTAATAAATGTTTGTTCGTGCTTGTTTAACAAATTTAAATCTCTAAGGTCCTTGAAAACATTGCATTGCATCCGTGCATAAACATCGATATCATGGCATAACATCTCATAACAGTACATTGAAGATTGGTTTTCTCATTCTCTCGCTATTTATTTTGGAAGAAATGGCTTGAACAGATCACAAAGATCTCCGTGCTCGTAATGCTCGGGCCTAGGAGATGTTCACTAGCTTGGTCCAAGGCCAAGAAGATTTGAAGCTCATCAACAGAAAGAAGAGGGTCGTTGGTGTTCTCAACATGGGTAGACGTTACAAAGGTGGTCCTAAAGTGGTCAGCCAGATAGAGCTCTCAGAAGGAAGTGTCAAGACCGAGGGGAGTGTCAAAGGCAATGAAGAAGGCAGCCAGCGTGAGCCTGAGAAAGACAGAGAAGATCGCTATGATAATGACCAGTACTATGATGAAGCTGACAAGTACAAGCAACTTGAAGACCGTCTGAATGCTGTGGAAAATCTGAAGATGTCAGGGCTGAATTTTGATGATCTGAGTCTTGTTCCTGGTGTGGTGATTCCTCCCAAGTTCAAAGTTCCTACTTTTGCCAAGTATGATGGAATTTCTTGTCCGAAGCTACATTTGAAGTCCTACATTCAGAAGATCAACCCCCACACTGATGACAGAAAGTTGTGGATGCATTATTTCCAAGAGAGTTTGTCCTAACTCAATGGAGTGGTATTATCACTAGAGAATGACCGTATTCGTACTTGGAGTGATTTGGTGATGCTTTCTGACAATATGAGTACAATATCAATTGACACCCACTCACATGCAACTACTGAGCATGTCTATGGGTCGTGATGAGAAGTTCAAAGAATATGCTCGAAATGGAGAGATCTAGCAGTGTAGTTCAACCACCCTTGTCCAATAGGAGTTGGTTGATATGTTTATGGGAACACCGACAGCCCATTCATCAATCATCCGATTGAAACTCTTCACCGGATTCACCGAAATGATATTGACAGAGATCGCATTGAAGTTGGTATCAAGAGCGGAAAGATTCATGTAGAGTCATCTTCGCGTCGCAAAGAGATCTTTGGTGGTAAGAAAGAGACCAATGTTGTGTATGGTCGAAAAGCCGAGCCAAGACCGATCGTGCTCAATCTGGGGGCAAGGATCTCCAATCCTCGCATCAAGACAACCTCGAGACAACACGCTGTAGCCGTAACGCGCCACGAAGATAGTTTACGAAGATCAACATGCCATTGTCAAGCCTTGCAACACATGTTGAAAGCAGAGTCGACACTTTGAAGGATCCTCCTCAGAGTGTCAACACTTCCTCCCCGAGATACAATCCTAATGCTAAGTGTGCTTACCACCCAATAGCCCAGGCACGACATCGACAATTGTTGGGCTCAAGAACAAAATTCAAGATATGATCAAGCTGCAGATTGAGTTTGATCCTCCTGCTGAGACTCCAAATGTGATCAACACGCCTATGCCTAATCATGACAAAAGTTCCAATGCCGTTGGTGAGGATACTTACGTTTTCAACATAGATGATTTGACCATTCCTCTGATGATTGTTAAGAAGAATTTATCGCGGTGTCAATCCAGATGCCCAGAATTGTCGTTGGTGCCCATCTCGCACTGATGGTTGTGCTTGGTTGAGAAGACGGTTCAATGCATGATGGATAACCGTGAGATACTATTCCCGAAACCACCTATGGAGAATCACCACACTGTGACAAGATTCAGATCATCAAAATTCAGCCCGCATTTTCGTATTTTCCACAAGATTCGACGGTCTTCCAGCTTGTTTGTACTTGTCGTCATCCGAGAGTACTGCCACTCACATAGTCTTCATCTTCGCTGCACCCATGACGGCTTCCTCCGTTGTTCTTGACACTTCCATCGTATCACCACTCTTGTCTGAGATTTCAACCCGGCTGACCACCCTAGCTGGACCTTTGTGATTTCTTCCCATGTTGAGAATACCAATGGTCTTCTTCTTTCTGGTGATGAGTTTCTTCAGATCTTTCTAGCCTTGGACCAAGCTGGTGAACATTTCCTAGAATTGAGCGTTCTGAGCCTGGAGATCTTTGACAGTCTGTTCAAGAGCCATTTCTGCTGAAATAAACAGCGAGAGAATGAGAAAACCGGTCTTCAATGTACATGTTATGGAATGTTATGCCATGATATGTGATGTTATACAATGCAATGCAATGTTTTCAAGGACCTTAGGAATTTAAATTTGTTAAACAAGCATGAACAAATTTTATTAGTTTCTCTTTATTAAGTACAAAAGATAGTTTTTCAGCAAATAATAAAAAGGGTTCCTAAAGCTTTCAGGCCTCCCATGGCCGCTTCCTCTTTGTGTTGAAGTAGGTGTTGATGTTTCGCTCCTCGTGAAGTAGCTTTGTCAATTCTAATACCTTCTTCTCACTTGCATAGCACAGGACTTCGAACGTATCCCTCTCTTCTTTAAGTTGAATCCAAGATCTCTTCAAGTCTTCAAAATCGGTAGGCATGTCTGGATGGAGAATGGTATAGGATTCGTCACTTATAGCAACAGGTTCCATAATCACTGGTAGCACGGGTGTAAACGGCATCGTGAGGTTTTGAGCTCGAGCTCGCACCCATTTGAGGTAAGGTTTCCAAGGGATGGAATTTTTGTGTCCCAAAGTCTTGGTATCAGTCTTCTTTACCATGCCCCAAGCGTGCACAAACCTTCGACGGTAGTTCTGGAGATCATTGTTGTAGTCAAACACAATGTCTTGGAGAATCATATCATGAGGACCATCTCCTCGAGCATAACCAAACTGACGTAGAGCTAGAGAAGGGTTGTAAGTGATACCTCCCCTTATGCCAAGGAGTGGTACATTAGGGAATTCCCCACAACGCTCAATGAAAGTGAAGTCCTTTTGAGAAAAAAGACACCAACGGATACCAGAATGAGAGAGTGACATCAACCTTTGAGACCACTTCAATCTTTGCTCGTTCTTTATTACTGATTGAGGAAGGTGCGAAATAAACCACCTGGAAAGTAACGCAAAGCACATGAGAGTTCTTTGTCTTTTGATAGTACGAGTGTGGAGAGAATGCAGAATGTCTCCCAGTAAGGTAGGCACTGGATTATGAGTGAGAAATATTTTGATGGCATTCACGTCTATGAATTGGTCCGAATTAGGAAATAGCCCCAAACCATAAATTAGCAAGACCACAATGTCTTCTAATGCATGGAAATTCATAGCTTTGAGGAATTCTCGAGCTTTCTTTATTAGAAACTTAGCAAGTAAACCCTTAACTCCGCTTCTTATTTCCCAATTAGCTTCAATGTCTGATCGCTTTAGATGTAACGCTGATGCGATGTCTTCGTACTTTAGAACTTTTTCTGAACCGGTGAATGGCGTCTAATCAAGGATAGGTATATGAAGTAACTTAGAGAACTCTTCCAATGTAGGAACCAACCGATAATTTGGAAATGTAAAGCGTTGATGTTTTGATCAAGAACGAATAAGACGGCATCATATCTTCTTCAAACCGAGATAACCAAGTCAAGCGATAACCATGCCTTTTGATGAATCGGCACGATCGAATTTCAAACCAATTCTTTGAGTTGAGATGGTACACCCATGAAGTTGATTCGGATAGTCTTCCTGGAAGCCATAACCCCTACAAAATAGAGCAAAGATAAATTCATAGGTCCTTGAAATAGCTAGAAATGATATGATGATGCAATGTTATGATGTCATGATGTCATGATTAAGCAAGTAGCAATCACAAGAAATTCACGCAATAGACCTTGGTTTAAGGCTTGCATGAGGTATAGGTGTCTACCCTACCAAAGTTTGAGTGGGTTCATCCTGTCCTATAATAGTAACCGGGTTCTAGGAATCTCATATCATTGATCTTTCTCGTAGGCTTTATTTCAATACGACTACCAAATGGTCGACCGAAACATCTCGAAAGTCGAATCTTAATGAGCTTAGCATCGAGTATCAACCAACCTCAGTCTACACCGAAGCCGGCCATCTCACTATCTTCTAATGGCCAAGATGAGTCAATTAAGGTTCTAAAAGTTGAGTTAGTGTTGATGACACCACACGGATGCCAAATACTTTCCTCAACTAGTCATGAGGAGCATCGGGACATCCAAAGTGTCGCACTAACGTAGTCATCATGTTGACCATTTCGTGATACCTCATGATGACGATTTATTGCTACTTACCTAAGGAAATCTGGATCCGGGTGTAGGATCCCCCACAAGTATAATGCCCAAGCAACCCTTAAGATAAAGCATACAAGTCAAACAGAAAATAGTAAAGTGATCTAAAAACCTTAAGGTATCCTCTTTTGGGTGTCCTCAGAGTAGTCGCCGCTTCTATAATACGGTGGAAGAACTGACTTTGTTTGTTTTGCGTTTGGTCGCAAATGTTGCGGATAGCAAGAGTCGCTACCGACTTTTATTTTATCCAATTAAGGGAAGGAGAAAAGAACAGGAAAAGACCTTCGTTAGATTCTGAGTAAGGGAGGTGGTTATGAAAAGGGAAGGTGTTATCTACGTGCTCTTAATTGCTTTAGCTCACTTTGAAATTTGCTTTCTATGTGTTTTGAAAAGTCATTTCGCTTTAACTTCGTAATGATTCACACCGAATGTATGAAAATTTTGAAAATGTTTTGTTTTGAAAAGTTTTTTATAGAAAAGTGTGAGGTGTAAAAATGTTTTGATTGAGCAAGCAAAAGAGACTTATTACCTACTCGTAATCGGTCAAGTTGTTATTTTGCTTCCTTTAGAATAGAGATATCTGTATTATTAGTTGGTAGGTAACCCTATTTGTTGGATGTAAAAGGGACGGTCGAAGGGACATCGGATGGTCATAGAAGGCAACTTGTAGGCGATCCTAGCATATTCAGGGACGATCATCACTTGTAGGCAACAACCGATGGACGAGATCATGTATTCGTAGGCAACATCGAGGGACTATGATATTTTTAAGTCGAAAGGACTATGATGATATATTGTAGGCAACCATGCTAAGATACCCTATGTTTGGTGTACTTGACCATTTATAAGGCAACGAGAGAATACCCTGGGTGTGTGAGATGAGTGTTGTATTCTGTATTTATCTTATATTAGTGATCTAGATTGATTTTATCTGCCATACACACCTAATTACTAGTAGTTTATAGGTGCGTAAAGTAAATTATGAAATATAAAGGGTCCTACGCTAGTACATGGCTTTGGTGCGTATACATAATAGAGGCGCAGAAAGTAAAGTGCGAAAATAAAAGCCTACGCTATTACATGACAAAAAATTTGCAACCTATACAGCCTTTCTAGAATTTAAAAATGCGAGAAAATAAATAGCAGAAAAGAAAACTAGTCCTAATATTTTTGTATTTTTGAAATTAGGGTTTATGTGAAAATAGCCTAAGTCTAGTTGATTTTAATTGAAGAATTTTTTTTAGTAAATATTAAACCTAAATTAATTAATTTAAATATTAATGAAAATTATCTAATTAATTCTAAATTAATTAACCTAATTACTAATTAAATTAATTAATAAAATGAGTAAATAAGAAAATATGAAAATAAAAAAGTTGGAGAGCCTGGACAAGCCACCCCGTAAGTTGGAGCTTCTGGGAGTTCCTTCGCTGAGGCATCCAGAAGTAGGCACTTCTGGGATTTTTGGTGTTGGACACGCTATAACACTGTGAACTGACTTTGTAGGTTTTTGTATCGCAAATGTGCGGATAGCAAGAGTCGCCACCGACTTTTCTTTTATCCAATTAAGGGAAGGTGAAAAGAACAGGAAAAGACCTTCGTTAGATTCGAGTAGGGAGAAGGTTATGAAAAGGAAGGTATTAGCACCCTTTCCATCCGTAGTTATCTACGGGCTCTTAGTTGCCTCGAGATCACTTTAAAATTGTGCTTTCTGTGTGTTTGACAAAAATGTTTTGAAAAGACATTTCGCTTTGACTTTGTAATGATTCATGTAGGAATGTATACAAAGTGTTCGGAAATGTTTCGTTTTGAAAAGAGTTTGAACTTTGACAAAAGTTGTGTGTGAAAAGTATTTTGATAGAAAGCAACTAAAAGTCTTATTACCTACTCGTAATGGTCGCTTTCGTGTTGTTTTACTTTTCTTTAGAATAGCGCAATCCATACCATTAGTTGGTAGGTAACTATTTGTTGGATGTTTGGACATTTGAAGGGACATCGGATGGTCATAGAAGGCAACTTGTAGGAAGTATCCTAGCACATTCGAAGGGACTATCATCATTTTTCGTAGGCGACAATCGAGGGTCAAGATCATGTATTCGGAGGCGACATCGTGGGTCTTATGATCTTTGTATCGAAGGGACTATGATGATTTGTTTGAAGGCAACGTGCGAGAATACCTCACGCTCGAGGGACATGACCATTTGTATTCGTAAAGGCAACGAGAGAGAATTACCCTAAGGGGTGCATGTGTGAAAGAGTGTGTTGATTTCAGATATTTTATCTTGAAGATTAGTGGGCTATATCCGATTTTATCTTGCCATACACGCCTAATTACTAGCAGTTTATAGAGTGCGGGAATTAAAATGCGGAAGTATAAAGATGCGGAAAGATAAATCCTACGCTATTACATGGCTTTGGGGCAGATACATGATTTAAACTTGCGGAAAATAAAAGCCCTAATTAAAACTACTACATCCCATAAGCAGTTACATTATTTGAAAAAAAGAAAACGATAAAAGAAATCGTCTGAAACGGAACAACCTGCAAGAGAATGAGAAATCGGAAAATACGAGAGGAATCGAATAAGAGGAAAATGTTAGTAAAAATGCAAATTTTTGAATGAGAAAAATATTTCATGCTGGAAATAACATTAATATGCTAAAATAATTTTTTGGGATTTTTTGGATGCAATTTAATAATTAAAAACTAATTAAAAGTGATGTAAATGATAAATTAGGAATAAAAATAAATATGCATGCAAAATAATATTTTTTAATTTTATAAATTAAATAAACATTTTCTGAAAATAAATGCAAAAAGAAAAATATTTTTTGATGTTTTTTAATGCATGAGAAAAATTGTTGAAATAAATTAAAATGCATGTAAAATATTAAATAAATAAGAAAATAGAAAATATGAGAAAAAAAGTTTGTAAAAAGAAAGCAACCGTCCCGATGAGGCTCGAACAGGACTTGAGGAGCATCTTTGCACGAAGCGTCTTAACCACGCCAAGTGTCATCCGGTGTTTTGAAAGTGGAAATGAATTGAATAAATGCGCTACGTGCACGGATTTGTATCAAACACGTCACCCAGCTGGGTCCATTGGAAAGAGAGAGCGAATCAGACGGCTATGACGCCACGCACAGCCACGGTCAGCCTGGTCAACGACGCCGGAGCCCTAGCTCTGGTCGTCTTCTCCGGCGATCCAAATTCTCCAACCTGCAAAATACGATGAATAAACAGAAAAAGAACACCCTACCCCCCTAAATCGACCCTTCTGAGTCCAATGGTGGTATTAGTTTTGGCTAAAAACACTTGTATTAGGCAGTTCGATTCAAACATCTCGGAATGCCCTAACCATGGCGTTTCGAGTTTCACACGTTTAAGCTTGCATGAGATGGTTTGTTCCTGACCTAATAAACATCCTGAGTCCATACAAACACACAAAAAACATTAATGACGCATGAAACATGAAAATCGAAAATAAGAAAATTCCAAACCGGTGAGAGCTAGATGGCTTGATCCGGGACGATTTGGCTTCGAGCAAGAGATGGTTTTGACTCCTGGGATGTCAAGGAACAAGATTGGATGGCTGGATTGGAGTGAAACTTGCTGAAAATCAAAATTCGATTTCTTCCAATTCTTGAAAATTTTTGACAAAATAAGGGTTGTGTTTTTGGCTAGGGTTTCGTGTCTTTTGTTGTGCATCTTGCTTGGTACTTATAGAGGGATTTGAGAGAGGAAAAACAAGGCAAGAAGATTTGATTTGGAATCCATTCAATGATTTTCAAATAAAATCAATTTTTTGAAAGAAATTTGATTTTCTCTTAAATGTATGATCATGCACGAAATTGGCAAGTGTTTTGGGCTTCCTTGGACCTCAAGTTTGATCAAAATCCACTCATCTTGAAAAAATATCTTATTTTCATATTTTATATAATTTAATTTTGAATTAAATGGTTTAAAATTCAAAAATAAATTAATAAAATAGAAAATTGTCATGTCCAAGCATTTATGGGTCACAAATAATGTCATGAACAAGTTTGGATCAAAAGATTATAGGCCCATTTGGAAAATTTTGCATTTTTACCAAAATGTCCTTTTGTGCAATTGTCCAAAATTTCCCAACTTCTGAATAGTGTATCTTGCTCAATTTCCCACATTTTCGAGTGTTCTTGGACTTTTTGGAAAGCTCTAAGAGTCCTCTAACCAACCTTTTTGGTCTCATCTCAATTGGAGTTTCCATGCTTAATATATCTTCAAAACAAAAAGTTAACTTTTTGTTGACTTTGAAAAGGACCCGTAATATTTTGATCCATACCTTCCAAATGAAGCATTTTTTGAACATTCTTGTGAGACATGAAGTTGTAGAGAATTGAATTTCCTTCAAAACAAGAGGTGGTGGAAAACTTTCTGAGAAAGTATGAAGAATTATGTCAAAGTTTGACTTTTCCTCAAGAAACCCTAATTTGGAAAGTGACTTTTGAGCAAATCTTGAGTTTTCTTGATGAATCATGATCAACCCTTGATCAAATGATGAATGTTACTTCAAAATGAGGATGTTGACCAAAAATTATGAAGTTTGACTGTATGTTGACCACAATTGACTTTTTGTCCAATACAACTGATTTTCAACCATTTGAGCAATTGTCCGAGGAAACTTGACTTGTCAGAGGCTTGAAACTTGACATGGAGAACATTTGAAGCATATGAGGAGGCATGATGAACATTGGAGATGTTGGAAGTCCATCTCGAGTGAGAATTGCCAAACCCTAGTTTGGGTTGATTGTCTAGGGAGGTTTGTCGATCAACCTTTGAGGAATCCTTGAGTATGGATGTATGGAATATCTTGAGAAGATGGAGGGCAAATTTTGGGGTATGACACACGCCCAAATGCTAGAGCTTTTGGGGTTTCTGGGACTGGACACGCCCAGAAGCTGGAGCTTGTGGGGGTTTTGGGACTGAGATAGTCCGAGTGGAGCTCGGAGACTCTAGATCAGGATGTCCAAAAGCTTGGGCCTGGTCACGCCTGGGGCCATCCAGAGTTGGAACTTCTGGAAGAATTCTGCACTGGGAGACTCAGAAGTTGGCACTTCGATGTGATGAGCCCGAAGCTAGAGTTTCGATTTGAGACCGTAAGTTGGCATTTATGATCGAAAGGATCCGTAGTCGGAGCTTCGGGCGTGACTTAGCAATCTGAAACCTGCAAGGCAAAACGAAAAATATTGCAAAAGGTGGGTTTGAACCCACAACCAGAGATAATGACATAGTGCACAAGGTGCCCAGTGATACATCCATTAGTTATTTCGAATCTATAAATTTGTAGCGTTAATAGCTCTCGAGTCAAGCACGTAATGGTGCTCGGTCATCTTCCTGCTAAACCTCTCAAAACCGTAAACGCATAAATTTATGAAAAATAAAAGCCCAGTTTGACTATATGGGACCCTACGATCATGATGGTTGGGTTTGTTTGTCTTAAAATAGCTTGTATCATGGAAACCGATTCTTTACTAAGTTTATGCCCTAACAATGGCATCTAGTGATTTACACGTCAAAACTTGTGGAGGATGGATCAAACCTGTTCTAAAAGACTTCATGAACACATTAACATAGTTAAATATCAATGAAACCGAGTAAAATGCAAAATACGAATTCAAGAAAACATGAATATGGATGCTTGTGAATGGCACGATTTAACATGTTCTGGCCATGGATTATGATCCATTCTTACCCTACTACACTGTGGGAAAGAATCAATGCTTGGAAGCACTTGAAAGCGGATGAAAGTTGGAATACGATTGGCCAACTTTGAGAAAATTTGAGAATTTTAGGTTTTGCAAGAGGTCAGCAAGACGTAAGGGTTGTCTCCGGAGCTTCGAACTTGAAGAAAGCTAAGTATTTATAGAGGAATGGAATTAGGTCAAGGCAGAGAAAATATTCTCCTTGAATGGAGAATATTTAATTTGAAGAATTTCACAAAATCATTCCAAATTTGCTCAATCTTCCCTCAATCTTCTTGCATGAAATTGACAATTGTAATGAGCTATCTTGGACCCCAAGCCATGCAAATATCCAACCAATCTTGCCTTATCTTTTATTTTGCATTTTATTTAATTAAATTTGAATTTAAGCTTTTAAATTCAAAAATAAATAAATAAATAAGGTAGAGGGTGTGGCATGCTATATAGTGGTCATGGATAATCTTATGATCAAGTTTAAATCATAAAATCTTAGGCCCATTTGGAAATATTTGGCTTTTGCAAGGTATTTTTCTTCATGCACCTCTTCAAAAATGCTCAACTTGCACAATTTGTATCTTGCTCAATTTTCCACATTTTTGAGTGTTCTTGGACTTTTTAGAAAGCTCAAGATGTCTTCTAAATATCCTTTTGGATTCATATTCATTGAGTTTCCACGCTCGTGGACACTTTTAAAAAGATGACTTTTGTTGACTTTTCTAGAAGGACCTATAATGTCTTGACCCATATCTTCAAAATTAAGCATCACTGCTTGTGAGACATGAATTTGTAGAAAATTGAATCTTCAAAATGAGCTGTGGTGGAGAAATTTTGATGAAGTATGTGAAAGTTATACTTGGTCAAAGTTCTCGTTGACTTTTGTCTAGAAGCCCTAATTTAGAAACTTTGACTTTTGATCGATCTTGACTTTTCTTGAGGAATCATGATCAACCCTTGATCAAATGATGAATATCACTTTAAAATATTGATGTTGACCAAAATTATGAAGTTTAATCAGATGTTGTCTATACTTTTTGTCCAATGTAGTTGATTTTCATTATCGAGCAATTGATGAGCAAATTTGACTTGTGAGGCTTGAAACTTGACATGGTGGTCCTTGAGGCATATGATGAGGTATCATAACCACTGGAAGCATTGGAAACACATTTTGGCTTGAGAGGAGCAAAACCTAGTTTGGATTGATTGCTTAGAGGGTTTGTCGTCACCCCTTTGTGAAATCCTTGAGAATGGAGATGTGAATTGTCTCGAAATAGGAGAGAAAATTTTGGGGTATAACAAAGACCGTAGTTCACTATGGAGTCGTACAACATGATTTTCAAAGCTTTTTCCTTCGTCTTGCGCCACTATCCCGCTTTGATTTTGGAGGTAGCGGTGCTAACGCTACAACATCCATAGTCATTTTGTGCACTGCTCGAGTCGGAGTGATAAGGAAGACCGTGGCTCAAAGCGTGAGTTTAGATTTTATTCACAATTGTTTAACCTTTGTAGCTCTGGTCCTAATTTTTCGTTGAGTTTGGGATTGGTCGATCCAAGAAAGAGTATGGGTGTTTAAAAATTTGTATAACCTTGCTAGTGCTTCCAATGTAGAAGGTCGAGATCCTCTTGGTCGACACTAGCGGAGAGGTAAACCTTCTCTTATGTGGAGGGTTTGGTGAATTAACCTTCTTTTCCAAGGGCCAGTGATTTGGTTCTTTTCTCCTCAATAGGATTTTGAGCCATGAGCTGGGAGAAGGAGATCTAGCTTTTTAGGAGAAAGATCAAAGGTACCTTTGGGAGGAGGAGAATGTTGTAAAGTGGTGATATTTTCAGCCGCCTTTGAACCCTACAGGGAATTTGAAAGACTAGAGTCAAATCTAATCGAACTATAACCCTTATGTTTGAAAGGACTAGTGACTGAATCAGAGTCACTAAGAGTAGCCGAAGAAGGTCAACAAACTCACCGGCCACGAGAGTTTGATGGTGATGAGATGAATAAACTTCCGACAAGGGAGTGTAGTCTTCCCCGCTTTAGTGAGGGTCAGAAGCTCGCCTAAGGAAAACAAAATAGATGTTAGCCAGATGAATTTGGCAAACAAAAGAAAAATAAGTAAAGGATTTAGTAAATACCTGTGGCATCGGGATAGGATTTACAGGATCACCCTTTTCGACTGAAGCAACAACAATATTCCCTACTATATTTTTAACTTCGCTGGCCACGGGACTTGGGTCGGAGTGACGAAGGTTGTATTTATCATTATATTGTCAGAACCTAAGTTTAGGTCGGCTTCAAAACATATAGCCAAGAGCACTTTACCTATCCTTTTTGTGATAAGAGGGTGGTTGTCGATGTTGGTTGTTGCTTCAATTTGGTCGTCAACCTTCACTCCAAGGTCTTGGGCCTGGTCCATAAGAGCTTT
The DNA here is from genome assembly GCA_021764765.1 of Vicia sativa. Taxonomy (NCBI): domain Eukaryota; kingdom Viridiplantae; phylum Streptophyta; class Magnoliopsida; order Fabales; family Fabaceae; genus Vicia; species Vicia sativa. The sequence continues at coordinate 309,653,821 of CM038792.1, forward strand.
CTTTTTCTTCTTTTTTGCCACTTTGTCTTCTGAAGAGAAAGTTTACTTCCTCTTGTGGCTTTTGGATTTTTGGGATTGTGGAGGAGACTGATCAACATGTGATGGATGAGAAAAAAAAGTATGTATAAGTCGAAGTCATGGCATTAGTCGAAACCATCTAGGTAAATAATGCTTACCTCAGTCCTCTCAGAGCAAGGGTGATTCATGTCCCTCTTGGACTTTTGGATGTTTGGAGGGAGCATTCGATTCGCTAAGCTGCTACGGTACACAAAGGAAACATTAGTAACTTCAAGCCATAAAGTGTCAAATATAATAAAAATATACTTATAGAAGAGTCATCTTCTTAAGAAGAAATTGGTTCGTCATCGATGGAGTATGGATATGGATGAACCTAAGGTGTCGAACAAGTAAGAAATACTGAACCATAAAACATATGGACAAAGGTTTAAATAAGTCTAAGGCATACCTTTGAGTGAAGGACCTTCTTTGTCAATAGTCTCGACAGAAAAGTCGACGGGCCTTCCATTCTTGATAAAGGAATTTTCTTCGGACTATGTGGCGGAGGAATAGCTAGAAGAAAACGACTAAGTAAAATAAGTGTGTAAGTCAAAGTTAAAAGGAAATTAAGCTTTCCGGAAGCTATTACCATGAGGCACTACAAAGTTCTCTCACATATTTAAAGTCGATATGCGTAAAATCTAGGTAGTCGGTAACCAATGCTTCGTCGGAACCACCCTGCTTGGCTTTATTTTGTAAGCATTTTGAACATTTGACCAAGAGCTATACCACCACTGGGATAGGTGGGTGAAAAGCCAATGCTAGCGGATATTCGACAAAGGAGGAAATTTGATTTTCAAAATGAAGTGTGAAGATACTTGTCTTTCGCGTAACTGTGAATTTCAAGTTGTGGAATCTTTTCTTACATTCTCCTTTATCTCTTGGGACACATCATGGATGGTTCGACGAAGGTTATTTGGTAAGTACACAACCCTAAAGTATTTATGGAAAGCTTGTATCCGCTTGATGTTGGTGGCCTTACATTTCGTCTGGCTTGCCTAAAATTGTTAAGAGCAATACGGCTCAACTATCTTTTGTCGGAGTCACCAATAAAAGTATAATCGACTACCACCAAGTCTCGAGTTCATTGGTACAAGAAATGATGGCTGAAAAGTGGTAAAGGTAAGGATATGCCTTTCGCTTGGAGGTGTCGACATCATCTTTCACACTCCCAAGGTTGGTCGGAGACGATGTTTTAAATTGAGAATTGAACAGTATATTGGGAACAATTTGGCACAACCCAAATTGTCGAGCCACCAAGATAGGTCGAGCGTTTACTAGACCCGGGTTTAGGCCGACAATCACATAGGTTAAGAATTGAGGAGTCAAAAGCCGCTCAAAGAAATCAAAGATCTTTTCCGTGTTCCTTTTCATGGGGAATAATTTGGTAAGCCATTATGGGCCACTTTTTCCATCTGTAAATGGAACCATTGCAGGTGTAAAGTCGACCCTTGTCAACATAATATTGAACAATAGTTTGAAGATATCGGGGTTTGGAGAGGTTTTGTTGATCAGGGTCAGTGGCAGGAGACGTTGCCAAACTATATGCATTTGATTTTGGGGGTAGGATATTTTCCTACTCTTTAAGGGTTTAAGATCTTCAGCAAAAGTGGCATTCAACCATAATTGTAGAAGCCAAAAAGGACCATGGATCAAAACATTTCTTCTCTTTGGATTCTTAGGGTCGAATCTTTGATTTGGTTGGAAACTCGTTAGGAGGTGTATAGGAGGCCAAGATCAGCTAGCTCAAAACAATATTCTCACCATTATGTAATTGAGTAGCAAGGTAAGAGAAGTTGACCACCGCATCGACCTAGAGCAAAACATAAAACGTGAAAGCCAGAAGTCAAATCTACGTGTTCTTCATCCGTGATAGGGGCGTTCTTCTTGTTTATGGTGGTCGATGAAATTGTTGTATGTTGGGTTTCTACTTTCACCGACGCCGAATCGATGGGCGATGGTCGGTCTCAATATGGTTAAAAACTTTGCCAATAGGTTTCAATCCTATGATAGCAAAGAACATCAAGTAAAGGGAGTAATCATACCACACCTAGTCGGAAGGTGTTCGCGAACCCTCCAAAATGTAAAGCAAACCAATAACATGTCGCTAGAGTAAGGTTGGCCACAATGCAAGAGTTACAAGAAGGTATCAATGCCCAATTCCTCCCAATGTTCCTTTGTTTTTCTGCGTGTCATCCACGCATTGAATTTAGGACAGTTTAGGGAGGGCGGTCCGAAAATTCCTATCAACGATTATAAAGTAATAGGTTTGGGAGAAGTGACTATGGGTTTAGTTATGTGACGGTGGGGAAAAACCTCTATCATCTACATATATCTGGAGGGTGTATATACGGAAGAGGACCCAAAAAGCTAAGGGTTTTCCTTCGAGATTAAAAGGAATTAATACCTAAGACGCCAATCAATAGAGTATAAAAAATGAAAGAAGAGGGTTTTGAATTTTTAAACATTGTACATAGTCTTATATGACATCCCTTAATTTCTCATCGCTATCACCTCTCGAATTGGAATTTTCTACGATGAGTGAATGTAGCAGAGTAGCCAAATAACATAAGATAATTAGAATAAGTTTTCATCATTGTAGAAGATCAAATGATGAAGATAAAGCTTTTCATAATCTTGGTAATGCACGTGGATGAGTGCGAGGAGTGTCCCAATCTGCAACAATGTGTTCACGAGTGATTTCTTTCAATGAGCGGCATCCATTTAAAGCCATTGTTATCTCAAACTCATTGCATAACATCTCAAGAACTTTTCTTACTCCAACTTCTCCTTCAGCAGCCAACGAAAACACCACAGGGCGTCCAATCTAAACATTCACCATCATTAGGTTATGAGCTATGAACCACTGACACAGACATTAAACACTAACACGTGATATCATAGACAAGTGCTTCACAAATTTTGAGTATATACTTACAAATATGCCAGAGGCACCAAGTGCCAAAGCCTTAAAGACATCTGTTCCACGACGTACACCACCATCTAAAAACACAGGGAGGCGACCTTGAACAGCTTTGACAACCTTTGTAATTTCGACAACGCAATTATCATTATTACATAAACAATCTTGTTATATATATAGAATTGATATTAGTATTAACATACCTCTTCTAAAGCACTTATGGTTGCTGGAACATAATCAAGTTGTCTTGCTCCATGATTGGACACAATTATTCCAGCTGCACCACTTTGTACTGCAAGCCTCGCTGCCAATTGTAGCATCAACACATTAATAAAATATGGAATGATCTATGTGAATTATATCGAATACTAGTGTGCGAAAAGAGTGTAATAGTTATATTGTCAACAGGTTTTCTTTCGCTTACCATCCTCAGCAGTGAGTACTCCTTCAAAGAACTGGTGATTGTCTGAAGCCACTTCACATCCTGCATAAATCATAACTTATCTTAACGAGTTCATGAAAACGAGTTGAAATAGACCACACACACCAGAGAGAAAATTACGTGTCATACCTTCCAGCTTAGAGTGCGATCAATTTGACCCATAACATATGAATAAAGTCTAAAGTTATTAGCCTAAAAGAACCAAATTATCAATCTAGTTAGTGATAGATGTGAGAAATTAAACTACAGTACTAATTTTACAAAACTGATCTTACTTACTTGCTCCACCTTTCCAAGGTCCAAGCCTTCAAAGTTCTTCCATGTCAAAAATGGTGGCATAACAAATCTGCAAAATAAACATCATAAGTAATATACATTACAATATTAGGAATCACATCGTGAGGTTGAAAGAGTTGTACCTGTTCTTGATATTAGCTTCTCTGCCCAAGTCTCGCAGAATCAACAGTAAGAACAATAGCTTTGAATCCAGCTTTTTCAGCTCTTCTCACAAGCTGAACAACCAAATTCCTGTCCTTATACACCTAAACAATATACGGATAATAGAGAAGAGTATCCTGTAAGAAAACAAACTACTTTTTGCATCAAAATTATAACTGGAACTGCGAGAATGATGATTTTGTAGCTCACGTATAGCTGGAAAAAGCGAATTCCAAGTCCCGTTGAAGCCACTTCATCAACACTTGAAGTTGCCCATGATGACAAAGTCTGAAACAATCACCATGTTACTTATTCATAAGAACATAGATCCTATTATCCAATAATCCAAGAGGCACACATAGACCCTATTATCACAAGCATATGGTATCTTGAAATTAGTCATAGGTTGTCGAGTGAAAAACATACCATGATTGTTCCAGCAGCTGATGCAGCTCTTGCTGTTGCATACTCTCCTGCACAAGACAGAAGTCACAGAACATCAAACAACATTATGATTATTATCAAAACATTAGTTGATGGCACTAGATAGTTCTAACTTCTCCATCTCAAGTGTTTTCTACACGAATAAAGTATCAGTAATTAACTGAATACCCTATAGGTCATCAAAGGGTAACATCAAGTTGTCAAGATCGAGATCTTACATAAGATCGGGAGAGAATAGCAAGATCGTAAAATATGAAGTCGTACCTAAGATTGAAAGATCCTACCTAATTATTTTTGTAAGATCGAGAGGGAGTAACAAGATCGTAAACATAAGATCACAACAAAAATCGTAAGTTTATACTAAAACGAAAAAAATAATAGAATATATTTAAAATACTTTTACATGATATGTTGGTAGGCAAGTGTATTCGTGAGAAAATGATTCTTTGACTACAACACATGATTCTACTTAAGATCCGGATCATTGGAGTGAGTAAGATAGTAAAATCTTAAGATTTTAAGATCTAGATTGATATCTTGTAACATAAGATTAAACTCAGAACAATTTCATGTCACCATAAGAATTCTCATGATCTATTTCCTTCTAGCAAAATGAACAAAATATTGCACAAAAAACCCTTAGAAATCCAAGTGAATATAAAGATCAAGCAACGATACCCTCAGGATGAGCCAGTTTCTGCATGGCAGTTGGAGCAATCATGATTGGCATGGATATTTTGAAGCCGAGGACAGTAGTTGTCATGTCTATCTTGCTCACATCTATAAGTATCCGCGGCCTAAACCTGTTTGTATACCAACCATATTTTTCAGTACATGAACCAACATTGTATAGTAAAGTAGCTACTGTGAATAAAATCTTACAAAATTCTGGAGAAGGCGTTTCTGTTTTCTTGGAGAGTCCACTGGTCTTCAGCACCAGATGCATAGTAATCACCGGCTTTGGCAACTTCTGCTTTGCGATATTCTCATACACTGACATTGGTTATCTCCATTTTCAGAGGTGTTTGTTGGAAACTAAGCAAGAGAGTGCATGCAGAGGAAGAAGTAGAGAGGTGAGAGAAACTGAAATGAAGTGCAAATAACAACGGTTTGATGTGTGAGGCAAAATAAGATGGGGCCCTCAAAATTTTGTTGTAATGTCAGGTGGTTTTTAGCCACAAACAAGTTGTGTTTCGTGTCATTTTTTCTTCATGACTTAAATGGTTGTAGTTGGAAATCTCGGTACACATTATTAATGTCCCACATAGGAGGGAGAGTATATTTTAGTAGTGTTTATATAGGAATAGTAAAAACAAACAATATTTGTAGATACATATGGATAAAATCGGTAACGGAGGAAGTAGTTTAATAAAATATTGATAAAATCTGTCACGGAGCAGGTAGTTTAATAAATATCAATATCTTTTTAATAAATTATAAAAAATAAAATTATTTATTGTTTA
>CM038792.1:310884555-311257901 GCA_021764765.1 Vicia sativa
CACTTCTACGGACCACCTGCTTGAGGATGGTAGGGAGTGGCTACTCGGTGCTTCACATTGTACTTTTGAAGGAGTTTCTCCATGAGGTGATTTAGGAAGTGAGTTCCTTCATCACTTATCAATGCTCATGATTCGAACTCGAAAAGATGTTCTCTCGCAAGAACTTGACTACTACCTTAGCATCATTGGTTGGTAAGGCTATCGCCCACCCATTTCGATACATAATCCAAAGAACAAGGATGTAGTTCTTCCCGTATGACGGTGGAAATGGACCCATGAAGTCAATCCCCCAAACATCGAATAACTCGACCTCGAGCATGAAATTCTGGAGCATTTTATTTCTCTTTGATATGTTCCCAGTCCACTGACACTTATCACACTCCTTCACCATCTCCTGGGCATCCTTGAACAATGTTGGCAAGATAATCTGATTGCAAAACTTTAGATGTCACGGTCACCGCTAAAATGTCCACCGTATTCGGAATCATGACATGCTCTCAACACATCCCTTTGTTCTTCCTCAGGCACACATCATTGTATCAACCCGTCCACTCCTCTCTTGTACATGTAAGGGTCGTCCCATAGATAGAACCTGCAATCATGAACAAACTTTTTCTTACTAGAATCAAAATCATCTCGAATTATACACTAACAAGGTAGTTTGCATAATCCGCAAACCAAGGCACTCCAACAACAACTAGGATGTGTTCATCAAGAAACTCATCCTTTATTGACGCCGATCTTCGCCTCCTCAATAGGTGACATTCGAGAGGTGATCACCACGGTGTTCTCACACCCTTTCTTGTCACGAATTTCTACATCGAACTCTTGGAGGAGTAAAATCCACCTCAGGAGTCTCGGCTTCGATTCCTGCTTAGCAAAAAGATATTTCAAAGCAGATGGTCAGTGTACACAATTACTTTGGAACCCAATAGATATTGCCTGAATTTATCAAAGGCATAAACAACCGCTAACAACTCCTTCTCGGTAGTTGCATAATTCATCTGTGCAGGGTTCAACACGTGACTAGCATAATAAATAACATGAAGCCTTTTCTCCGCTGTCCAAGAACAGCCCTACCGCAATGTCGCCATCGCACATGATCTCAAAGGGAAAGACCAATCGGCTATCACAATGGGTGGCGACACGCTTATTTTTAGTGTCTCAAAAGCATCGACACTCTTTGTTGAATACAAATGGTTGGTCTTTAACTAACAAAGTCGTCAATGGCTTGGCTATTTTCAAAAATCTCGATGAACCTACGGTAACCCCGCATGGCCTAAGAAACTCGAATACCTTTCTCATTCACGGTGGTAATTTTGAGATAACCTCCACTTTAGCTTGATCGACTTCGATCCCTTGTGAGAAATCTTGTGACCAAGAACAATGCCTTCTCGTACCATAAAATGGCACTTTTCCCAGTTTAGGATCAGATTACTTTCTTGACATCGCTGCAAAACAAGTGAAAGGTTAGCTAGACAGTTATCAAATGAGGATCCAAAACAGAGAAATCGTCCATGAAGACTTCCATATGCTTCTCAAGCATATCAAAAAAAGAAGTCATGCATCTTTGAAATGTTTTGGGCTGCACAACCCGAATGGCATCCTTCGATAAGCAAAGACACCGTAAGGGCAAGTGAAGGCCGTCTTCTCTTGATCCTCTGGTGCAACCTCAATTTGGTTGTACCCGGAGTATCCATCCAGAAAACAATAGTAGTCATGCCCATCTAACCTTTCCAACATCTGGTCAATGAATGGCAGTAGAAAATGATCTTTTCTTGTGGCTAAATTGAGTCTCCGGTAGTCAATGCACACCGCCACCAAATGACCGCTCTAGTTGGGATCAACTCATTCTTTTCATTCACAATTACAAGGTACCTCCTTTCTTGGGCACCACATGAACGGGACTCACCCATGAAGTGTCCGAGATAGGGTAAATAAGTCCCGCATCTAATGACTTTACAACTTCTTTTCTCACCACCTCCTTCATAACCGGTTCAATCTCCTCTGGGCTGTACTCACGGTTTGTGATCTTCTTCCATGAGAATTTTATGCATGCACCGTAGGACTTATACCTTTGAGGTCTTCGATTTTCCAACCAATAACACCTTTGAAATTTTTAAGAACTTCAATTAACTTGTCTTCCCGCACACTTTGCAAATTAGAGTGATGATAAGGGACATTTTCATCGTCAAGGAAAACGTATTTGATTCTCGTGAAGTCGCTTCAACTCGAACTTTTGGCTTGTCTTCATTACCGCTCAACTCTATAGGTTGCCTTAGGTCTTCCACCTATGTGTCCGGATCTTTTAGAAAGTTGAATATTCAACATTTCCACCACTTCCATTTCACTACTATCAACTTCGCATTTTCCTCAAAAGTGACATACTCAAAACTCTTTCGAGAGGCAATTTGGATACACTCGCCATGTGATCCCTTTCTCCCACCGCTCAAACACTTGAATGTTGCTACTTGTGCCAAAATCCTCTTTATGCCTCATGGTATTACGAACATCTATTTTCAGCTCCTCATCATAAACCTTCAAAGTAAGTGTACCTCCTTCCATATCGATCATAACTCTCCCGCTTCCAAGAATGGTCGGCCCAAAATTAGCGGAATCTCTTCATCTTCCCATTTCAAGGATCACGAAATCCACGGAAACACAAACTTATCCACTTTCACAAGAACGTCTTGGACAACTCCATAAGGCCGCTAATGTAATGATCCACAAATTGGAGAGTCATCCGAGTGTCTTGGACAGCACCAATACCTAACTTTTGTAGATGGATAGAGGCATGAGACCGATACTAGCACCCAAATCGATTAATGCTCTCTTGAAAGATCTATCACCAATAGTGCAAGGTATGGTAATCGCCCTCCGTCTTTCTTCTTCATCGGAATCTTTAGGCCCGCAAAATAGCACTACAAGTTTTGTTAGAATAATAGGTTCATCTCGCAATGGTTCGCTTCTTCAATGATGTCCTTCATGAATTTAGCATATGTAGGCATCCTCAAGTGCCTCCAATAACGGAATATTCAGCTCCGCTTTTGAACAACTCAAGAAACTTCTCAAAATTCTTCTCACGCCTTTTCTTATTTCTTGGGGGTAAGGAGTTTGATCACCGGTTTCGGTTCTCCCGCTTTTCTTTGGTAACTAAATGGTATTACCAATTCTTCCTCAACTCTGTCATTCTCTTTATGTCCAACTCACTTCCAGCTTGATCTTCACTTACCGATGTCTTTTCCACTTCTTCAACTGGTTTTCTCCGTGTAGTGACAAGATTGACTTTATGATTGTCCTTGATTAGGCACATTGCGCTGGAGCGCCCCTGTTTGAGGAATTGCAAGATGTTGGGCAATTTGACTCATTTGCACTTCAAGATTCTTTATTGAGGTCTGTATTCTCGAAATTGCTTCTTGTTTCTTCTTGAATGAGAGTCGCGGCCATCTTCTCAATGGCAATTTCCCAATCCACCTTTCTTGGACCCCGTGGTTGGTATTGCCGTTGACCGCTGGTAAGGTTGTTGTTGAGACATTGTTGTTGTTGAGGTTGGTAAGGTTGTTGTTGATATGGTTCGGCCTTGGACCGGTTTTGAACGTTTCCCGCTGGTCCTTCCATGAGAAATTTGGGTGATTTTTCCAACCGGATTATATGTGCCGGCATACGGATTGTTCGCCTTAGCATTTGAATCGTCAACCGCTCTTGAGTTGCTACACAATGCATAGCAAAGTGTGGTCCACCACATATTTCACAAAGGACCGCTGAACTGGTTCCACCTTTGCCACCGTCTCGAGTTCCAATATTCATCTTTTTCAACCTTTTCTACCGCAATGATTTGATCCTCCATTTTCACAACCTTCAAATCTATCTTGCCATCCGGTTGGTTCACAGACGATCATACAACTCAAGATGCTCGTTGGCGATAGCCTCTATAATTCTCCGATACCGGTGCTGAGAAATTTGTAGATCCACCGCAGCAGATTTATAAGTTGTTTTGTCTTTAATCGTAAGCCATTCACGAGTTTTGCATCCGCCGATTGGCCCATGTTGTGAGTAGTAGATGCGCTAGACATCTCTTGAACCTCTTGTATGCATCCCAAGTGATTCTTCTTTTGTTTGAAATTGACAATATCGTATCTTTTCTGGATGAACATCAAGGTGGAAATACTCGTTGAGGAATGTTGTTTCCATCTCTTGCCATGTTGTGATGCTCCCAGCTGGAAGTGAGTAGAACCACTCTTCCGCATCATCAGTAAGTGTAAAAGGAAACATAACAAGTCTCTTTGCCTCCTCGAAATGACCCTCGATTTTCAACGACGTGGTGGTAGTAAGAAATCTCTGAAGATGCTTATTTGCATCCTCGTTGATTCTTCCGGAGAAAGGCTTGCTCTCCAACTGGCGGATGGTAGATGGATGTAGCTGGAAGTGTGCTACATTCACTGGTTGATTGACAATGGTCATCCGGTTTGGTTAAGCGTTTGCCCCTCCGTAGTCCCCTAGCAATCTTTCTGCTGGGGGTTGACCTCCTGCTACGTCACCATGATTCTGATCCATCTCTCCGTCAAAATCTAAGTCGTTGTGCTCAGATTGCACAGACACTTCGTCTTCCGTTTCTTGATTTATAGTACTGGGTCCTGCACTTGATGCTGTCAGTCTTTCAACTCTTAATTGACGGCGTCTCTCGTGCAATGCTCTTTCTGGTTCTGTGTCAAAGGAAAATTTAGCTGAGGTCTGACCTCGCATAAACAAGTCAGACAAAAGTTAGAACAGATAGCACAAATTCGATAAAATAAAATAAAATAGCATAAGAATAGAATTTTAGTCGCGGAGCAACAAAATTTCAATTGAAATAGTTCAACTAAACTTAATTATTTGGCAGTCCCCGGCAACGGCGCCAAAAACTTGATCGGTAAAATAGCAAGTGTATTATTTTATCGATGTAGTAATAATGGGAAAAACCCCAAAGTCGATCTCTTGAGGACTGCACAGTGAAATTAAGTTTGTTCGAATGAATATCAATTGAACAAAAGCAATGGTTGATTGTTTGTTTCGAGCTACAATAATACGAAAACTAAATTTACGAGAAGATTATATATGACGATGAGAATAATGCCCGGGCGGTGTATGAATCGCGATACAATGACCAATTTGTTTCGTTATTCTAAAAAGCTATGTTTCACCTTTTCTTTCCCTATGCCTAAAGTTATTTTTCCGCAATTCCTTTTAAGAAAAACCTTTGGTATTCTCTCTTTGCCCTAATTCCTCAAATGCCAAGAGAGAATATCAAGCACTAGTTCAGACATAAAAACAGGTATTCAGAGGGTATTCTAATTCCTTAGGAATATCGACTATGATAAAAGTGATGCAACAGGATTAGGATTGCTGATCAGGCCAACCCTAATTACGATCAATAATCATTTCTTCCAAGCAGATTAAGCATTAAAAACGTTGCACACAATAAAGAATAAGGTTTAAACATAAAACTCATATTACGAAACATCAATTAGTCATTACAAAGCAAATCAGGGACACCTCCCTGACATTGGGAGGTTTAGCTACTCATGTTCATAATACTAATGAAAACAGAATCAAGAAGAAAAGTCATTACAATAGGATTTGGATAGGTTGGATCGTCGATTGCTTCCGCTCTTGATCGATCCTTCTTCTCCTTGAATCACCACTCTAAGCTCTCTCCAATACGTTAATTCTCCAATTCCAAAGTGTCCAAGTCCTCTAACCCTAGTCTCTAATATAACAGTATTCTAAAATATTAAAAGAAATGTCCAAACTGCCCTCAAACTTGTCCCAGTCAGCATGTCGAAAAATAGAAATTTTTGCCTCCGGATGCCCTGACACGGGCCGTGTTGTGTGACACGGGTGGCCGTGTCAGGTCGCTGCTTCACAAAATAAAATCCACACCTTCAGGGGACACAACACGGTCCGTGTTGTGTTACTGGTTTATCCCATTTTTCCATCTTCTGCAGGTGCCACGACACGGGCCGTGTTGCACGACACGGGCACCCGTGTCACACTTCTGAAATCTTCGTTTTCGTGCGTTTCTTCTGTATTTGGATCATTTTCGCATTGGTATCGGATAGCCAACTAGATAGAAACCTGAAACATCTTGAAACAACAACCAAATTACACGCACCAACGGTAAAAATGATGAAAACATGGACACATGACTTGCTTATCCTAATCAGAGAATACTGATGAAACATAATTAAAATACTAAAAGAAAACTCATGAAAACATAAGATACGACACTAAAACCTGCTTGGAAAGTACGACAAAAGATCACTGATCAGTAACTTCCTTAGCAAATTCTTGTGTTCTTCTTCGCATTTTACTTTCTATATTCGATTGATATAATTCGTGAGATTTGAATTGTCAAACGTGTATAAACTGAATTTGTGGTGTGTCGAGCTCTAACATACACTTTGGTAACAATCTGTTTGATGGTTACTTGACAAAATTCGACATCACAATTTAGTAATACAACACTTGTGAATTTTGCTCACAAGGTGTTTGATAAATTGTCTCTTCCAGAAATTATCCATTGTGCTTGATTTTATTCTTAAACAAACTTATTGGAAGTATTTGATACTCATTAAGATTGTTTAAGCAATTAATCAATAGAGTATAAATTGTATTGATTCGTGCAATTTTCTCATACTTTCCTGTACGGTTCGCATATCTGACATTTTCAATAGTGAATCGTTTAGACGATTGAAAATCCATGAAGCTTTCGCAAAAAAATTTCAAAAAGCGCAAAATATCAAGTAATCGATCTATTCAACCCCCCTTCTAGATCGATCACATCGTCTAACATTAAGAAGTTTAAGTTTGTGCAATAGTTTTGACAGAGTAACAACTCTTTGTTTGTCAAGGTGCAGTTTTATTATTTCTCCTAGTTTTCAACTCTTTTTATAGAGGAACACAAAAGAGTCATTGGAGAAGATTTCATGCACAAGAAGTCTTGGAGATAAGCAACACTACAGACATTGAAAAACTTCCTAACATGGTTAATGTCGTTGAAGGGCCATTTGAAACTTCTTTACTACGAGAGAAACTTTTAGTTGCATTCATTTGTCTTTTACAAATTTCTTCTAAGTCTTCAAGTGATAAAAAGAAGAAAAATGTCTTCAATGGTTGATAATATCCTATCGTAGTTTCTTGATCCTTGAGTTTTTGCTAGCTTTAGGTTTTGAGTCTTTAAAAGATGAGTCTTCAGAAGTTGACTTCATTCAAAACTAGTATCTTTAGGTTCTAATCCTTGACTAGGTTCAGAGTCTGAGTCTTCAGGTTCTGATCATTCAGAGATTGACTTTCTTCAGAAGTTGGCGTCTTTCAGAAGTTGATTCTTTAGAGTTTGATCTTTAAAACTGCATCTTTAAGACTTCTCTTTGGATGTTCAATGCAGTGTCAGAACTAGTTTTGAATCAAAATTGTAATCTATATTCTCGCAACAAATGTTAGTATATCCAATTGTTCTTTAAATACTTTGTTATAATAAAAATCTAAAAGATATGATACAAATCAATTTTGTTCCAACAACCATATCATTCTTTCTTCATCCATGTCTCTTGGATCCCATTTATGTATCTCCTTGAAACATTGATTTAACCATTCTCTTCCAAAATGCATTAGGTCAACTTACTCATCCTCTTATCTTTCTTAAGTAAGTAGAGGTTAGCTCCAAGTGAAATATTACCTTGATTGAAAAGTAGCCTTCAGAGTTGAAGATGTCTTGGATATTGTAAGATATTCCCGAATTCTACACAACCATATTGTAAGATTTTTAAAATATACTTCATTCCTCTTTGTCAATAGCGTTGTATTTTAAATGAGGAGGCTCACACGAATCTCTCCCTCCATGCACATCGGTTAGGTTGAATTGAAGATTGGACTTAAGAACATTAACATATAATCTACCGTTAGCATATGGCATACCGTTGGAACTGTGCCTTGACCCCATCTATCTTCCCGAAGCTTATTGACTTTCAATTACCATTAATGTTTGACTGAGAATGAGAACCAGATTTGTCCCTCCTAGCTCCTTGATACCTTCATGCTCCATAAGCTTGCCCTCGATCAAACCTCAGAATATTGACAAAAATATTTTAATTCTGTAAGAAGATATTGTCAAGTTTAATTGCCAAAAACGTTTCATCCTTCATCTGAAAAAACACCACGAAGCCATACATTCTCCACCTTATATGTCTCTTAGATGGAATAACAACTTCATCAATGTTACCAAAGCTCTTAATCTCCTCTTAAATATCTCTAACTTTATAGGTTTTGGTACCAAAAGTATTATATACATGGGTTATATATCCAAAAGTTATATAAGCAATGAAAATTTTCAAAAGGTATTGTCAAAAGCAATGAAAACTTTGATTTAAAAATTAAATTTTGAGTTTTTTTGGAAAAAAAATTTATAACGTTCTACACATATCTGTAAAATAATCATTCAAAAATACATCGGTTTAACAGTAGGGACTAAAACTACATAATAATTTTGCAAAAACCATTATTCGAACGAAAATTTTAGAGAACCAAAATTACAAGGTCGCATATTTATAGGAACTAAAAACATATTGATATATATATATATATATATATATATATATATATATATATATATATATATATATATATATATATATATATATATATATATATATATAGGAGGATAAATTACACTTGAAGAGTTACACCATGAGTTACACTCGCTCAAAAATGTCACTTCGGATTAATATTTTTTAAAATCAACCGTTGGATTGAAACACACCATCATATAGATCATACCTATAAAGTTTGAGATTTATCTATAATGATTTACTATACGATCAAGATATCTAAAAATTAATGTCAAAATAAACTTTCATATAACGTTAATTTTGATGTAGTTAAATGATATGGTAAATCATTATAGATTAGTCTCAAACTTTATAGATATGATTTATATGATAGTATGTTTCAATCCAACGGTCGATTTTAAAAAATATTAATCCGAAGTGACGTTTTTGAGCGAGTGTAACTCATGGTGTAACTATTCGGGTGTAATTTGATCCCTCCTTATATATATATATATATATATATATATATATATATATATATATATTAAATAATTTGTTATTATTCTAAAAACATTAAAAATTATTTTTTAATATTAAAAAAATATGTTAAATTAAGGCACGTTTTCATCCCCAATTCTATTTAACATATTTTATTAATATAAAAAATATAATTTTTAATGTTTTTAGAATAATATCAAATTATTTAATTTTAAAATGTATGACATGACTAAAAATCTCTTTGTCAATTCATCAAACTCAAAGTCAGATGGAGGGGACTGCAAAAATCTCAACTATGATAAATTTAATGACCAAAAACCAGACTTTTAAACTATAAGGTCTTAAACAGGGATGACAAAAAAACCCGTACCCGTGGATACCCACGGGTAAAACCCGTCACGGATATGGATATGATGGTTTGATGGGTATCCACTGGTAAAATAAATGGATATTTAATTACCCGATTATTTACGGATACGGATATGGATTTGATGGTACCCGTACCCGTGGACATCCATATGCGCTAATAATTAGAAAAAAAAAATACTTAAACGTTAATTTGTTTCATCAAAATTATTATTGTTATTTTCTTAAATACAATATTATTATTATTATTATTATTATTATTATTTGGATAAAAGAAGAAATAAAATGAAAGTGATTTATTTTTATTAATGTTTATAATTTGTTAACTTTTGAAAATATTTTTTTTTTACTTTAAAAGAAATTAAAAAATAATTATTTAAATGTACATATTTTTAAAATATATTTAAATAATAGTATCTATGGATACCCATTAATATCCGCGGATATTTCAAATTTCACGGATACCCATCTAACGGGTACCCGCACGGATATGGAGAAAGTATGAATATCATATTTATTAAATGGGGCAGGTAGTAGAAGACTACTACCGTACTTATGGGTACCCGTTGTCATTCCTAGTCTTAAACTTAAACTTAAGAATTTTGAAATTAGGGACCAAAAATTACCTTTTTTATTATGTAAACATATCTCATACAATATTTTTTCTCTTTGCACTCGCAAAATTACGTTTTTCTACGTTCCACAAACTTCACATTTACACCCTTTTTCATTCCAAATCTCACTCTATAAATAAACTTCTAACCCTTGTTTGTTTTATCACAGCCACTCGTTTCATATTCCACAATAACTGTTCATCTTCTTTCTTATTCTCTAACTACATCCATCCATGGCCAATGCAGTGACTCTTCTCGATTACTGGCCAAGCCCGTTCGGGATGAGGCTCAGAATAGCCCTTGCTGAAAAGGGTATCAAGTATGAGTATAAAGATGAAGACTTGAGGAACAAAAGTCCTTTGTTGTTGCAGATGAACCCTATTCACAAGAAAATCCCTGTTCTCATTCATAATGGTAAACCCATTTGTGAATCTCTAATTGCTGTTCAGTATATTGATGAAGTTTGGAATGATAAGTCTCCTCTGCTGCCTTCTGATCCTTACCAGAGATCACAAGCTAGATTCTGGGCTGATTTTGTTGACAAGAAGGTATATATGTTGTTTACCCTCTTGCATGTTTTATTTGGTAGTTTTTCTTGTTCTATCATTTGGTTATCTAATTGAGTGTGTTTCATTTCTCAATGTGAAATAGATCTATGAGATTGGAAGGAACCTTTGGACCAAAAAAGGAGAAGAGCAAGAAGCTGCAAAGAAGGAATTCATAGAAGCCCTCAAACTGTTGGAGCAAGAATTGGGAGAGAAGACTTATTTTGGAGGAGAGAAGCTTGGTTATGTGGATGTAGCACTTATTCCATTCTACACTTGGTTTAAAGGCTATGAGACTTTTGGTAACATCAATATAGAGAAGGAGTGTCCCAAGTTCATTGGTTGGGCTAAGAGATGTATCAAGATTGAGAGTGTTTCTGAGTCTATTCCTGATCAGGATAAGGTCTATCAGTTCATTGTGGAGATCAGAAAGAAGATAGGCATTGAGTAGGTTGGATATTGACAGTGAGTTTGGCAAAATCATGATCTGCCAATCTTTGTGCTTGAACATGCACTAAATGGTTTCAGTTGTTTAAACCGTTATGATAGAATAGTTATGTAATAAAAAGGCACTTTGATGTGCCAAGCTTTATTGTTTTAAGTAGGAAAGGTTTGGAAAAACTTGTGAGTTGTGATTGATCTTTGATCAGTTTGTTCTTTGAATTGAATGTTTATGCATTATGCATAGTGTAATGTGAAAGTAGTTACTTTTTAGTAGCAGTTGTTGTGACTTGTGAGTGTTAATCTCAAAGGAAACGTGAATGTCCAAGTGCAATCAAATCGTATTACTTACAGTTGTTTATATATTTTCTGAGTCATTGCTAAACGATAATATACAATCCCTCAAGTACACAAAGTGATTAAGTCTGAAATCCGTACAATACGACTTGAGATCGCCTGGGCTTTGTAGGCGATTTGCTCCTCTATAGAAAGACTGATAAAATTTCGTATGGAGTTGTCCGTAGGCAGGCATGGGGATACCTCAGAAAATTTCACCATAATGCACCGTAGAGATCTCCTATAAGGTTCCAGCATAATGCTCCATGAGGAACAAATATCTTGTGAGAGACACACTCCTTGTTCATCTAAAACCTTAAAGTGATAGGTGAGTGAGTTCTCCCACTTATATATGTTTAAGTCTCCAAATTTCTATCCAATGTGGGATTATTTCTCCACTTACTCACACTTGCATATTATTCCAACAAATAAGAAGAGTTCCATTTCACTTTTTACTAATGAGCTCCCAAAAGAATAAAGTTTAAAAGAGAATTTCTTTTCATATCTAGTGGTGGTGATACAATTGAAAATTTTAAAATACCTTTCGCAAGTGTACTTGCGAATTCACTTTTTAGGGTGTTTTGCAAGCGTACTTGCAAATTCACTTGACTTTGTATGTTTTATTATTTTAAACGTTTGATTTCAAAAGAATCAGGTGAATTCGCAATTGTATTTACGAAACACCTTGGAAGGTGAATTCGTAGGTGCACTTGCGAAACTTCCTCTGAATGTGTAAAAAGATGTTTAAAACTACGTAGTTTTCATTATATTAGTTTTCACAAATTCAAATATTTCACATTCTATTTTCACAAATGAACAAATATATTACGATGTGATGGAAAAAATATGATCATAAATATCAAAATACATAAATTGTTCGGAAACTAAGTATGGTCAGATTATTACAACAATAATAAAGAACAAAACATAAGACTACTGCGTATGCCTAATCCCAACCCCTTGCGCCATCCTCTTCCCGCGGTACTGTGATGTACCAGATACCTCACAGACAATCCTCTCCATCCCGGCAACCGCCTCAGGAACGCCCATATTGACAATCCTTGTATCCAACGCCTCATGTTCAAGTAGGCGGATCCACTGACAGATGGGTTGTAGATCAATCGCATGGTCATCCTCGACCTGCTCGTTCTCCATGAGCTCCTCGTGAGCTGGTCTAGGTGGAAGTCTAGGACCATCCGGTGTCATGAGAGGGTGTGACACGTTAAAAAACCATATCACATAATCCTCTACACAGTGCCGACTTTGGGATATCTGCATCATTCGATACTCCTGTGGCACCATATGATTCTCTCAATCCTGGAAGACGCCATCGAGATCCCTCCGTGTCATGGTGTCGGGAGTAGCTTGAAAGGAGATCTAGGTATCATCTGCACAAAACTAAACTAGCGGATACATCGCTCCGGAAGATACATGACCATCATATTCATCCCACAAGCTAGCCACCCCGAGTATAAAGAGATGGAATTGAATGGGACAACCTCCATGTAGTCCCCAAACGGCGTCCAATTGATTTCATCATGAGCAGTACGATCAATATACATCCGGTATGATAACACATGTTGGTTCCCTCTGTTGAGAGTATACTTGACAGTCCTGGCAATGTTGTCATCATAGGCAGGATTTTTCTTGAAACCATGAATGCAATGAAAATAAGATATTATCCAGCTCTGCATCAACAATAACATAATATGTTAGTACAAATTAATTAAAATTAATAGTTAAAAAATGTATTGAGAGGAGTGTGCACGAGCCAGTGAGCGCCATCGCCTTCTAATTTGAAGCTTCATTCAGCTTCTGGTAGAGGTATACCAAAATAACAGCCCCTAGTTCCACGCATGAAATGTAGTCAAGTCTATAAAATATCGCAGGTAGGTAACATCGGTGTAATGGCCACTCGTGTCCACAAATAAGGACGTGTTAACCAAGTACATCAAGTAACACCATACAACACAAGATCGGTGAAACTGAACAAAACATCGTCCTGCACATGCTCCTTAGCTAAATGTGCAGTTCTTTGTGCAGCTGCTGCTTCAACGAGCTCCTCCTCATATAGCTCCTTTAGGTAGGAGAACCTCACATGTACCCTATTTGTGGAGTCGCAGTCCGATGCAGCCCTCAGCGGACGGACTTCGACATACTCAATCATCCAATCAATTGCCTCAGCTCTTGTTATCTTATTATGGTTCAGTAACCTATCTCTGATAGGTAGTTGGAGCAATCAAGCTACATCATCAACAGTGATGATCAACTCCCCAACAGGAATGTGGAAAGACGAGGTCTCTTTGTGCCACCTCTCAGCAAAATTCCCCTTCATGCCGGTGCTTATAGTATTATAACCTGTACAACATAATCCAGAAAGACCGAATCCAATCACAGCTCTATGGAACCACTGAGGCTTTGGCATGAAAAAATAAAAAATCTTCGGAGAGTGGTTCACATGCTTTAAAGGTTTCAGTTCCTTAAACAAAATAATTCAACGATAATAAATCAAGAGGAACCATATTTTTGAGTAAAAATTATAAAATGAAAAGGTGGAACCAAAAAAATACCTGTCCATCTCAGACATAGCGAGCGATATTGTTAGTGTTTTAAGTTGGCATTAATTTTGGTAAAACTAGGCTTTAGCAATGTCATGATAAATGTCACGACATTCAGAGATTGAAGATAAATCCTACCTGCTAAGGATGTTAAAAGGACATTTTAACCGAAGCTAAAGTTGGCCGAAATTTAAGAATAGTCGATGTCAGATGTTATGACATTCGTGACATTCTCTCAGAATCTGTTTTTCCGAGATTTTCGGGAAGTTTGTTGAAATGCTAAATATTGTTTTTCCGTTATTAGAAAGCATGCTCACGTGGCTGCTAGGTTAATCTTAATTAAACCTAAATTGGTTGTTGAAAAGACCATGTTTTTAGGATTAAATTAAGTGAACCCTAGCTATCTTTATGGAAGCCCAAACTGAAGTTTCGGACTGCTTCTATAAAAGGAATTCAACCTTACAATGTTGTCACCTTGGATTATATTGAAGAGATAGACTTGTTATTTGTGTATGTTAGGATTTATAACAGTTGGTATTTGTAATTCTAGTTTCTTCTTGTGAGCCAAGCAACTATCAATTGATAAGTGCATTGGACTAGGATTTGTTTGTAAGTATCAAAGCTTTAAAGCACGAGTGTTTGTCTCTTGATTGAAAGCTTTGAAGCGAGATCAAGATAGTTTATTGAAGTGTGTCTTCACAATTCAATTAGTCAATAGGTTGATATCACTTTGTGATTGTAGTAGGTACTCGATCTAAGTAGGACTTAGGTTGAAGTTGCATTAGGTTTTAAGTGAAGGAGATAAACTGGTTGGTTTATTCCCGAATTAATTCTACTAATAGTGAATTTCCTCCCGGCTTTGTAGCCCCGGATGTAGGTGTAGTTACATCGAACCGGGTAAACAACTTTGTGTTCTTTATCGCTATTTATATTGTGTAAATTGTTAAGAGTGTCGAGATAGTGTCATAACATTCTCTGTGACATCACGATCCGCTGCCGTGAATTTCAATTGGCATCGAGCGGGCACCCCGCCTTATTTCCGGGTGAGATCTAGGGATAATAGTTTCTGGCATTATGGATAAGGAAGGAGGATTTGGAGGTAGACCACCTATTCTGGATGGGTCTAATTATGATTACTGGAAGCCTCGTATGGTTGCCTTCTTAAGATCAGTGGACATTAAGGCTTGGAGAGCTTCTGACAAAGGATGGAAACATCCCACCAAGCTTGAGAAAGATGGGACTACTGTCTTGAAACCTGAGGAGGAATGGAGCAAAGAGGAAGAGGAGCTAGCTCTAGGGAACTCTAAAGCATTGAATGCCCTATTCAATGGTATTGATGTAAACATCTTGATGGTCCATCAATGTGAGCTGACCAAGGATGTTTGGGACACTCTCAAAACTACTCATGAGGGAACATCCAAGGTGAAGATGTCAAGACTTCAGATGCTCACTACCAAATTTGAGAATTTGAAGATGAAGGAAGATGAGACCATTCATGAATTTCACATGAATATTTTAGAAATTGTCAATGCCTCAGGAGCACTTGGTGAAAAGATGTTAGAAGAAAAGTTGGTGAGAAAGATTCTCAGATCCTTGCCTAAAAGGTTTGCAATGAAAGTAACTGCAATAGAGGAGGCTCAGGACATCAGCACCTTGAAGGTTGAAGAACTTATAGGATCTCTTATGACTTTTGAGATGGGAATCAGTGAAACTGTTGACAAAAAGAGCAAGAGCATAGCACTTGTATCTAATACTGAAGAAGGATGCAATGTGGAAGATGAAGAAGATATCAAGCTATAGCTATGCTTGGAAGACTGCTCAACAAACTCATCGAGGATTGATCCAAAGTCAAGGTCAAATGTCAAGGACATTGCATCGACATCGCAGATCTTATGACTCCAGAGAAGATCCAAGTCGAGGAAAAAGGAAGTCAAGAAAATCCAATGTCATGAATGTGAAGGATTTGGACATATTAGAGTGAATGTCCCACCTTTCTAAAGAAACAAAAGAAAGGAATGGTATCACTTGGTCCGATGGTGATTCGTGAAGTGAATCGAGGAAGAAGGTGCCAAAATTGTCACCGCTCTCTCGAGTGTACAATTCGATATGGATTCTAGTGATGAGGAAGTGACATTTGAAGAGCTTCTTGAAACCTAGGAAGTTATGTGTAAAAATGGTGAAGTTTGTCGCAGAATGAGGAGCAGAAAAGTCGATTGAGAAGTTGAAGTCGAGAATGTGAAGTCGAGGTTGAGAAAAGGAAAACACACCACTATCAATCAATAGTGATATTGTAATGTGAACTCCAAACTTGATCGATGTCTAAATCATCAAAATGTTGACATCTGCACAGATAAGTTGGAAGAAATTCTTCACTTGGACAAAATGCAGAAATAAGCATGGTCTAGGATATGTGGTGAAAAGAATCTCATTGGTGAAATTAAGAAGAAGAGACATGGGAAACCAATATCAAAACAATGGCACAACACAAAACAGAAATGTATCGCCTGTGGTATGTGGTCAAAGAGATCGTTAATAACCAGGAAAGGAACAAACCTGGCAAGTCTATGGCAAAGAAGATGTCATACCACAAAACAGGGAATAGGTCTGCCTCAGGATATGTGGAGACTAAGAAGTTTGTCAATAACTAAAGGAAGAACAGACCTAATAAACCAATGTCAAAATAGATGTCACAACATTGGGTGCAACATCAAAATCATAGAAACATGAACAAAAAGTTTCAAAGATGGAGGTGTCATTATTGTGGAAGGTTTGGTCACATAAAATCTTTTTGCTACAGGTTACATGGATATCCTAATCAAGGGTGTCTACCAACAGGGTATCATACTCTCAACGGTGGAAGAAGAAGACTGTTGCTCTGGTAGCTAACACTTCTCTTACTGTGTCTACCAAGAAAGATTGGTACTTTGACAGTGGTTGTTCCAAGCACATGACTGGAGACAGGAATCTTCTCAATGATGTTAAGCAGCATTCTACCAGCTTTGTTACTTTTGGAGATGGAGCTAAAGGAGAAATCAAAGGTGTTGGAAACTCAAACCGGCTCGAGTTCCAAACCTAAATGGAGTGCTAGTAAAGGTCCGAATGCAAATCTCATTAGCATAAGTCACTATGTGATATGGGATTCACATCAACTTCACTAAGGTTGAATGTCTTGTAATCAACGATGAATGTAGTGATTATGAGGAGTCGATCAAAGGACAACCGCTACATGGGAATCTAAGAAAACCACTATGTCCTCTATGAGTTCAACAGCAGTGAAGAGAAAGTAAAGTTGTGGCAGCAAGTATCTGGTCATCCACATCTCAAAGGAATGAGAAGGATAAGTTCCATAGAGGGAGTCAGAAGGATACCAAGATATTTCATAGACAAAGGGAGAATCTATGGAAAGTATAAGGTTGGACAGGAAATCAGAATGTCACACTCAATGTCTAGACATCTGACCGCTCCTAAAGTACTAAAGCAAAGTACTAGGATATGGCATGAAAGGATAACCAAGTATCTTACTGTCAAAGGATACAGGAGAGGAGTCTTGAATGAACCCCTCTTTGTCAGAGGAGAAAAGATCATGGTGGCTTCCATCTATGTTAATAACATAATATCTGGAGGAATGTCAGACACATTGATGGAAGGCTCAACACTTCTTTCACAGAGCAAGTATGCAAGGAATTGTGTCAAGAAGCTTGGACTGAGTAATGGCAGCCACACTAGGACTCTTACCCCTCCACATTTGAAGTTGTCCAAGAAAACCAGTGTAGAAAGTTTTGATCAAAACTTGGGTAAAAGCCCTATTGATGGATGTTCCTTCTTGAGAAACAATCCCATGTTTTGGATCAGCAAGAAGCAAAACTATTTAACTTTATACAATGTTAAAGTTGAATACATAGCAGCTGGGAGAAACTGCTTTAAGATGATCTGGATCAAGCAGATGCTGACTGAGTACAATGTCATACAGGATGTCATGACATTATACTATGACATTGTTATTAGAACTCTTGAGGCTGGTCAATTTAAGACTGTAAGGGACAAATTGGGTACTTGTCAATACGAGGAGTTGTAGCAATTAACTGTGGCTACAACAAGGGATGAAAGGAACTCTTTATGTCAATTAATTTTAAGAGGGTTATTTGGGCATTTTCATCCCTATTTTAAAAGGTCCAAGAATAGGAAGAGACATTCGCATATAATAGTTTCTTCTTTTGAAAGTAGTATCACACTTTCTTCATTCAAAAGAAACCCTGAAACCCTTTGCCATTTTTTCTCTCTCTCTCTCTCTCAAAAACCATCAGCGAAATATGTCTTCATCATCCTCTTCATCTCAAGAATCTGGATCCTTGTCTCCCTCCATGGCTGAAGTTAGAGCAAACACGGAGCCATGCAAGTCAAGCTCACGGGTGACACCACGCATGCAATGGCCACTGACCCAGAAAAGGTCAAGAAGCTACGCACAAGAAATGCAAGAAGGGCACAAGTATCTCCCTCAGGTAAGACTTCAGTACCATCATCCTCTGTTCCCCCAGAACTAGTAAACAGAGAAGGATCTAGGTCAGTGTAGGAGGCCATAGCTAGGATAGTGACTGATATCCTAAATGAGAATAAGTCTGTACCTGGGATTTCAGTTCCCCTGAATCATAAGTCTGCTAGCCCTAGCTTAGCGGTTGATCCGATGTCAATGAGAATGTCAAGACATCCGTGATGATGTTGATTCCCCGTGAAAGTGATGTAAATCCTTCCGCTCCCGGATGTAACGATGATAATGTAATTGAATCCCTCGCAAATGTGAATGAGATTTATGAGATTTTTGAAAATCTCCGGATCATAGTACCTCGATAAACCTCCTGCTCTCTGCGATAACATATCCGATAGCATTCTTGAAGATACTCCGAGAAGAACACCAATCGAATATGGTTTCTCATATCATCAATCTAGATGAGGAGTTTTCTGATAATGACCTCATAGTCAAGGTTAATCCCAGCATTGCTAGGAGGGTAATGAATAGGAAAGGAAGAAAAGTGTTGTTCCAAGCTGCTCATGAGAAGAATGTCAAGTTGGTTGCAAGACTCCTGTGAGAGGAAGGTGAGAAAAATCGTAAGGGCAACAAGGTTGGAACTTCCAAAGGGAAGGATAAAGTAAAGAATGTTGGTGATACCCCTAAAGCAAAGAGCACTTCAATTGTAAGGAAAAGGAAAGTACCTGAGCCCTCAGATCAGGATGATTCTGACTTTGATGTTACAGAGAATATCTCTAACATTCATTCAAAAAGAAGGTTGTCTCTTGGGAAAATGCCCATAGTTCCTGAAGTGCCAATTGACAACATTTCCTTTCACCACCCTGAAAATGCTAATAGGTGGAAATATGTGAGTTTGAAGAGAATTGCACTTGAAAGGGAACTGAACAAAGATTCTCTTGAATGCAAAGATGTGATTGACCGATCAAGGAAGTGATGAGAACTGTGGTGAAGTTCTCAAATTGTTATGAAGGTCCGTGAAGGAGTTTATTGTGAACTCAAGTGGTTGTCTTGATGGAAGATCGCAGATTTCAAGACTGTGTTTGTCAGAGGAAGAAAAGTGAAGTTTTCCCCAAGTGTAATCAACAAGTATTTGGGGAGATCAGATGAGGCTCAACCTGAGCTTGAAGAAACTGACAACCAAGTGTGTCATACAATTACTACCAAGCAAGTAAAACATTGGCCTTTGAAGGGAAAGCTTTCTGCTAGCAAATTAAGTGTCAAATTTGCTATTCTGCACAAGATAGGTGCAACCTGGTTCCCACAAATCACAAGTCAACCATCTCCATTGGTCTGGGAAGGTTCATCTTTGTTGTTGGAACAAAAGCAAAGTTTGATTATGGAAGCTACATTTTTGATCAGATCCTAAAACATGCTGACAGTTACGCTATTAAGGGACCAATAGCCTTTCCCTCCCTACTGTGTGGAATTCTAGTGGATCAGTACCCTGACATACTTGGTGAAAGAGATTCAATATGCAAAAGAGCTCCTACCCTTGGCTTCCACTACAAACTATTTCAAGGGAAGCATGTTCCTGACATTGTCATGACATCGGTTGAGACATCGAATGTCAAGGCCAATTCTCAGAAGACAGATGTAATTGTTGTGCTAAAGGAGACCTGTAGGGAACTTGAAGCAAGGAAGCAGACCCTTGAAGCTCTGATCTCTACTCCTGAAAAGCAAAAAGACACAGAGGTTGAGGAAGAAAGGCTTGATGGTGATACCTCTGCTGCTCATATGGAGGAAGATGATGATGTTGACCAAGCAGTTGCTAGTAAAGAAGGCTCTGAAGATGTGTCCTTTCACAGTGCTTCTTCTGGAGAAGAAAGCACTTGAGATGTTTCCCCTGTTGCCTCTGATTTTTATTCTGTCAATTTGTTCTTGTTTTCTTGTTCTGTATTTTGTGTTGAATGATTGTAATCATTTGTGTTGACAGACTTGTAATCCTTAACTGAGATATAACTTTATGTGCTGGTTCTTTATGATTGAAAGTTTGGGAAATTGTATTGTTTCCTTTGGCCCTTTATGGCTAAAAAGGGGGAGAAGAATTTGTGTGTGGGAAACTATGAGCAACTGTGTGTGACAGTGGCTGAGACTTTGGGGAATTGTAGCAACTGTGTGTGACAGTGGCTGGGACTTTGGGGAATTGTATGGCCTGTTTAAAATTTTGTATGTGGGCAATTGTGGGATTTCTGTATGGGTAGAATTTATCTTATCTCTAGGTTCTAGTTTATTTACGCTTAGAACTAGTTTGTCTTCTGCTGCATATGTACTCTGATAGGTTAAGTAGTTTTAGCCAAAAATGTGCCAAAGGGGGAGTTTGTTAGTGTTTTAAGTTGGCATTAATTTTGGTAAAACTAGGCTTTAGCAATGTCATGATAAATGTCATGACATTCAGAGATTGAAGATAAATCCTACCTGGTAAGGATGTTAAAAGGACAGCTCAGAACTGGAAGCTAAAGTCGGCCGAAATTCGCAAAATATCGATGTCATAATGATGTTATGACATTCGACATTCTGCTCGAATCTGCTTTTTCCCGAGATTTTTCAGGAAGTTTGTTGAGCTGCTAAATATTGTTTTTCCGTTATTAGAAAGTATGCTCACGTGGTGCTAGGTTAATCTTAATTAAACCTAAATTGGTTGTTGAAAAGACCATGTTTTTAGGATTAAATTAAGTGAACCCTAGCTATCTTTATGGAAGCCCAAAACTGAAGTTTCAGGACTGCTTCTATAAAAGGAATTCAACCCTTACAACTGTGTTGCGCCCCTTGGATTATATTGAAGAGATAGCAGCTTGTTATTTGTGTACTGTTAGGATTTATAACTTGGTATTTGTAATTCTAGTTTTCTTGTGAGCCAAGCAACTATCAATTGATAAGTGCATTGGACTAGGATTTGTTTGTAAGGGTAGTTTATCACTCAAAGCTTTAAAGCACGAGTGTTTGTCTCTTGATTGAAAGCTTTGAAGCGAGATCAAGATAGTTTATTGAAGTGTGTCTTCACAATTCAATTAGTCAATAGGTTGATATCACTGTGATTGAGGGGAGAGTAGGTACCGATCTAAGTAGGACTTAGGTTGAAGTTGCATTGGGTAGGTTTTAAGTGAAGGAGATAAACGGTTGGTTTATTCTGAATTAATTCTACTAATAGTGAATTTCCTCCCGGCTTGGTAGCCCCGGATGTAGGTGTAGTTAGACATCGAACGGGTAAACAACTTATCGTGTTCTTTATCGCTATTTATATTTACTGTGTAAATTGTTAATAGAGTGTCAGATAGTGTGTCATAACATTCTCTGTGACATCACGTATCTGCTTCCAGGAATTTCAGATATGATCTTGATAATAAATCAGGAGGGATGTGTCATATGGCCCTCCTGGATAGCCTTTCTCCACCTACACAGGTTCCTCAACATCGTCCTGTACCTTAACATTCTCGGCCTCCTCTTCCTCCGTAGGTTCCTCAACATCGTCATGTACCTCAACATTCTCGACCTCCTTTGCCTCGACATCTGTAGGGACCTGAACATCCCCGACCTCCTCTAGCTCGTCAGGTACCTGCTCATGTGCATGAGAGGTAGACGCCTAATGTAGAATTCTCCTCCGTGACGTTGCAGAAGGAGAAGCTATTTCCAGTTGCTCCCTTTGTACCCAACCCCATCCACGAGACATGTTAACATGTTGCTCCTCCTCTCTCGATGTAACACCTCAATATTACCCAAAGTTTAATATGCAAAAATCAGAGTAATTTAAAATTTCGTAAATTCAATACTGAGGCATCATAATTTCAAAAACAAATCACTTTAAACAGTTTGCTTTAAAGTATAAATCTCTGATACATAGCATCGTCGGAAATCATAAATTGATTCTTAAAAATCAAAACATCTTCTTTATTAAACTTCCTCATAAAATCATATGTTCATAAAGTATGATTCTCATTTACAAAAGGAAAAAAACAAAAGAACAACAACAATGACAACATAAATATTTCCCCCGAGTGCTACGTATCAGAGCGACACCGACTCAACTAATAGCAGCTATAATCTCCGTCTTCATAACCTGCACGTTACCAATATAAAGGTAACGACGAAACAAGTAAAGGGTGAGATAATCCAAAACATATAATTAAATGATAATATATATATATATATATATATATATATATATATATATATATATATATATATATATATATATATTTGGAATCATAAGGGATATAAGTTAATAAGTGCATTACAACACATATCCAAACCTCACTTACTTTAATCGTCATTCTAATGTGTAAAATCTACACTTTAACTCCATAACCTTATTGGCATAAACCGTCACAACAACACATAAACGTTCCTCACCACGAAATCGTCACAAGTTAATAATTCACTAATCAACACGACAATCATAAACAACAACATCAAACAACAACATCAAACAATGCTAATACATAAGCAACATAGATAAAATCATCACAAATTGGCTAAAGCCCATCGTCGCTTTTTGGCATAAAAGCCCATCGTCGCAAACATCATCACAAAACTCATCATTTATATTCATCGCCTAGTTATCATGAAACTATTAAGTTATATTCATTTCATGTTCATCATAAAGATCATCACCAAACAAAACATCATAAATCATCGCAATTCAACATCATCCATCAATTAAACACCCAACGCCAAACAACTCAAACATAAACATAACCGACTCCATGAGACACGACTATGTTATGCATGTGGTACCCATCGCTTTGTCCATAATTAGGAACACTTGGCATAAAAGCCTCGTCGCTTGGCATAAAAGCCTCGTCGCTTGGCATAAAAGCCTCGTCGTTTGGCATAAAAGCCCTCGTCGCCAATGCAATGTATGTGACTCAATAATAAAGACAACACAACAACACATTATCATCGCTCATCAAAATTGACATAAAGTCCACGTCGCCATATTTATTCACATCAAATAAACATATCATCGCATCATATTTGCATTATGCAAAACATCACCAATAATTCATCATCATCAAAAATCATACATTCACAAATCGGAAGCATGTATTAATAACATCAATATAATCATCACCCCATCATGCACAAAGACATATATCATCGCATCGCATATCAACAAGTATTCATTAATAAATACACCGTC
Organism: Vicia sativa; assembly: GCA_021764765.1. Taxonomy (NCBI): domain Eukaryota; kingdom Viridiplantae; phylum Streptophyta; class Magnoliopsida; order Fabales; family Fabaceae; genus Vicia; species Vicia sativa. Next base: position 310,908,158 of record CM038792.1, read on the forward strand.
GCAAACATTATGTTTATTCAAACCGCATCATTATCAATTAATTCACCAAATTCCAAAAACGGAAAAATAGTCAAACACCTATAATCGTCGCGAAAGCCATTCCTAATAACCGGCATTAATCATAATCGTCAACATCGAAATCAGATTGTCCATACGTATCTTAAATCTACTAAAACGCAATGCGATTCAATTTAACCGTAATTTGGCCTATTTTGGGTCATCTCGTAAAAACTAGTAATTTCGAAAAACTAACCTCACCACTATGTTCTACACGTCGAACTTAGCTAGCACGCCAATTTTCGTTGAATTCGGAGCAACTTGCTCCGTCGTCGAATTTACCGAAATCGGAAAATTGGAACATAATCGGGTTCCAAATTTAATCGGCTAACTTATTCTCTAGTTATATTTTATTAATACCAACTAGTAGTAAGTGGAATTAAGGGTTGGAAAGAAACAGAAACCAATTGTAAAAATTATGCAGAAACACAGTTATGCAGTAACCGGAAAAATGACAGAAAAACAAAATTCCCTTCCTCCTTCCACAAGAAAGGGACGAACGTCCCATGGTGTTTAAAGCTTGGAGGCGGACGCCTATAGAGGCTGGGACGGCCGCCCCTCACTTGAGGTGGGCGCCTCCCTTCACTTGAAGCCTCCATCATCTTCTTCTTCGATGCTTGATGATTGCACGCAGTGTTCATGTTACAGTTTTTCCCAGTTTTACAGTTTTTCTATTTTTCATTTTATAACTTTCATTTCTACTTCTAGCAATCAAACACACCCATAATCTCTACTCCTAATCCAACTTTTCTAAACTATTTCAACAATCAACCAACCAAACTCAAGAATCAACCTATCAATTTCTCCTAAATCCACAATATATCTATCAAACCCTAACTATATGGAAAGGAAGATCAAACCCCTTACCTCATCATGTTCTTGCAAAGCTTCTTGATGATTCCACAAAATCCAAACCTTGCTTCCTCTCTTGTTGCTCTTGCTCTTCTTCTTCTTCCCAAAACCCTCTTCTCTCTCAAGTTTCTAAGTTTGGTTTTGTTTTGCAAATGGAAAGAAAACAAAGAGAAGTGTTTTATGAATGGAAAGAAAATGAGGAAAATTGGTTTTATAAGGGTGTACTCTTACTAGCCAAGGGTGTAAACCCCATTTCTACAAAATTACTCCTCACACCCCCATCTATAAATTAACACACTAATAATATCTAATAATATTATTAATCCAATTAATTAAAATAATTCCGGGGAATTAAATATCGGTCCGAATAATATTTTACCGAACCGAACGGAATAAAAACTGGACCGAACGAAACGTCGCCAAATATATTATCATATATATAGATTAATATATTTATTCTCGTCGCAAAATAAATATCGATCGGTAACTCGAAAATATCAATATAATATAATATTAAATAAAATGGGCGTTACACTCGACGTGCCGAGGCAGTCTGGGATGACCTTCCTTGTCTTAAACGCATACTTTGGTCCTAATTCTAAGCCATGTTTTTGTAATGAAAAACAATAATGGATAGGTTTAAAAATAAACTAGTCAGGAAAAAATTCGTAAGTGCACTTACGAAATCCCTCCAGGGTGACTTTGTAAGTGCACTTACGAAACCCCTCCAGGGTGACTTCGCAAGTGCACTTGCAAAACCCCTGCGCACAGAAACTTCCAAAATCAGAAAAATCTTGCCCTAAACTCCTAAAACTCCATTTTTGTCACCTAAACAACTACATTTACCTATTCTAACATCAATATGCACAATATAATTTCTACAAACTAACCTAATAATCTTTTAAAATTTTGTATTTTGAATTAAAAAAAATTGTAAAAAACTTACACAAATTTGACTGGAGTTGATTTGAGAGGACTTGAAATGAGTTGAAATGGAGATGAACTTGAAATTAGTGAGTTAGAAGTAGTAGAAATGTTAGGGTTTGAAGTAGAGAGTTTGAAAATTGAGTATTTTGATATAAAATGGATTGGGGGTTATTCGGTACATTTTGTTAAAACAAAACACAGACTTCGCAAGTGCACTTACGAATTACACAAAATCAGGTGAATTCGCAAGTGCACTTGCGAAGGCACCCTATTTTTAACAAATTATGGGTGTATTCGCAAGTGCAGTTGCGAAACCTAGAGTATTTTGAGTTTTCTACTAGGAAACTAGAAGAAACCCACTAGATGGGAAAATAAATTCTCAGTTTAAAAGCTTTAATGAGTTAGGTGGGTTGGCAAATGTAAAAAATAGAAGACCCCAGATGAAATATTTAAAAGGAGAAAAATTACACAATCTTGATCCGTTTTTAAGCACGTGCCGCTAAGTTATTTAACACTCAATTTTACGCTAGTACTTATTCGTTGAATGGGAATGAAAATTCGAGCATTGGTGTTCATTCTATGTTGCATATATACGAGTACCAGAACGGAGTACGACATTAAAAAAAAATTAAAGTACAAATACATTAGTATAATATTTTTAAAATATAATTATGAAAATAATAAAAGAATTATATTATTTAAATAACAAAAAATATTAAAATTTAAGGATAATTTATTTAAATAAATTTAATATATTCACAACAACATCAATAAACCACACTTAAAATGTTTTAATAAATCATGAAATCATGACTGATGATTAATATTTTCTCTCTAATATTATTAAGAAGAGTGCTTCTAGTTCGTGTTCATCGATAGAAATATTAGCAACTTCAAGAATATGAGCTCTATCAAATAGATCTCATTCGTCTCCACCAACATCCTACATTTTTGTTGCTCATTCATTATAAACCTTATTCTTTTTCTAAGAGAAGACGAAGATTCGTATAAACAAAAAATAAATCCTCAACTTTCTTTAAATTGATTTTATTCGTCTTCAATGAATTAATAAATCAATATGTGTTCAAATTTCTTTCAATAGAGAAGATGAAGAATTTGGGCGTGAAAGAAGTTTCAGTGTAATAAATTGGTTTTTCTTTTACTTTTTAATTTATTAATAGAATGAATAACTTAAATTTTACCCAGTAAAAAAAACCTAAATAATACATTCAAAAAAAATTAAAAGAATTGGATACGTGGTACCAAATGTGTACCGGTTGGTGTACCCTACGCGTACCAGTATATGGTATGTACTCGATGCCAGTAGTACACATGCTTCACAGTTCATTATGTTGAATCTGACATCACTAGAAGTAATATTTTTTGTGGAAATTTTGATTTTAATGTAGGTGAGAAACTTTGAAAGGTAATATCTAATTTTGGTGGGAACTCTAAAAAGGATTACAAGAAGATAATGGGGGAATTGGGAAATTCTAAAAAAGCCAGAAATTTGAGAAGGAAGATGAAGGTGAATATGAAATTGTTAAAATGATCATCAGATCGTTTTGTTATCAGAGGAAAAGTTTATTCAGTCGGGTGATTTTGTTGGTTTAGATCGTTGGATGAAACTTTTTAGTTAATATTCGATAGATTAAGACTTCGATTTGAAGGTGGTATTTTATGAGAGGAATCATCTATGTATCATTCATAAATTTAACAAATGTTCTTTGTTTTATTTATCTCTAGGTACGTTTGGTAATGTAATTTCTCTTTTCACTTTATATTCAGGTTTGAGTACCTTTTGAAATTCGTTTCTATAATATCTTGCTTAAAATAAAATAACACAACAATTGTACACAAAAAGTCTATGGATAAGACAAATGTTGTAAGATTCTAAAATCCATCCGTGAACTCTAAGAATTGTGTAGTTCCTAAGGGAGAGTTTGTTTGATGGATTTTAAAGTTATTCCAGGAATACAAGCTAGAATATATTTTATGTTAATATTTATTTCAAGTTATAAAAATTCATGAGTGCGTTTGTTTGAGAGATTAAAATTATAATTTGGGAAATATTATTCTTAGGAATAGTAATGCAAGAAATTTTACTCTCATCAAGTTGTTTGGTAAATAATAAAGATTCTTAAAAATATTTTTGAGTTTTATTTTATTTATAATTTTAAAATTTTAAAAATATAAAATATTGTGGTGAAATAATATGAATGTGGATAGTTATAATTGATTATTTTTTATTTCCACGAGAATAAATAATTCTCACTCTTTGACATGAGAATAAATATTTAAGATTTCATGAGTAAATAAAGGAATAATTATTCTCAACCTCAAGTTTCCAGGAATCTTTTTTCAGCACCGAAACAAACACACCCTATGTCTAGGAACTTTTTATTTCAAAAAACTTATTTTGCACATAATTTTGTCACATTTTATTCTCATGTTATAGCGTGAGAATCTTTTATTTCTATGAGAATAAGAATTAATTCCCAATAACTTTCCATTGTTAAATATTTTAATTAAATAATTATTTATTTTAAAAATTAAAATATCTAAATTTTAAAAATATTTTAAAGAAATAAAATTAATTACCAAATATATTGATGAGAATAATGTTCTCAATAATAATATTTTAAGAAATAATATTTTTAAGATTAAAATTTTTATCCTTGAAACAAACACTATAAGAGTAGAATTATCCTTGTGAACATTAAGTTTGGCGGTTAGGAAATTAATACTAGGTGTTAAGGTGTCTTATTCTTAGAAATTGCAGTTTATGAGCAAAACGTTTTCGGTCGTGTATTCTTTTTCACTTGCACACAACTACACAACTTCCACGTTTTGATACTTACGTACGCGCAAAATTGTGTGTCCTAGAATTCTTTGTACATAAAAACTACTTATGGTGTGTTGGGAATACCAAGTATTCTTAAGTTACATTATTGAACAACTTTTTATATTATTTTATTTTAAATAAAAATTATTTTATCATAAATAGAAAGAAATAGGAGAGAGAAGTTGGAGAAAAGAGTTACACGTGAGTATTAAATTTAATTTAATTAATTAAATAAATTTATAATTAAATAAAAAAAGATTAAGATAGAAGTTGAGAAGAAAAATTGAGGATGTAATTAAGTGGAGAAGGACATTGGAGAGAAAAAAATGAAAAATTCTTTTAATTTATAATAAAATAAAAATAAAATCTCTTTGTTTACTTTATTATACAATTTTTTAATGAAAAACAAATAGGGACCACTAGAAACAAAAAAAAAAAAAAATAAAATATATATATATATATATATATATATATATATATATATATATATATATATATATATATATATATATATATATATCAAGAGGATCATAATCATCCCATTAGTCTTCAAGTAGAGGCTTATATTCCTCATCTCCTTTATCTTCAACTATGAGAGTATATTATATATTTTATGTTGCTATCAACTCCTTATTTTTTAAAGGTGCTATTCTCGGTTCCAATCTCTAACTTACGATGATCTTTTATTATTCGTGCAACCTCTCTTTTGGGTAACTCATTTTCTGGACTAGCATTTCGACAACTTTGATAGCTCCCATTAACTTTGAGTTTTTGGCAGGAAATCGCAATTTCCATGTCCTTCAGAAATTCGGTAGGCTTCATATGTGATGTTGAGGCTTCTTTTGCAACCTTCTTATTTCTCTGATAACACCTCCAATATGTTGTGGTCATCAGATTCTTCCCCTTATAATTAGGGGACACATGATATCCCTTGGGTTCTAATTTCTTATCCTAAGCTTCAATCTCTTGAACACTTACCATCCACTTTGGCCTTTTCCCTTCTTGTCGACTCACTGGTTCCACCCATTTTTCCTGTGGGATATCCAAAGGAGGATGAAAGGTTTTCGGTCGAGGTTGCTGAAATAACCTCCTATACTCTTCATTGCATCGATGAAATCCCTCCTTCTTAAACACAAATCTCAGCATTGGAGGCTGTTCTCCCTTGAGAGCCTCGTTTGCTGCAGCTTTATATCTTTCAGCTACTTTATCGTTATACACAAATGTAGTGGCAAAAAACTGCGAGTATAAGCCATTGAATTGACTTAACTCAAAAAATAACAAAAGAGTCGCCACCACACTTTTATTTTATCCAAAATACTAGGAAGAATAGCGAATAAAATCTTAAAAAAATATCAGAGATCTGGGACCGAGGGTTAGTTATGCAAAGGGAAGGTGTTAGGCACCCAAATCATCTACGGTACTCCGCAGGAACCTTTTTTTGAAATTTTTGTATATGTGTGCTAAAAAAAGTATGTGTACAAAATGGATGGTGGGGGTAGAAAAGACGTTTTTTTTAATAATTTTTAGTTTGATAGAACTTCCAATGAGTTCCAGGCCTACATACCAACAATGTGCAATGTTGAAATCAAAACCAAGTAGTTCCAGGCCTACATACCAACAATGTGCAATGTTGAAATCAAAATCAAAACCAATGTGAGAAGATTAATACTTGACATCAAGAGCCAATACCATATCTCATACTTTGGATTACCACATAAGAAACAAATAATCGGACTAAAAAACATAAGCTTCAGATAAATCAATGCTTTTAGGTGAACTCTTGTCTTAGGAAAAAACGGGAATAGTAACAATTGTATTTGGAGGAAATCCACTCTTAAGAATAAAGGAATATGTAACACCCCAAATTCTACCCATAAATTGTATTAAAAATCAGAGTGATAAAAAACTTTCAACAAGCATGGGATGCCACATTTTCAACTTTTACACGACACATATATCAGATACATAACACTTTAACTTTGGAGGATCACATAACCACTTGCATCAGCTTTTAAAACAAAACAATCTTTTATTTACTACGCAGCGGAATTCATAAGTATTCAAATCAAACAATAGATCATCTTTATTCAATTAAAACAACTTGAAACATCATAGTACTCTTATTATTCAACTTAAAATGCAACAACAATAACAACAATAACAACAACTGAAACGACATAGACAAAACACCCCCCGAGTGCTACATATCAGAGCAAGACACCAACTTGAACTAACAACGACTAATTCTTCATTCTTGAATACCTGCACGTTACCAGTATAAAGGCAACGACGAAAACAAATGAAAAGGGGTGAGATATCAACAATGTAATACGGTGGGAGAACTGACTTGTTTGTTTTGCGTTTTATCGAAAATGTTGCGGATAGCAAGATTCGCCACCGACTTTTCTTTTATCCAATTAAGGAAAGGAGAAAAGAATAGGAAAAGACCTTCGTTAGATTCTGAGTAAGGGAGGCGGTTATGAAAAGGGAAGGTATTAGCACCCTTTCCATCCGTAGTTATCTACGGGCTCTTAATTGCTTAGCTCACTTTAAATTGCTTTTTGTATGTGTTTGAAAAGATTTTTGAAAAGGCATTTCGCTTTGACATCGTAATGATTCACGCTGGAATGTATACGAAGTGTTTGGAAATGTTTTGTTTTGGAAAAGGGCTTTGTAATGATTCACGCTGGAATGTATACAAAGTGTTTTGAAAAATAGTGTGAGGTGTAAAGAGTATTTTAATTGAGCAAGAAAAAGAGACTTATTTACCTACTCAGAACGGTCGTTTCCGTGTTATTTTTCTTTCCTTTAGAATAAAGCTATCCATACTATTAGTTGATAGGTAATCTTATTCGTTGGATGTAAAAGGGACATTCGAAGGGACATCAGATGGTCATAAAAGGCAACTTGTAGGGATATCTTAGCATATTTGTAGGGACGATCATCACTTTTTGTAGGCAACAATCGAGGGATAAGATCATATATTCGTAGGAAACAATCGAGGGTCATCGAGGGAATATGATCTTTGTATCGAAGGGACTATGATGATATGTTTGTAAGCGTCTTAGCTAAGATATTCCTACATTCGAGGGACATGACCATTGTATTCGTAAGGCAACGAGAGAGGATACCCTAAGGTGGGTGCATGTGTGAAGAAGTATGTTGTATTCAGATATTTATCTTGTGATTAAGGTTAGCTACGTTGATTGAGTTAATCTTGCCATACAAACCTAGTTACTAGCAGTTAATAGGTGCGAAAAATAAATTGCGGAAATGTAAAGTGCGGAAAGTAAAACTCTAGACTATTACATGGCTTTGGGGCAGATACATAATATAGGTGCAGAAAGTAAATTGCGAGAAAGATAAATCTACACTATTACAAAGCAAAAATTTGCAACCTATACATCATTTCTAGAATTGAAAATTTGAGATAAAATAATCAGAATAAAAAGTCGGGAGAAGTTTGGAAAATAGTTAGTGAAAAGTTTTAGGTTAGTAGAAACAGTATGATTTTAGTTAACCTAATTACTAAGTGAAAATCGGGTGAATCGGAAACCCTAACTCTAATTGATTTTAATTAATAAAAGAAATTTAATTTAAATTAAATGATTAACCTAAATTAAAATAATTAAATTAATTAATTTATTAAGAAAAATCTGTGAAATATGATTTTTTTAATTTATTTAACCTAGTTTACTAATTAATTAAATTAATTGGTTAACTAAAAAAAGAATTAGAAAATAAGGAAAAGAGTGAAAAGTGGTAAAAAAATAGATTTGGTCCCTGCAAGGTTTGAACCTGTGACCTTGGGGTCATAGGTCCCAAAACTTACCACTGAACCACAACGCGCGTGGTGTCAATATGCTGGCTTTGGAAATACATATGTGGTACTTGTGTAAAAATCAGAAAATTGGAAAAAAATGCCAAAAGGCAGGTTCGAACCAGCGACCTGATAGAGGGAGGGACCAAACGCGCACATGTGTTACCACTGGGGTGGTGATACATCCGTGTATCAAATTTGATCCAATAATATGTATGCATTTTTAATTCAGAAAATCAGAATAAAAACAAAACACGCGCGGTGGGACCCTTGGATTATAGAGTGAACCAATCAGAGTAGGAGAAAACGCCACGTCTGCAGTCAAAGGGTCCACGGACGGAGGCACCACCGGAGCCCATCTCCGGTCTTCTTCTCCGGTGACTCAATTTTTGAAACCTGCAAAAAACTAAAAATCGAAACATGTGGTTAAGGCTACCCCCTAAACCGGGGTCTGCGAACTCAGTGGTGCCATCAGTTTGGCAGGTTGTGTTCTAGCCAATAAAAACCTCATGCGATCGTTCTAAACTGTTCCATAGCATCTCAGGAAAATATCAATAACATTAGTTCAATCAAAAGCACGACAATATTTAAAATATGAAAACCAAAAGTTTAAAGCAAACGGAGTTCATGATGTATGCAATTCAGGGAATTTTAACCATGGTTATGGATTCATACTTACCCTATATTACCTCAGGAGCACGATGGAGTGCTTGGAAGTGGTTGGAACTTTGAAACTCAAAAATGCAAGTTTGTATGAAAATTTTGGAAAATTAGGGTTGCTTGTGGAGGCAAGGGTTTTGTTCCTGAGGCTTGTGAATGTGTAGAGTATATATAGAGCATTAGATTTGGTCAGAAACAATAAGGAAATATCATGTATTGATGGAAGAAATATTTGATTTGAAATTTGTATGAAATATTTCCAAATTTGGCTCAATCTTTCCTTAACCCTTCTTGCATGAATTTGACAGCTTTCATGAGATTCCTTGGTCCTCAAGACAAGTAGAAATCAAGCCCAACTTGTCTTAGACCTTGCTTTTGTATTTTATTTAATTAAAATTGGATTTAAATGCTTTAATTCCAAAATAAATCAAATAAATTAGGAAGGAGGCGTGGCAAGGTGCATAGAGACCATGGATAATGTTAAGACCCAATTTGGATCATAAAATTCTAAGCCGATTTGAAAAATATTTGCATTTGTCAAGTATTTTCCTTTATGCACCTCCTCAAAAATGCTCAACTTGTACAACTTGTATCTTGCTCAATTTTTAACATTTTTGGGTGTTCTTGGACTTTTTAGAAAGCTCAAGATGTCTTCTAAACAACCCTTTTGTTTTTATCTTCATTGAAGTTTCCATGCACATGAACACTTTGCAAAAAGATGAGTTTTTATTGACTTTTAAAAGGACCTGTAATGTTTTGATCCATAACTTCCAAATGAAGCATTTCTAGCCAAAGCTTGTGATACATGAAGTTGTAGAGAATTGAATTCCCTTTAAAATGAGCTTTGGTGGAAAAATTTCAGATAAATTATGTGAAAGTTATGCCTGGTCAAAATTCTATTGACATTTTGTTTAAAAACCCTAGTTTAGAAACTTTGACTTTTGATCAAATCTTGACTTTTCTTGATGAATCATGATCAACCCTTAATCAAATGATGAATATTACTTCAAAATATTGATGTTGATCAAAAATCATGAAGTTTGACTGTATGTTGACCACAATTGACTTTTTGTCCAATAAAGTTGATTTTCAACCATCTGAGCAATGGGATGAGCAATTTTGACTTGTAAGGCTTGAAACTTGACATGATGATCCCTTGAACTATATGGTGAGATGTGATGACCACTTAGAGAACTGGAAATCCATCTTGACTTGAGATGAGCAAAACCCTAGTTTGGATTGATTGCTTAGGAGAGGGTTTGTCTGGTCAAACCTTGTAAACTCCTTGAGTATGGAGTTGTGGATTGTCTTGAGAAGTAGGAGGGCAAATTTTGAGGTATAACAGTTGCCCCTGTTCAATCTTCTTGTACTGGAAGGGTTAGATTGGTATGTATGCCTTTCGTGACTTGAAGGTAGAAGATGATTGAACACTCGAAGACACCTGAAAATTTGCACTCGCTGTTGTATGGAATGGGATCGTCGGTTGACGATGCGCTGGAATGAGCTTATAGATGCCATTTGGAGAAGCTGATTCTGAAGAGTGAGTCGTACGCTAGACTCTGTATTCTTCCTTTGGATGAAATAGAAATCGGAGATGGGCTTATGATAACACGAATTTATATAACATATTTGACTTAATTTTCATAGATAATGTTACTATTTTTATTTAATTATTCTATTTTATTTCTGTATTACGTTGGTACTTCTTTTGTTTCAGGTATTTGTATTAAATAAAAGATCAATTGAGAAAAGAAATAAAATTGAGGAAAAATCGGATTAAAAAGCCAAAGAAATGAAGCAAAGGGGTGATATAGCAAAAAGGAGGAGTTAAGAAGAAAGAAATAATTATAAGACTAAGCCCAAAAGAGCAAAGCCCAGCAAGACAAGCCAAGCCAAGGACGCGTGTCCCACAAGTTGTGACGACCGTCACAGCCTTGAGACGACCGTCTCACTTTCCCCACTCATGAAGGAGGCGCCCGCCTCCCACTCAGGGGCCCAAGTCTCCAAATCCTCTCACTCAGGGACCCACGTCTCAATATATTTTCAATATACTTTCATGAAGTGAGGCCCACGTCTCACACTTCCTTCTTCAGATGAGACGTCCGTCCCACGTTCTGGCAGTTTTATACACGATCTCCATTGGCTTTTCGTACAAGATTGAGAAACGGGAAGTTACAGCAAGAGGCTATAAATACAACATCCAACGCACAGAGCAAGGGTCGGCAAATTTTTATCGAACAACCGTTACTACGTTTTTCCTTCGCATTTCTATTTTCTTTTCAGTTTTGTATTTCTATTTTATTTTTCCATTTTAGTTTCTTTGTTTTAATTTTCTTTTAGTGTTAAGTTTCTATAATTTTCTCACAACAATTTCTACATCGGAAATTGTTGTGTATTTTTCACTGATCCAACCTTACGTTAGATCTAGTGCTTTTTATTCTTGTCACATTTTCTTTTCGATTCGAGAAGTCTCCGAGTAGATCCAGCCGACTTGTGGTGGAATGTTCGTTTATTTCGAAGAACAAGATTATTCCAGTATTCTTATTTTCAGGTTTTTAATATAATTATTTTATTTTATTTAAAGTATTGTTGCTTGGTATTTATTTATATGATTATGGAAATGTTTAAATATATTGAACCTTATTATTTATGCATGTCGGAATTAATAAATATGTCCGGCTAAACCGTGTAGGTATCGGTAAGTAATAGTAGTAAGAGTGGGAATTAAATTGTTCTTAAGCTAAAATTTTAATTAACTTAAATTATGGTTATGACTTTTTGTAATTAAAATCAATCTTTTCGTTATGAAAGTAAGATAAGTAGAATATGTTAGGATCGAGACCACGAAAGTGTGAGGTTTTAACCGGATAGCTAAAGTTAGGCATTCGATTTAAATACAGCGAGAGCGCTTTAAAACGAATTAGATTTTATTAAGTTTCCAAAGAATATTTTCTAAACACTTATGGGCTAGCGAGAGCAGGCATCCTGGATTGACACCGGCTTTTAGCAAATTCTTCTTAACAGTCATCAGAGGAATGGTCAAGTCATCTATGTTGAAAACATAAGTATCGTCGCCAACAGCATTGGAACTCTTGTCATGGTTAGGCATAGGCGCGTTGATCACATTCGGAGTCTCAACAGGAGGATCAAACTCAATCTGCTTAGCTTCAATCAAATCTTGAATCTTATTCTTTAGAGCCCAATAGTTGTCAGTGTCGTGCCCTGGGCTGTTGGAGTGGTAAGCACACTTAGCATTAGGATTGTATCTCGGAGAGGAAGTGTTGATATTTTGAGGAGGATCCCTCAAGGTTATCAGTTCTGCTTTCAACATGTGTTGCAAGGCTTGCGACAATGGCATGTTGATCTTAAACCGCCTCGCGGCACGCTGCCACGCTGCTGTCTCACCGAGGTTGGCCGATGTAGGATCGAGATCACAACCGCCCCACAGATTGAGCGTCGGTCTTGGCTCGGCTTTTCGACCATACACAGATTGGCTTCCTTCTTACCACCAAAAGATCTCTTCGCAGATTTGAAGATGACTGTCAATCTTTCCACTTTTGATACCACAACACGCTCTCTCAATATCAACTCGGTGAATCCGTCAAGAGTTTCCAATCAAATGATTGAAGAACGGGCCTGTCTGTTCCCATAAACATACCAACCAATTCCCTATTGGACAAGGGTCTGCCGCTAAATCTCCATTTCGAGCATACTCCTTAAACTTCTCATCACGACCCATAGACATGCTCTGTAGTTGCATGCGAGGGTGTCAATTCAAGATTGTACTCATATTTCTTGTAGAAAGCATCCGCTAAGTTACCTGTACGGATACGGTCATTCTCTAGCGATAATACCACTCCAACCGAGTTCGGACAAACTCTTGAAAATAGTGCATCCACAACTTTCTCATCAGTGGGGTTGATCTTTGAACATAGGACTTCAAATGCAAGGACAAGACATGCCATCATACTTGGCAAAATTTGGAACTTTGAACTTAGGAGGAATCACCACACCAGGAACAAGGCTCAGATCATCGAATTTCAGCCCGGACCTCTTCAGGTTTTCCACAGCATTCAGGCGGTCTTCAAGTTGCTTGTATTTGTCTTCTTCATCGTAGTATCGCTATAGTCGAGCGATCTTCTCCTCCTTCTTAGGCTCACGGTTATCTTCATTACCCTCGACACTCCCCTCATTCTTGACACTTCCTTCAGAGAGCTCTATCCGACTGACCCTCTTAGGACCACCTTTGTAGCGTCTGCCCATGTTGAGGAGACCAACAACCTTCTTCTTTCTGTTGATGAGCTTCTTCAGATCCTCTTGGCCTTGGGCAAAATTGGTGAACATCTGCTGAAACTGAGCATTTTGAGCCTGGAGATCTTTGACAGACTGTTCAAGAGCCATTTCTGCTAAAATAAATAGCGAGCAAATGAGAAAACCAATCTTCAATGTACCTGTGATGCAATGTTATGCTATGATATGCAATGTTTATGTGAATGCAATGCAATGTTTTCAAGGACCTTAGAGATTTAAATTTGTTAAACAAGCAATGAACAAACATTTATTAGTTCTCTTTTTATTATTCTTTTTAAGTACCAAAGATAGTTCAAAATAATAAAAGAAAAACATATAAATTCTAGAACTCTAAGTCTCCCATGGGCGCTTCCTCTTGGTGCCGAGGTAGGCGCTGATGTTCCGCTCCTCGTGAAGTAGCTTTGTCAACTCTAGTACCGTCTTCTCACTTGCATAACACTAAGCTTCAAATGTATCCCTTTCTTCTTTAAGCTGAACCCAAGATCTCTTCAAGTCTTCAAAATCAGTAGGCATGTCAGGATGGAGAACAGTATAGGGTACGTCACCTATAGCAACAGGTTCCATAATTACTGGTAGAACAGGCGTGAATGGCATCATGAGGTTTTGAGCTCGAGCTCGCACCCATTTGAGGTAAGGTTCCCAAGGAATGGAGTTCTGGTTCCCCAAAGTCTTGGTATGAGTCTTCTTTACCATGCCCCAAGCGTGTATAAACCTTCGTCGGTAATTCTGGAGATCGTGGTTGTAGTCGAACACAATATCTTGGAGAAGCATATCATGTGGGCCATCTCTTCGAGCAAAACCAAACTGACGTAGAGCTAGAGAAGGGTTGTAAGTAATACCTCCCCTTAAACCAAGTAGTGGTACGTTAGGGAATTCTCCACAACGCTCAATGAATGTGAAGTCCTTTTGAGAGAAAAGATTCCAACGGAAGTCTGAATGAGAGAGTGACATTAGTCTTTGAGACCACTTCAACCTTTATTCGTTCTTCAAAACTGAGGGAGGAAGGTGCGAAATAAACCACCTGGAAAGTAACGGTATGCAGCACATGAGAGTTCCTTGTCTCTTAGTAGTACGACTGTGGAGAGAATGTAGAATGTCTCCAAGTAAGGTAGGCACAGGATTGCGGGTAAGAAACAACTTGATGGCATTGACATCTATGAATTGATCCGAGTTAGGGAATAGAACCAAACCATAGATTAACAAGGCCACAATGTCTTCAAATGCATGGAAACTCATAACTTTGAGGAACTCTCGGGATTTCTTAATCAGGAACTTAGCAAGTAAACCCTTAACTCCGCTTCTAGTTTCCCAATTGGCTCCAATGTCTGAGCGCTTAAGATGTAATGATGATGCAATGTCTTCGTACTTAGGAACCTTTTCCAAACCGGTGAATGGCGTTTGGTCAAGAATAGGTACCTCAAGTAGCTTAGAGAACTCTTCCAAGGTAGGAACTAACTGATAATCGGGGAATGTAAAGCAATGGTGTTTCGGATCAAAGAACTGAAATAGGACATGCATCATATCTTCTTCAAAGCCGGAGATAACCAAGTCAAGTAGGTAACCATGTCTTTTGATGAACTGAACATGATCGTGAATTTCTGAAACCAATTCTTTGAGCTGAGAAGGTATACCCATGAAGTTGATTCGGATAGTCTTTCTAGAAGCCATAATCCCTACAAAACAGAGCAAAGATAAATCCCTAGGTCCTTGAAATAGTTAAAAATGATATGTAATGCAAATGATGTCATGATGTCATGTTTAGCACACACAAACAATTCACACAATGAGCCTAGGTTTAAGGCTTGCATGAGGTATAGGTGATTACCCCACCAAAAGTTTGAGTTGGTTCATCCTGTCCTATAATAGTAACCGGGTTCTAGGAATCTCATATCATTGATCTTTCTCGTAGGCGTTTATTTCAATACGACTACCAAGTGGTCGCCCGAAAATATACCAAAAGTCTGATCTTAATGAGCGTAGCATCGAGTATCAGCCAACCTTAGTCTGCCTTAAAGCCGGCCATCTCACTACCTTCTAATGGCCAAGATGGGTCAATTAAGGTTCTAAAAGTTTAGTTAGTGCTTGATGACACCACGAAGCCAAATCTATCCTCAACTTGGAAATGAAGAGTATCAGACCTCCAAAGTGTCACACTAACGTAGCCATCATGTTGACCGCTTCGATATACGCCTAACGGTCGCGACGATTTATTGCTACTTACCTAAAAGGAAACCCGATCCGGTGTAGGATCCCACAAATATAATACCCAAGCAACCCTTAAAGATAAAGCAAGCAAGTCAAACAGAAAGCAGTAAAAATGATTTAGAAGTCCCTAAGGCAATTCTCTCTTTAGGGTGTCTCCCCGGCAGAGTCGCCAGTTCTGTAACACGGTGAACTAACTTTGTGGATTTTGTATCGCAAATGTGCGGATAGCAAGAGTCGCCACCGACTTTTCTTTTATCCAATTAAGGAAGGTAAAAGTACAAAAAGACCTTCGTTAGATTCTGAGTAAGGGAGAAGGTTATGAAAAGGGAAGGTATTAGCACCCCTTTCCATCCGTAGTTTATCTACGGGCTCTTAGTTGCTCTTAGATCACTTTAAAAATGTTCTTTCTGTGTGTCTAACAAAAATGTTTTGAAAAGGCATTTCGCTTTGACTTTGTAATGATTCATGTAGGAATGTATACAAAGTGTTCTGAAATGTTTCGTTTTTGAAAAGAGTTTGAACTTTGACAAAAGTGTGAGGTGAAAAATATTTTGATAGAGCAAGCAACTAAAAGTCTTATTACCTACTCAGAATTGGTCGTTTTCGTGTTATTTTACGTTCCTTTAGAATAGTGCTATCCATACCATTAGTTGGTAGGTAACTCTATTTGTTGGATGTAAGCGGGACATTCGAAGGGACATCAGATGGTCATAGAAAGCAACTTGTAGGAAGTATCCTAGCACATTCGAAGGGACGATCATCATTTTTCGTAGGCAACAATCGAGGGTCAAGATCATGTCTTCGGAGGCGACATCATGGGTCTTATGATCTTTGTATCGAAGGGACTATGATGATTTGTTTTTGGAGGCGACGGTGCTAGAATACCTCTACGTTCGAGGGACATGACCATTTGAATTCGTAAAGGCAACGAGAGAGAATTACCCTAAGGGGTGCATGTGTGAAATGAGTGTGTCGATTCAGATTCATGTTATCTTGAAAATTAGAGTGAGCTATGTTCAATTTTATCTTGCCATACACGCCTAATTACTAACAATTTATAGGGTGCGGAAATTAAAATGCGGAAAGTAAAGTGCGGAAAGATAAATCCTACGCTATTACATGGCTTTGGGGCAGATACATAATTTAAAAATGCGGAAAATAAAAGCCCTAATTAAACTATTACATCCCATAAGGAATTACATAATTGGAAAAAGAAAACGATAAAAAGAAATCGTCCGGAACGGGATAACCTGTGAAAAGATGAGAAATCGGAAAATACGAGGAAATCGATCAAGAGAAAAATGTTAGCAAAAATAATAATTTTTAAATGAGAAAAATATTTCATGTTGGAAATAACATTAATATGCTAAAAAAAATTTTTGAGATTTTTTGGAGTTAATTTAATAATTAAAAACTAATTAAAAGTGATTTAAACGATAAATTAGCAAATAAATTAAATATGCATGCAAAATAATATTTTTTAATTTTATAAATTAAATAAACATTTTCTGGAAATAATGCAAAAAGGAAAATATTTTTTGGTATTTTTTAGTGCATGATAAAAATTATTGAAATAAATTAAAATGAATGCAAAATATTAAATAAAATATGAAAATATGAAAGAAATGCAAACAAGTGAGAAAAAAAAACCAAATGCCATGGCCAGGGATCGAACTCAGGACGCTGCCTTCACACCCCCACGCCTTTGCCAACTGAACTGGAGTGCACGCGTGTTTGAAAACCGGAACGAATGGCATGTGAACGGGTGTCACTCCCTGGTTGTACCAATCTCGCGCCAAACTTCATCTCTTTCGTTTTGAAATCCTGAGAATTCTGCGTCGGCTTTGGTTCGACGCTATGACCCCTGCTAACATCAAAATCACATACAGGAAACATAAATGAAATCTAAAACCATGGTTCGATTCGTCTTGGTCCACTGATCATCCTGGTGGTATCGGTTTGGTCCAATTTAACCTAATTAGAGAAACCCTAAAACGTGACCTGAAACCCTAATCATAGCATATCATGTTTCCGGCCACGAAAATTCAATTGGATGACCCAGAAAGCTTGTAAACCTTGTTCTAAGCACGAAACAAACATCAAAACACATTAACAATGCATGAATAACAGAATTCGAATTTGAAAAAAGTATGAACAAACCAAATCGTGATTTCGTGATTCTTGATGTTTTGAGAGTTGTAAAGGTCTGATTGATTCTAAAGACCTCAAGGAATGCAATGGAATGCTTGAATTGATAAATCAAGCAAAACTAGGGCTGCCATTGCTTCAAGTGCACGGTTTTTTGAGTTTGAATAGGGTTTTCCAAGCAATTTTTCTGTTTCTAATTCATGTGGCATGTATTGTATATATATAGTAGATGGAATTGAGTCGATTTGAGGAAGAATTAATCATCAATCAATGCAAAATATATTTGATTTTTACCAAATCAAATTTTCTCTTTTTTGATCAATTTCAATATAATTCTTGCCATATCCAATCAAATTTCGAAATTTGCTGGCTTTCTTGGGTTGCTTGAATCTCAAGGAAGAGAGAAAAAATCAATTTGCAATTAATTTTGATTTTATACCTTATTTTTGAATTTAATTTGTATTTAAATGAATAAAATCCAAATTAAATAGAAAAATAAAATAAAAATTCGTGGCATTGGGCTTGGATACTCCTAATTGTATAAGGAATAAGTTTGGATGAAGAAAAAGTAAGCCCATTTGCAAAATTTTTGATTTTTACAAGTATCTCTCTTTGTGCACTTCTTCAAAATTGCTCAACTTGTGAATGGTGTATCTTGCTCAATTTTCCATATTTTTGACTGTTCTTGGAATTTTTGGAAAGCTCTAAGAGTCCTCTAACCAACCTCTTCGGTTTCATCTCAATTGGAGTTTCCATGCTCAATATATCTACAAAACAAAATGTTGACTTTTTGTTGACTTTGAAAAGGACCTGTAATATTTTGATCCATACCTTCCAAATGAAGCATTTTTTGAACATTCTTGTGAGACATGAAGTTGTAGAGAAGTATGAAGAAGTTATGCCCAGTCAAAGTTTGGTTGACTTTTCACTAAGAAACCCTAATTTAGAAAGTTTAACTTTTGAGCAAATCTTGAGTTTTCTTGATGAATCATGATCAACCCTTGATCAAATGATGAATGTAACTTCAAAATGAGGATGTTGACCAAATTTTTTGAAGTTTGACTGTATGTTGACCACAGTTGACTTTTTGTCCAATACAACTGATTTTCAACCATCTGAGCAATTGTCTGAGGAAACTTGACTTGTGAAGCTTGATACTTGACATGGAGAATCTTTGAAGCATATTTGGAAGCATGAAGACCATTGGAGATGTTGGAAGTACATCTTGATCTGAGAATCACCAAACCCTAGTTTGGGTTGATTGTCTAGGAGAGGGTTTGTCTGATCAACCCTTGAAGAATCCTTGAGTATGGAGGTATGAAATATCTTGAGAAGATGGAGGGCAAATTTTGGGGTATGACAGCATGTTATGACTTTTATGGGCAATGTATGAAGTGTAGATGTTGTGGTATTTCAAAGCATATCCATCTTGAAGAAGATATGAATGTTCTGCTGGAGATTTCTTGATTTCTGCTTGGGGATGATGTTGTTGAAAACCCTGACTGGGGAATAAGAGATGATTCAGATTCCTTCGATGCACTATCTAACCAAGTTTCGAGTCGGGATATTGATGCGTTTGAGGAATGTTAATCATTGAGAGATACTCAGCTGAGGATAAATATCTTGCGTATACACCTTACTGGGGATGATTGCATCTTCCATAGACCCTGATGGGGGCCAATGGGATGAGGATGATAGGATCACTGCTCGGGGACTAACGTGATGAAATTCGAAGCTTCATGAAGCTGATGGGATCACTGCTTCGGGCCTAACGTGATGAAATTTGAAGCTGATGTAGCTGATAGGATCACTGCTCGGGGACCAACGTGATGAAGTTTGAAGCTAATGTAGCTGATAGGATCACTGCTCGGGGACTAACGTGATGAAGTTTAAAGCTGATGTAGCTGATAGGAACACTACTCGGGGACTAACGTGATGAGGTTGATAGGATCACTGCTTAGGGACTGACGTGATGAGGTTGATAGGATCACTACTTGGGGACTAACATGATGAGGTTGATAGGATCACTGCTCGGGGACTGACGTGATGAAGTTGATAGGATCACTGCTCGGGGACTAATGTGATGGAGTTGATAGGATCACTGCTCGGGGACTAATGTGATGGAGTTGATAGTGTTGGAACACTGTTGGAAGGAGATGATAATGTAGTACTTCGTTGGAGAAGATTTACCTTTGTAGGGAGAGCGATGGCTCTGTGGGGATTAATGATCCTGTGGATGTATTTCTTGTGAAAATGACTCTGTGGGGATGCATTGGTGACTTTAGTTTCATCTCAATTCCTAGAGCCTGTAGTAATTACTGTTTCTGTTCTCTTTTCATATGTTTGTGAACAAATGTTTATTGTCAGATGCATATAATCATTCAAAGCAATCATTGGTCTTTATGCAAACAAAACAATAAAATTTAGAACTGGAAAAGAGGAATTTGCATTAGATTTGAAAAGTGGCCTATATTCAGGCAGTTTGTATACAAGAGACGAATATCCTAGTAAGAGGAAATTGTCATAATAGTAAAAAAAAGCTATGTGGAAACAATCTTGTCGAGTTTCAACTATGCTATTGCTCATATATGTTTGAATATCTCATCTCCTTGCTGTCAGAAAAAAGTGATTGAATTGATTTGTGCCATTTGAATCTTGAATGCTGATAGTAGTGTAGTATGTAAGTAGGTGATTTGGATGAGACATAGTCGTACGCTTAAATCCCTAACTTTTTCCTAGACCGCCCTTTCGGGTTTTCAGTCTACCGGGATACCCTTTTTTTCCCAAGCCGCCTTTGCAGGTTTTCGACTTGCTGGGTGTACATTTTTTGTATATATATCCTTAACTTTTGCCCGAACCTTTTTAGTTCGCCAGGATGCCCTTATTTTTGCCTAAGTCAGTCAACCTAGCGGGTCTCATTTATGCGTAGTATTTTTTTACTATGTCTGCGTTCACATGGTGCGGGAAGTGTTCTTCATCCATAATGCTTAGTATCCTAACTCCGCCGGAAAATAATGTTTTGACTACAAATGATCCCTCATAGGTGGGGGTCCATTTTTCCCTGGGGCCACCTTGTGGAAGAATGATGCGCTTGACTACTAGATCACCGACTTGGTAGACTCGGTGCCATACTTTTTTATTGAATGCTCTGATCATTCGCTTCTAGTATATTTGTCCATGGCATATGGCTGCGAGCCGTTTTTCGTCGATCAAGTTGATCTGGTCAAGGAGAGTCTGGACCCATTCATCTTTGCCTAACTCTGCGTCCTAGAGGACTCTGGTTGAGGGTATCTGAACCTTGACGTGTAGGACCGCTTCCATACCATATACGAGAGAGAAGGGGCTTGCCCCTGTAGATGTTTGTACTGTAGTGCGATAATCGTGGAGAGCAAATGGAAACATCTTATGTCAATCCTTATAGGTCACTATTATCTTGTGTATGATCTTCTTGAGATTCTTGTTGGCGGCTTCCACTACGCCGTTCATTTTTAGCTAATATGGGGAAGAGTTGTGATGCTTGATTTTGAACTGAGTGCAAAGTTCAGTGATCATTTTGTTATTGAGATTGGTACCATTTTCCGTGATGATACTTTCGGGGACGCCGTACTGACAGATAAGATTATGCTTGATGAATCGAGCCACAACATTCTTGGTAACAGATGCGAACGAGGCTGCTTCTACCCATTTGGTAAAGTAATAAATAGCAACAAGGATGAAACGATGTCCATTGGAAGCGGTGGGTTTGATCTCTCCAATCATGTCAGTGCCCCACATTGCGAAAGGCCACGTAGCGGTTAGAACATTCAAGGGGACTGGAGGTACGTGCACTTTGTCTGCGTATATCTGGGCATTTGTGACAAGATCGAACATAGCGGTAACAATCAGCTTCTATGGTGGAACAATAGTAACCTGCTCTTAGAATCTTCTTAGCCATTATATGTCCACTGGAATGGGTACCGAATGTGCCTTTATGTAACTCTTCCATGATCTGTTCCGCTATTTTCTGATCTACACAGCGGAGTAAGCACAAATCGTGATTGCGCTTGTATAAGATGTCGTTGTTGAGGAAAACTTTGGAAGCGAATCTTCTTAAGAATTTCTTATCATTGAAAGATGCCCCTGCGAGATACTCCTGAGCCTCGAGATACCTCTTCACTTTGTAGAACCAAGGTTTCTCTTCTGTTCCTTCGGTATCAAGTTCACAACAATAGGATGGTTCGTCTAGTCTTTCGATGATGATTTGGGGAGCTTCGTTGTCCCATCTGACCTTGAATGTAGATGACATGGTAGCCAATGCGTTCGCCAACTGATTCTCTTCTCGTGGGATGTGATCGAAAGTGATTTCTTCGAAGTAAGGGATCAGACTCAACACATGCTCTCGATATGGAATGAGATTCGGATGCTTCGTATCCCAATCTCCTTTAATCTAACTGATCACAAAAGCTGAGTCTCTATAAACTTGAAAAAATTTGATCCTTAAGTCAATAGCAGCTTTGATACCCATGATGCACGCTTCGTATTCAGCCATGTTGTAAGCGCAGTCGAAATATAGTCTGGCGGTGAAAGGCGTGTGTCCGCTTGTAGGATGTAATGATGGCGCCAATACCATTTCCCAGAGCGTTTGAGGCTCCATCAAAGACCATGGTCCATCGGGATCCTGGTTCAGGTCCTTCGTCTGGTCCAAGTTCTTCGCAATCAGTGACTAACATAATATCCTCGTATGGAAACTCGAAATGCATAGACTGATAGTCATCTATGGCTTGATGAGCCAAATGATCGGCTACTATACTTCCTTTGATCGCCTTCTGAGTAGTATACTGGATGTCGTATTCGATCAAGATCATTTGCCATCTTGCTATTCTTCCGGAGAGAGCGGGTTTCTCGAATATGTATTTTATCGGATCCATCTTAGAAATCAACAGTGTAGTGTGAGTCAACATATACTGTCTTAGTCGGCGAACAGCCCAAGCCAAAGTGCTGCAAGTTTTCTCAAGTTGTGAATATCTTGTTTCACAGTCGGTAAACTTTTTCCTAAGGTAGTATATTGCATACTCTTTTTGACCAGACTCGTCATGTTGCCCCAACACACACCCCATTGAGTTCTCTAATACTGTTAAGTACATGATAAGAGGTTTTCCTTTGACAGGTGGTATCAAGATAGGAGGATTTTGTAAGCACTCCTTGATTTTTTCAGAAGCTGTCTGACAATCGTTGTTCCATTCCACTACTTGATCTTTCTTCAGTAACTTGAAGATTGGCTCACAAGTAGCAGTTAGATGTGCAATGAATCTGGCAATGTAGTTTAGTCGTCCCAAGAAACCTCTAACTTCCTTCTCGGGACGGGGAAGCTGACATTTCTTGAATAGCTTTAACCTTGGCGGGGTCAACTTCAATACCTTTACCACTGACAACAAATCCCAGGAGTTTTCCGGATCTGACTCCAAAAGTGCACTTGTTAGGATTAAGTCTTAGTCTATACTTCTTCAGTCTATCAAACAACTTTCGCAAATGATTGAGATGTTCTTCTTTAGTTTGTGATCGAGCTATCATGTCGTCGACGTAGACCTCTATCTCATGGTGGATCATGTCATGAAACAAAGCTACCATGGCATGTTGGTATGTGGCGCCAGCGTTCTTTAGCCCGAACGACATGACCTTGTAACAGAATGTGCCCCACTGTGTAACGAAAGTAGTCTTTTCCATGTCTTCGGGAGCCATTTTGATCTGATTGTAACCGGAGAAACCATCCATGAAGGAGAAAACCTTGTGTTGAGCGGTGTTATCAACCATGACATCAATATGAGGAAGAGGAAAATCTTCTTTCGGACTTGCTCTGTTCAGATATCGGTAATCCACACACATGCGCACTTTAACATCCTTCTTAGGTACGGGCACTACGTTCGCAACCCATTTTGGATAAGAAGTAATGGCTAGGAAACCGACATTGAACTGTTTCATAACTTCGACTTTGATTTTCTCAGACATCTTAGGACGCATACGATGAACCTTTTGCTTTACAGGGAGAAAACCTTCTTTTATTGGTAGTCGGTGTACCACAATGTCAATGTCTAAACCTGGCATGTCTTCGTAGGACCAAGCAAAAATCTCGATATAGTCTCGCAAAGATCTCGAACCAATCTCTTTGACACTGTTTTCAAGACCTGCTCCTATCTTGATATCCTTTTTGTCTTCATCAGTACCTAGATTCACCACCTCAACTGGTTCCTCGTGTGGCTGTATAACATGTTCTTCCTGTTGTAGTAGCCTGACAAGTTCTACTGGCATTTCACAATCTTCCTCACCTTCGTCTTCGGCTTGGTAGATCGAATTATCGAAGTCATATTTAGCAATAGCAGTCGTTATCGACGAGATTCATAGTGAATCTGCAGTGTATCACGTGGGTGTGTGTAAGAACACATAGCTTTTTGAAAGGGTGATAAAGTAAAAGAAAGAAAAGAGCACAATATTTGAATGCAAAAGTCCAATGATTTTATTTGAATGAAAATATGCAAATGACAAATGATAACCCTCATAAACGAGCCGTGGTGCCCCGGGCAAGACACTAGGCTTAAAGTTTATTGTTCGAAACTAGGGATGACAAAAAAACCCGTACCCATGGATATCCGCGGGTAAAATCCGTCACGGATATGGATATGATGGTTTAATGGGTATCCACGGATAAAATAAACGGATATTTAATTACCCGATTATTTACGGATACGGATATGGATTTGATGGTACCCGTACCCGTGGATATCCATATCTGTTAATAATTAGAAAAAAAATACTTAAACGTTAATTTGTTTCATCAAAATTATTATTGTTATTTTCTTAAATATGATATTATTATTATTTGGATAAAAGAAGAAATAAAATGAAAGTGATTTATTTTTATTAATGTTTATAATTTGTTAACTTTGAAATTTTTTTTTTTACTTTAAAAGAAATTAAAAAATAATTATTTAAATGTACATATTTTTAAAATATATTTAAATAATAGTATCCATGGATACCCGTTAATACCCGCAGATATCTCAAATTTCACGGATACCCATCTAACGGGTACCCGCACGGATATGGGGAGGGTACGGATATCATATTTATTAAATGAGGCGGGTAACAGAAGACTACTACCCGTACTTATGGGTACCCGTTTCCATCCCTATTCGAAACATAGAAAACGAAAAGCATAACAAAAAAAGAAATTACTCTTGTCTTAAGGAGATTGGTATGACATCTTCAGTCTTCCAATTGTTGAGTCCGTCGTTTGGAGTTGGGAAGATCCAATTGATGTCGAAGTTACCGTCATCGTCTTCTATAGCATGGACTCCGCTTTTGTTGATGTGGAAAGGAAGTTGCCAGTCTTGTCGAATTTGAATAGAAAGTCGGGGAGCTGACCCCAAATAGTACAACCTTCTTCTTCAACCGCATCTTTGGCGTCTTTCAGTGAAGCCATTTTTGGTGGAACTCTAGTGACTTTAGGAGTGACAGGAGAGTCAACAGGCATGACTCGTGGAATTGCTTCGAAATCTTGACAGCGTGTTTTGAAAAATTCACCTTTCATTTTGATGTATCAGAATGATTGTAGATGGCTTACCATATATTCTTCTTCACCGCATACCGTAACAATCTTCCCCTTCACTGGGTACTTCAACTTTTGATGCAGGGTGGAGTTGACAGCGCCTGCCCCATGTATCCAAGGGCTTCCGAGTAGGCAAGAATAAACTGGAAGAATTTCCATGACAAAGAAAGTAGAGTCAAAAGTCTGGGAACCAAATTTAACTAGCAGGATGAGCTCTCAAAGTACTAGTCTTTTCGGACCATCAAAAGCTCTTACAATTATGTCACTGGGCTTCATGACCACTTCTTCAGCATTAAGTCGGTCGAGAGCTCTCTTCGGCAGAACACTCAGAGCAGAACCAGTATCCACCAATACGTGAGACAATGTAGTGCCCTTGCATTCAATGGAGATGTGCAAGGCTTTGTTGTGTTTTCTTCCGGCAGGAGTTAAATCAGCATCAGAGAAACCTAAACCATTGTTGACGGTCAGGCTAGAAATACAACCTTCGAATTGATCGGCAGTAGTGTCTTGCGGTATGTGAGCATTCTTCAGAAACTTTACCAAGACTTTAGCATGAGCTTCAGAGCATAATAGTAGAGTTAGCATGGATATCTTGGACGGAGTCTGTCCCAACTGTTCCACAACATTGTAGTCGCTCTTCTTGATGATCTTCAAGATTTCCTCCATTTCTTGCTTGGAGGTATCTTTAGCAACTTCCTTTGGTGCTTCTGTCTGAGCAGGATGAGTCACTGGTTCTTTCCCTCTCGTTTCGGGAACTGGTTCGATAGCAGGGATGCGAACTGGTGTAGTAGTATCCTTTGGAGGAGAGATCTCTGGAGAAAATACTCTCCCGATTCTGGCTATATTACTTGATCCGGTGATATTGCCGATGTCAGGATTGGTAGCTTCAAATGCAATGTCTTCAATTGTCAAAGGTTCTTGCTTGATGCTATGAAAGTAAACTTCAGCTCCATAATTCCAAGGTATAGCTTTGTCAGAGGAATATGGAATTGGTCTGGGAGAGGTAATAATGAGAGGTGCCACTCCGGGCGCAGGATCGGCATAGGTGATCCTTATTGTGTTCACATCAGCATGGTCTTCTGGGTAATCGTCTCCCCATCCGTTTGCTTTGATGTCTTCGATTGGAATGTTGTAACTTTCAAGAGCGGCATATTTAACCATGAAATCAAACTTTCCAATTGGCTTCCCCAAGGTATCCCAGACTTTCGGTATGGCTTCGTCTACATCTTCGATCTTCAGATTCTTAGAAATGTCTTCGCATAGATTCTCCACAGAGGGAGGTTTCAGAAATAGCACTTCTCGGTTGTCCATTATGCGTTGAATACGCCTTTTCAACCAAGCACATTTGTCAGATTCAGATGCACACCAACGACAGTCATCAGGGCACCCTGGAAATACACCGGCTTGTAGCAAATATTTCTTGACAGTCATCAGAGGAATAGTCAGCTCGTTCACATCATAAACATAGGAGTCATCGTCAATAGCATTGGCACTTTTACCGTGGTCAGGAATTGGTGCGTTGATCACATTCGAAGCTTCGACAGGAGGGTCGAATTCAATTTCCCTTGCTTCAATCATGTCTTAAATCTTGTTCTTCAGAGTCCAACAGTTGTTGGTGTCGTGCCCTGGACTGTTGGAGTGGTATGCACACCTCACATTAGGATTGTATTTTGAAGAGGAAGTATTGACGTGCTGAGGAGGATCCCTCGAAGTAATCAGCTCTGCTTTCAAAATGTGTTGCAAATGGTTGAGGCAACGACATGTTGATCTTCGTAAACTGTCTTCGTGGCGCGTTCTAGTTACGCGTGTTGCCTCGTTGAAGTTGTGCTGGTGTAGGAATTTAGATCACGACTGCCCCCATAGATTGAGTACGATCAGCTTTGTCACGGCTCTTCTGACCATACACAACATTGGCTTCTTTCTTACCACCAAAAGATCTCTTCGCAGCATTTGAAGATAACTCTACTTGAATCTTTCTGCTCTTGATTCCAGCTTCGATACGTTCACCTGTCAATATCAGCTCGGTGAATCCGGCTGAAGAGTTTCCATTCAGATGATTGAAGAATGGGCCTGTCAGTGTTCCCATAAACATGTCAACCAACTCCCTATTGAATAAGGGTGGTTGAACTCTGCCTGCTAGATCTCTCCACTTCTGAGCATATTCTTTGAACTTCTCGTCACAACCCATAGACATGCTCTGTAGTTGCATGTGGGTAGGTGCCAATTCAGCATTGTACTGGTACTGCTTATAGAAAGCATTTTCTAAGTCATTCCAAGTATGAATGTGGATACTCTCTAGCTGATAATACCACTCCAATTGAGTTCCGGATAAACTCTCTTGAAAGAAATGGATCCACAGTTTCCTGTCTTCAGTATGAGGATGGATCTTCTGAACGTAGGACTTAAGATGTAGCTTCGGGCAAGAGATGCCATCATATTTGGAAAAGCTAGGAACTTTGAACTTGCGGGGAATTACCACACCAGGAATAAGACTCAGATCATCAAAGTTCAACCCGAACATTTTAAGATTTTCCACAACATTCAGACGGTCTTCAAGTTGCTTGTACTTTTCGTTGTCAGGATACTGCTTTCTCATATACTCTTCTTCTTCGTTTTCAGACTCATGATGGCTTCCTTCATTGTGTTTGATGCTTCCTTCAATTTCACCGCTCTTGTCTGAGAGTTCGAACTGTCTGATCACCCTGGCTGGACCCTTGTGATTTCTTCCCATGATGAGAATACCAATGGTCTTCTTCTTTCTGGTGACGAGCTTCTTCAGATCTTTCTGGCCTTGGACCAAGTTGGTGAACATCTCCTGGAATTGAGCATTCTGAGCCTGGAGATCTTTGATAGCCTGTTCAAGAGACATTTCTGTTGAAATAAACAACAAGAGAATAAGATATTCGGTCTTCAATGTACCTGTTATGAAATTTTATGCCATGATATGCGATGTTATGCAATGCAATGTTTTCAAGGACCTTAGGAATTTAAATATTTTAAACAAGCACGAACAAACTTTTTATTAGTTTACTTTAAGCAAGTACAAAAGAAAGTTTAAAAAAATAAAAAGAAATTCCTAGAGCTTAGGTCTCCCATGGACGCTTCCTCTTTGTGTTGAAGTAGGTATTAA
Organism: Vicia sativa; assembly: GCA_021764765.1. Classification (NCBI taxonomy): domain Eukaryota; kingdom Viridiplantae; phylum Streptophyta; class Magnoliopsida; order Fabales; family Fabaceae; genus Vicia; species Vicia sativa. The sequence continues at coordinate 310,936,695 of CM038792.1, forward strand.
TGCTTCGCTCCTCATGAAGTAGCTTTGTCAATTCTAACACCTTATTCTCGCTTGCATCGAACTGAGCTTCGAATGTATCCCTTTCTTCTTTAAGCTGAATCCAGGATCTCTTCAAGTCTCCGAAATTAGTAGGCATGTCTGGATGGAGAATGGTATAGGGTTCGTCACCTATAACAACAGGTTCCATAATCACTGGTAGAACAATTGTAAACGACATCATGAGGTTTTGAGCTCGAGCTCACACCCATTTGAGGTATGGTTCCCAAGGAATGGAATTTTTGTGTCCCAAAGTCTTGGTATCAGTCTTCTTTACCATGCCCCAAGCGTGCACAAATCTTCAACGGTAGTTTTGGAGATCGTTGTTGTAGTCAAACTCAATGTCTTGGAAAAGCATATCATGAGGACCATCTCTTCGAGCATAACCAAATTGACGTAGATCTAGAGAAGGGTTGTAAGTAATACCTCCCCTTATGCCAACGAGTGGTACATTAGGGAATTCCCCACAACGCTCAATGAAAGTGAAGTCCTTTTGAGAAAAAGACACCAACGGATATCTGAATGAGAGAGTGACATCAGCCTTTGAGACCACTTCGACCTTTGCTCGTTTTTCATTACAGATTGAGGAAAGTGCGAAATAAACCACCTGGAAAGTAACAGTATGCACCACATGAGAGTTCCTTGTCTTTTGATAGTACGAGTGTGGAGAGAATGCAGAATGTCTCCAAGTAAGGTAGGCACAGGATTACGAGTGAGGAATATTTTGATGGCGTTCACGTCTATGAACTGATCTGGATTAGGAAATAGCACCAAGCCATATATTAGCAAGGCCAAAATGTCTTCGAATGCATGGAAACTCATAGCCTTTAGGAATTCTAGAGCTTTCTTTATCAGAAATTTAGCAAGCAAACCCTTAACTCCTCTTCTTGTTTCCCAATTAGCTTCAATGTCTGATCGCTTTAGATGTAACGTTGATGCGATGTCTTCGTATTTCGGAGCTTTTTTTGAACCGATGAATGGTATCTGATCAAGAATGGGTGTCCTAAGTAGCTTAGAGAACTCTTCCAATGTAGGTACCAACTAATAATCTGGGAATGTAAAGCAGTGATGTTTCGGATCGAAGAACTGGAATATGACGTGCATCATATCTTCTTCAAAACCGGAGATAACCAAGTCAAGCAGATAACCATGTTTTTTGATGAATTGGGCATGATCGGGAACTTCTGAAACTAATTCTTTGAGTTGAGAAGGTATACCCACAAAGTTGATTCGGATAGTCTTCCTGGAAGCCATAACACCTACAAAACAGAGCAAAGATAAATCCCGAGGTCATTGAAATAGTTAGAAATGATATGATGATGTTATGATGTTATGATGTCATGATGTCATGTTTCAAACAAGTAGCAAGAACAAGCAATTCGCACAATAGCCCTAGGTTCAAGGCTTGCATGAGGTATAGGTGTCTACCCTACCAAAGTTTAAGTAGGTTCAACCTGTCCTATAATAGTAACTGGGTTCTAATGGCCAAGATGGATCAATTAGGGTTCTAAAAGTTGAGTTAGTGCTTATGACACCACACAGACGCCAAATACTCTCCTCAACTGAACATGAGGAGCATCGGTACATCCAAAGTGTCGCACTAACGTAGCCATTATGTTGACCATTTCGGTATACGCCTAACGGTCGCGACGATTTATTGCTACTTACCTAAGGAAACCTGGATCCGGGTGTAGGATCCCCCACAAATATAATACCCAAGCAACCCTTAGAAGTAAAGCATGCAAGTCAAACAATTAAAATGATCTAGACCCTAAGGTAGCCTCTCTTTAGTATTCCCCGGCAGAGTCTCCAGATTTGTAATACGGTGGAAGAACTGATTTGTTTGTTTTGCGTTTTATTGCAAATGTTGCGGATAGCAAGAGTCGCCACCAACTTTTCTTTTATCCAATTAAGGGAAGGAGAAAAGAATAGGAAAATACCTTCATTAGATTCTGATTAAGGGAGGCGGTTATGAAACGGGAAGGTATTAACACCCTTTCATTCCGTAGTTGTCTACGGGCTCTTAATTTCTTAGCTCACTTTAAATTTCTTTTTGTGTGTGTTTGAAAAGATTTTTGAAAAGGCATTTCGCTTTGACTTCGTAATGATTCACGCTGGAATGTATATGAAGTGTTTGGAAATGTTTTGTTTTGGAAAAGGAATTTGAAATGATTCACGCTGGAATGTATACAAAGTGTTTTGAAAAGATTTTGATAAATAGTGTGAGGTGTAAAGAGTATTTTAATTGAGAAAGCAAAAGAGACTTATTTACCTACTCAGAACTGTCGTTTCCATGTTATTTTGCTTTCCTTTAGAATAAAGCTATCCATACCATTAGTTGATAGGTAACCTTATTCGTTGGATGTAAAAGGGACATTCGAAGGGACATCGAATGGTCATAGAAGGTAATTTGTAAGGATATCTTAGCATATTTGTAGGGACGATCATCACTTTTTGTAGGCAACAATCGAGGGACGAGATCATATATTCGTAGGCAACAATCGAGGGTCATCGAGGGACTATGATCTTTGTATCGAAGGCACTATGATGATATGTTTGTAAGCGTCTTAGCTAAGATATCCCTACGTTCGTGGGACATGACCATTGTATTCGTAAGGCAACGAGAGAGGATACCCTAAGATGGGTGCATGTGTGAAGAAATGTGTTGTATTCAGATATTTTATCTTATGATTAAGGTTAGCTACGTTGATTGAGTTAATCTTGCCATACACACCTAGTTACTAGCAGTTAATAGGTGCGGAAAATAAATTGCGGAAATGTAAAGTGCGGAAAGTAAAACCCTAGACTATTACATGGCTTTGGGGCAGAGACATAATATAGGTGCGAAAAGTAAATTGCGAGAAAGATAAATCTACGCTATTACAAAGCAAAAATTTGCAACCTATATATCCTTTCTAGAATTGAAAATGCGAGATAAAATAATCAGAATAAAAAGTTGGGAGAAGTTTGGAAAATAGTTAGTGAAAAGTTTTAGGTTAGTAGAAAAAGTTTGATTTTAGTTAACCTAATTACTAAGTAAAAATCGGGTGAATCGGAAACCCTAACTCTAATTGATTTTAATTAATAAAAGAAATTTAATTTAAATTAAATGGTTAACCTAAATTAAAATAATTAAATCAATTAATTTAATTAAGAAAAAAATTGTGAAATATGATTTTTTTGATTTATTTAACCTAGTTTACTAATTAATTAAATTAATTGGTTAATTAAAAAAAGAATTAGAAAATAAGGAAAAGAGTGAAAAGTGGTAAAAAAAAATAGATTTGGTCCCTGCAAGGTTTGAACCTGTGACCTTGGGTCATAGGTCCTAAAACTTACCACTGAACCACAGCGCGCGTGGTGTCAATATGCTGGCTTTGGAAATACATATGTGGTACCTGCGTAGAAATTAGAAAATTGGAAAAAATTGCCAAAAGGCAGGTTCAAACTAGCGACCTGATAGAGGGAGAGACCAAACGCGCGCATGTGTTACCACTGAGGTGGTGATACATCCGTGTGTCAAACTTGATCCAATAATATGTATGCATTTTTAATTCAAAAAATCAGAATAAAAACAAAACATGCGCGGTGGGACCCTTGGATTATGGAGTGAACCAATTAGAGTAGGAGAAAACGCCACGCCTGCAGTCAAAGGATCTACGGACGGAGGCACCACCTGAGCCCTAGCTCCGGTCTTCTTCTCCGGTGACTCAATTTTTGAAACTTGCAAAAAACTAAAAATCGAAACATGTGGTTAAGGCTACCCCCATAAATCGGGGTCTGCGAACTCAGTTGTGCCATCGGTTTGGCCTGAAAGTTCCTGATGTTTGTGATTCGAAGCTACAGAATGTTTATGCGCTAACAATGTCAGGTTGTGTTCTAGCCATTAAAAACCTCATGCGATCGTTCTAAACTGTTCCATAACATCTCAGGAAAACATCAATAGCATTAGTTCAATCAAAAGTACGACAATATTTAAAATACGAAAATCAAAAGTTTAAACGGAGTTCATGATGTATGCAATTCAGGGAATTTTAACTATGGTTATGGATTCATACTTACCCTATATTACCTCAGGAGCACGACGGAGTGCTTGGAAGTGGTTAAAAGTGGCTGGAACTTTGAAACTCAAAAATGCAAGTTTGTATGAAAATTTTGGAAAATTAGGTTTGCTTGTGGAGGCAAGGTTTTTGTTCCTGAGGCTTGTGAATGTGTAGAGTATATATAAAGCATGAGATTTGGTCAAAAACAATAAGGAAATATCATGCATTGATGGAAGAAATATTTGATTTGAAATTTGTATGAAATCTTTCCAAATTTGGCTCAATCTTTCCTTAAACCTTCTTGCACGAATTTGACAGCTTTCATGGGATTCCTTGGTCCTCAAGACAAGTAGAAATCAAGCCCAACTTGTCTTAGACCTTGCTTTTGTATTTTATTTAATTAAAATTGGATTTAAATGCTTTAATTCCAAAATAAATCAAATAAATTAGGAAGGAGGCGTGGCAAGGTGCATAGAGACCATGGATAATGTTAAGATCCAATTTGGATCATAAAATTCTAAGCCCATTTGAAAAATATTTGCATTTGTCAAGTATTTTCCTTTATGCACCTCCTCAAAAATGCTCAACTTGTACAACTTGTATCTTGCTCAATTTTTAACATTTTTTGGTGTTCTTGGACTTTTTAGAAAGCTCAAGATGTCTTCCAAACAGACCTTTTGGTTTAATATTAATTGAAGTTTCCATGCTCATGAACACGTCTTTGCAAAAAATGACTTTTTGTTGACTTTTAAAAGGACCTATAATGTTTTGATCCATAACTTCCAAATGAAGCATTTCTAGCCCAAGCTTGTGAGACATGAAGTTATAGAGAATTGAATTACCTTTAAAATGAGCTTTTATGGAAAAAAATTTGATAAAGTATGTGAAAGTTATGCCTGGTCAAAGTTCTGTTGACTTTTTGTTAAAAAACCCTAGTTTGGAAACTTTGACTTTTGATCAAATCTTGACTTTTCTTGATGAATCATGATCAACCCTTGATCAAATGATGAATATTACTTCAAAATATTGATGTTGACCAAAATCATGAAGTTTGACTGTATGTTGACCACAGGTTGACTTTTTGTCCAATACAATTGATTTTCAACCATCTGAGCAATTGGATGAGCAATTTTGACTTGTAAGGCTTGAAACTTGACATGATGATCCCTTGAAGTATATGGGGAGATGTGATGACCACTTAGAACACTGGAAATCCATCTTGACTTGAGATGAGCAAAACCCTAGTTTGGATTGATTGCTTAGGAGAGAGTTTGTCTGGTCAACCCTTGTAAACTCCTTGAGTATGGAGTTGTGGATTGTCTTGAGAAGTAGGAGGGAAATTTTTTGGGTATAACAATCAACTATAAACAAGTGTATGATAAACAGTATATTAGATCAGATCTTTAAAATATCACCACTTCCTATCAACAAGTATACAAACAACCAATAACAGACTTAACCCACACAACTTATTAAAAACAACAACTTACATTAATCAACCACATAATAAAAACAACAAATCTTATCACCACAATAACTTACTAGAAACAAAAACTTATTTACGACAGCAACAACAACAACTTAAACATACAAATCGAATGCGACTCAACTATGAAAATGCATGTGGTATCATTTGGAGCAGAACTCCCAATGTATACATATGCTAGTTTATTGAGGAATTTCAACAAGGCATAAGCCTTCAACGAGGTGCCATCAAGGCCAAGGCATAAGCCTTCAACGTGGTGCCATCAAGGCCAAGGCATAAGCCTTCGTCGCTAATTTGCCAATCCAAGCCGTCGCAAAGTATGCAAATTTATGCAACCCGATAATGCACAACACACAACATCAATAACACAATCAACAATTCCACGTCGCCAGGCATAAGCCTAATATCACAAATTCTTTACCAATAAATAGAGGTAAACATCATCACGGAAACATCCTGCAACTTCGCATAAAACAACAACAACATACACACCGCTAATAGTTCACCACAAAAATAACAACGCAAATTATTCTACGTAATTTCACAAAATAAGCCAATCATAAATACCTACTAGTATATATGAACTATCCCGACAAATTTCAACTAATTCTAGTTGACTAATTTTTCGAATAAATCTACTAATAAGTATTGTTTCTGTCAATTTTCATTATGCTACTAAATTATACTACCTCTGTTATTGAGCTCTCTGTTACTAAATTTCTTCCTGCCATTATTTTACCAACACTACTATTTTAATAATCCTACCGTCAAAACTCAGATTATCATCCAACCTGCAACTATGCTAAATTTCAGTTTCTACCAAAATTATTCCCGTTACTAGCAAACAACGCTACACTGCTATTCCCAATAATTCTTGCTAAAACTACAAAATTAACCCTCTACTAAATTACATAACTTCCTGTTTGTTGCTAAATTCATCTGATACGACTCACTCCGGAACCTGCCACCGATTAAAATATCCTGATCGACTATTATCGATTAAGCATTATTTAATAATTCGATTAACCAACATTATTTAATTATAGCATATTCCTACTTAAATATATATTAATTAACTATATTTAACTAATTATCAACTGACCTTAATTGTATCATTATACTAATGGACTACTATATTCAATTAATGAGGAGTAAGAATGCAAACACCAAAAATATGGCCATGGCTATAGTATGGGGCGCCCACCCCCAATTTGGGTGGCCCCCGACACTCCCCTTCACTAAATGGGGCGCCCACCCCTCATATTATGTGGCTTATGCCACTTCCTTTCACACATGGGACACCCGCCCCTCACATTGGGTGGCCCCGCCCCTCAATTTTCCATTCTTCATCTTCTTCATTCATACAGACTCCATTAACTCCAGACTCCATTAACTCCATTAATTTTCTGTAATTCTTTTTCGATAATACACCGATACTAATCTTTTCCCAGAAACATTTCATCATCTAATTCAACTAACAATTCCCATGTGCAACGTTTTACCCAGAACTATTTACGACATCGGTTTCAACATAGAAACAACTAACAAGTTCAACACAACAACATAGATAACAAATTATTCAGTACCAACAACACAAACAACAATTATTCAATTCAATCACCTCATAGGATCAACTATCACAAATCAACAATAACACATCCATGGAATCAATTTATATAACCCAACCCACATACGGTCAATCATATACCCGGTTATAGAGATTGAACCTCACCCTTACCTTGGAATGGCAGTCTGTCTATAATTTCCGGTCGAGTTCCTAGCTTCACCGCAGCTTCCAACCTTTTTCCAGCAATTCTACAACAACTTCTCGTACCGACATTCTGTACTAGAAACCCTTGTGCCTCTCTTGCCAAAACCTTGCTCAGCTTGCTACATAACAAAAACCTTATTTTCCCAATTGCTCTTGCTACGTAATAAACCTAATTCCCTTGATGTAAACATCGGAGCGCTACTCGACGATGATGTCAAGAGAAAACTGATAGATATTCTCAAAGAATACACTAATGTGTTTGCTTGGTCCTACCGGGACATTCCAGGTTTGGATACCAACATCGTAGAGCATCACTTGCCATTAAATCCAGAATATCCGCCAGTTAAGCAAAATCTGAGGAGGACTCATCCAGACATGGTCGATAAGATCAAAAAGGAGGTTCAAAAGCAACTCGACGCAGGTTTTCTCGTCACCTCCGAATATCCTCAATGGTTAGCCAACATAGTGCCCGTTCCAAAGAAAGATGGAAATGTCAGGATGTGTGTTGACTATCGGGACTTGAAAAAAGCTAGTCCAAAAGATGATTTCCCACTATCACATATTGACATGTTGGTTGATAGCACTGCTAAGTTCAACGTCTTTTCCTTCATGGATGGTTTCTCTGGTTATAATCAGATTAAAATGGCTCCCGAAGACATGGATAAGACATCTTTTATCACACCATGGGGCACATTTTGCTACAAAATAATGTTGTTTGGATTAAAGAATGCAGGCGCAACTTACCAAAGGGTAATGACTACTCTCTTTTATGACATGATGCACAAAGAGATTGAAGTCTACGTGGACGACATGATAGCAAAGTCTGACACTAAAAAAGAACATATAAAACTTCTCTTAAAGTTGTTTCAACGACTAAAGAAATATCATCTTCGCTTGAATCCTAACAAATATACCTTTGGGGTGAGATCTAGAAAGCTCATAGGTTTAATTGTCAGCCAAAGAGGTATTGAAGTTGATCCCGACAAAGTCAAGGAAATTCAAGAAATTCCTGCGCCATCAACTGAAAAGCAAGTAAGAGGATTTCTTGGACGGTTGAATTACATCTCCAGATTTATCTCTCAAATGACTGCTACTTGGGGACCAATATTCAAGCTTCTTCGCAAAAATCAAGAGGTTGTGTGGACCGAAAATTGCCAAAAAGCATTTGACAGTATCAAGGAATACCTGTCAAAACCTCCAATATTGATTCCTCCGATCGAAGGAAGACCGCTAATCATGTACCTTACCGTCTTAGAAGATTCCATGGGCTGTGTGCTTGGACAACAAGATGAAACCGGTAAGAAAGAGCAAGCCATCTATTACTTGAGTAAAAAGTTCACAGAATGTGAAATTTGTTACTCCATGCTCGAGAAAACATGTTGTGCTTTGGTATGGGCTTCAAAACGTCTCCGCCAATACATGATCAATTTTGGTTAATCTCCAAAATGGATCTAATCAAATACGTCTTTGAAAAGCCTTCCTTAACAGGGAGAATTGCTCGATGGCAAATGCTATTATCTGAATATGACATCGAGTACCACGCCCAAAAAGCAGTCAAAGGAAGCATTATCGTCGATCACTTGGCTTATCAACCAATCAACAAATACCAATATCTCAAGTTTGACTTCCCTGACAAGGATGTTATGTACTTAAAGATGAAAGATTGTGATGAACGATTACCTGGATAAGGCCCTGATCTTGAATCAAGATGGGTCTTAATTTTTGATGGAGTATTTAACGTTTTTGGCAATGGAATTGGGGTAGTCATCATTACTCCCGAGGGTACTCATATCCCGTTTTCCGCCCGATTACTATTTGATTGCACTAACAACATCGCAGAATACGAAGCTTATATCATGGGTATTGAAGAATCCATCGACTTAAGGATCAAGATCCTTGACATATATGGAGATTCAGATCTTGTGATCAATCAAATCAAAGATAAGTACGAAACTCATCACCTTGGTTTGATTCCCTACCGAGATTATGCGAGACGTTTGTTGACTTTCTTCAACAAAGTTGAATCGCATCATATTCCTCGAGATCAAAATCGAATGGCAGACGCCTTGGATACTCTACCTTCCATGTTCAAAGTTAACCATTGGAACAATATGCCTAAGATCAACGTCAAACATCTTGAAAGACCCGCCTATGTGTTTGCAACTGAAGCAGTCATCGATGATAAACCGTGGTTCCACAACATCAAACGCTTCCTTCAAACTCAAGAGTACCCACTCAGGGCATCGCACAAAGATGAGAAAACTCTAAGGAGGCTTTCTGGAAGTTTCTTCCTGAACGGAGATGTTCTATACAAAAGAAACTTCGACATGGTCTTTCTCATATGCATGGACAGACACGAAGAAAATATGTTAATACACGAAGTTCATGAAGGGTCCTTTGGAACCCATTCAAATGGGCATGCAATGTCTAGAAAAATCTTAAGAGCAGGTTACTATAGGATAACAATGGAATTTGATTGTTATAAACACGTTAAGAGATGTCACAAGTGTCAGATCTACGCAGATAAGATCCATGTGCCACCAACTCTACTCAACGTTCTCTCCTCTTCGTGGCCTTACTCTATGTGGAGTATCAACATGATTGGAATGATTGAACCAAAAGCTTCGAACGTTCATCGCTTCATCTTAGTAGTCGTTGATTACTTCACCAAATGGGTCGAAGCAGTATCTTACGCCAACGTTACAAGACAAGTGGTTTTGAGGTTCATCAAGAATAACCTCATTTGTCGATATAGAATTCCAAGCAAGACCGTTACAGATAATGGATCGAACTTGAAAAACAAAATGATGAAGAAACTGTGTGAAGAATTCAAGAATGAGCATCATAACTCATCTCCTTACCGACCAATGATGAACGGTGCTGTGGAATCCGCCAACAAGAACATCAAGAAGATCATCTAGAAAATGCTCATCACTTACAAAGACTGACATGAAATGTTGCCATTTTCTTTACATGGATATTGCACTTCAGTACGCACTTCAATAGGGGAAACCCCTTTCTCTTTAGTGTACGGAATGGAAGCAATGCTCCCCGTGGAAGTTGAAATTCCATCAATGAGAGTTCTCATGGAAGCTAGGTTATCTGAGGCTGAATGGTGTCAAAGCAGATATGATCAGTTATATTTAATCGAAGAAAAATGTATGACCGCTTTGTGTCATGGACAACTATATCAAAGAAGGATGAAGAAAGCCTTCGACAAAAAGGTTTGACCTCGTGAATTTCAAGAAGGCGACCTCGTGCTTAAAAGATCTTGTCTTTTAGACCAGATGTTAGGGGCAAATGGACTCCTAATTACGAAGGCCCATACACCGTCAAAAGAAGCTTCTCTGGCGGTGCTATGACTCTGAGTTTTGTTCCTACTCGAAGTTAGAGTGAACACAGTTGTGACCTGTGTTCTGAGTTACATAAGGCTATATCCTTATGCTACTCAGGAGGTATTTCTACTCCAAATCTAGCACCGAGTCTCTTACTTCTAGTACCACGCACGTCAGGTGTTGGTTCAATGAAGAAAGGACAATGTCAAGATGGATGTTCAGACATCCCAAACAACTCAAGTTCTTAAGTTGTAACCAGAAGACCACATTTTAATTGTAAATTTTTATTTGTAACTGTTGCTGCTGTTTAATGTATCTGCTTGTAATTGTATTTATCTGTTTTAGCTAAAATTTGCCAAAGGGGGAGATTGTAAGTTCCTTGAACTTAAGGATTCTCCTATTTTAATAAAACAAATAATAAGCAGCAAAAGTATAATGTACAATAGGATATTTGCAGAAAAGTCCTATTGGAATGCCTTAACATGTTATGTTGAAAAGTTTCAACATCTGGAACAACATGTCATATGAGATGTCGAGACATCAGACATCAGGACATCACGCTACAAAATCTGTTAAGTTTGTTACAGTTCTATTTCAATTAGAGCAGAATATTTCGGGAATATTATGCATCTTAAGTGGCGTGAATTTGAAGGCATATGTGGAGATCCAAAAGCGAAGGAGAAAATCAGAGAGGACCTTGATTGTAGCAAAAGTCATCTGCGATTTTGTTTCTGCAAAAAGTTTGTTTTTGCAGATTTTTGTTACAACTTATGCTGTTATTTTGAAGGCCCAAATCTGGGTAATAGGTTATAAATAAGCAGTTGTAACCTAGTTTTAGTAAGCTCGATGGTTTTAGAAAGATGTAATATTTAGGGTTAGCCATAGAAGTGAACCACCCGACTTGTGGAATGGTCACTTATTTGTACCTCAAAGCTTGTAGGCAAGAGGATTGTTTAACTCACTCAGAAGATATGAAGCAATGAGTGTGGTTGTGTCCTTGGAAGAAGTTGTGAAGCAATTCCAAGTTAGGTCTGTGTCACTTGAGTGACAGTTTTTATTGTGTTTGAAGTGTGGTATCTTCAAATTGTTTTAGTTGTGTTTGGAGTGAGGTATCTCCAAGCTGATTGTATTAGGAGCCAAGCAGTTAATGCAGTTGCTAGTGTGATAGTAGATGATAGACATCACTGAGGTAATTGGAAGTGAGCGGAGGTTCTCATATCTAAGTGTGGTATCTTATGTAGAAGGGTCATTGGGTAGTCTGATTAAGTGAGGAGTGTAAACAAGGTGGTTTCCCTCCGAATTAATACTGCTGATAGTGAACTTCATTCCTGGCTTGGTATGCCCCCAAATGTAGGTTGGTTAGAATCGAACTGGGTTAACAATTCCTTGTGTTCTTTTGTTTCCTGCATTTTAATTGTAACTCTACCTTGTCTGTTTTGTAATGTCGAATCAGATGTCACGACATCCTGAGTCTGGCCCTAACCTGAATTTCACCGTTTATCTTCGATGGGTGATTTACAAGCTCATTGTTGAACATCTCTTTGGGTGATTTATAAGCTCATTGATGAATGTCTCTCTGCGGTATTCCTTTGGGTGATTTACAAGCTCATTGATTAATGTCTGTTTATCTCTGATGGGTGAATTACAAGCTCATTGCAGAATGACTCCGATAGCCATTTGTGGCAAGATTTTCTTTTCCGATGAATGATAGCCTTGTCATTATGGAAGGTAGTTTGTTGAAGATTTTTTGAATGATGAATGGTATCCTCTTCATTATGGGAGGAAGTTTGTCGAAGATTAATCTAAATGCTCTAGTGAACAAGATCTTAACTCAAGGTCTAAACGAGCCTTTTGAAATATTTTGGTTCATAAGAAAAAAGAAGTTCCATCCCGTCCATGGTGAAGCGTCAGAATTATTAGAAAACTTAGTCCATTATCCATTTTTATTTCCTACCACATCTTGTTCAGAGACATTTCTATTTTGTTGTTTTGAATTAATGGTTTACTATCTTTAGAAAGTCGACGTCATTCTCTTGTTTTTACTAACTCCTTTATTTTGCTGTCTATCTATGGATCGTTGCTATTATTTCTTCTCTGCCGCCTCCTCCTATATTGAGTTGATATTATTATGTCTCTTCTTTGATATTTACCCCATCAAAGTTGAGTTCCCATTCCCCAGTGGAGTCATGTTTTTTTTCTCTCCCATGAGATTGAGCTTCTTTCCCCAATAGTTCATTTTCCTTGGATGAGTTGACGCTCTTAGCGTGACCTTATTATTTTTTGCTTCCCTAGTGGTGTCCTATTTCCACTTTTAAGTTCATTCCTTTTGCATTGTGTTATACCCCAAAATTTTCCCTCCTATTTCTCAAGACAATTCACATCTCAATTCTCAAGGATTTCACAAGGGTTGACCAGACAAACCCTCTCCTAAGCAATCAATCCAAGCTAGGGTTTTGCTATTCTCAAGTCAAGATGGATTTCTAATACTTTAAATGGTCATCATACCTCATCCTATATTCCAAGGGATCACTATGTCAAGTTTCAAGTCTCACAAGTCAAATTTGCTCATCCAATTGCTTAGATGGTTGAAAATCAGTTGTATTGGACAAAAAGTCAATTGTGGTCAACATATAGTCAAACTCCATAATTTTTGGTCAACATCAATATTTTGAAGTCATATTCATCATTTGATCAAGATTTGATCATGATTCATCAAGAAAAGCCAAGATCTGATCAAAAGTCAAAGTTTCCAAATTAGGGCTTCTCTAGACAAAAGTCAACAGAACTTTGACCAAGCATAACTTTCACATACTTCATCAGAAATTTCCCCACCAAATCTCATTTTGAATAGAATTCAATTATATACAACTTCATGTCTCACAAGCTTGGGTAGGAAATGCTTCATTTGGAAGTTATGGATCAAAACATTATAGGTCATTCTAGAAAAGTCAACAAAGGTCATCTTTTTGCATAGAAGTGTTCATGAGCATGGAAACTCCAATGAAGATGAAACCAAAAAGGATGTTTAGAAGACATCTTTAGCTTTCTAAAAAGTCCAAGAACACCCAATAAAGTTGAAAATTGAGCAAGATACAAATTGTGCAAGTTAAGCATTTTTTAGGAGGTTCATGAAGGAAAATACCTAGCAAAAGCAAATATTTTTCAAATGGGCTTAAGATTTTATGATTCAAACTTGATTATGAGATTATCCATGACTTCCATGCTGCATGCCACGCCTTCTATCCTTTTTATTTATTTATTTATTTTTGAATCAAATTTAATTAAATAAAATACAAAAAATAAAAGATAAGGCAAGTTGGGATTGATACTTGCATGGCTTGGGGTCCAAGATAGCTCATTACAAGCTGCCAATTTTGTGCAAGAAGATTGAGGAAGAGATTGAGCAAATTTGGAAAGATTTTATGCAAATTTTCAAATAAAATATTCTTCATTTAAAGAAAATATTTTCTCTTAATGCCTTGACCTAATTCCACTCTCATATATATATACCTAGCATTCTTACAAGACAAGGAGACCTTTTTGGACAGTCACTCATGCAGATGGCCGCCTCTCACAAACCCTAAAATTTCTCAAAATTTTCTCAAAGTTGGCAAACTCGTGTTCTACTTTCCAGCCACTTTCAGTCACTTTTAAGAATTCCATTGTGTTCCTGAGGTATAGTAGGGTAAGAATGGATCATTATCCATGGCCAAAGCATGCTAAATCGTGCCATCCATAAGCATCCGTTTTCATATTTTTCTTGAATTCGTATTTTGCATTTTATACTGTTTTAATGAGATTTAACCATACTAATGTGTTCATGAGGTTTATTAGAGCAGGTTTGATCCATCTTCCACAAGTTTTGACGTATAAATCACTAGATGCCATTGTTAGTGAAGCAACTCGTTTTTTCAACAATCATTTAATTTTCAAAAACAATGAAATCGCCACCTAATTTTATTTGTTCTAAAAAGAACGGGAAAATATAGAAAAAACCCATGACATCGGATAAGACGGTCTACATGACCAAAAGATATATATTCGGGAGTCGGTTACGCAAGAGGAAGGTATTAGCACCCCTTACGTCCATCGTACTCGATGGGACCCATTTAGTTCGTGCATGTTCGTGTGTTTAAAGTAAAAAATGCTATCTTCTAATTAATGATCGAAAAATAAGAAAGAAGGAAACGGGGTTTGTTTATTATTATTTTGAGTTTGACACGGTTTCGAAACCGCGTGCCTACGTATTCCCTCGTGCAATGGGAAAGTCAAAACTCCGTAGTTATTGTAGAAAATAATTGTTTGTTGATTGATTTTAAATGAAAAGACAAGTCATCATTTTTAAAGGAGAGGACTCGTCTAACGTCCACAAGGTGTGATAAAGAATAAAGGACTATGCACCAACATGCGGGAGGGTATGAGAACACCTCTAGTACTCAAGTAGAGAAGTCGAAAACCTTGGGAGTAGAGGAAGAAGCATCTCAATTATATATGAGTCATGTCTAATCTTGAAAAGGGTTTAAAGGTAAGGGTGCCCGGACGCACAAAAGATATTGAGTGAGTTGAAATTGATTTTAAGTTGTGGATGACAAGTATTGAAACATTAGGCTATCATCTAATGATTTGAACACTAGAAATTGGCGAGTGAGCTCAACCAATCATCTCTCATCCCGAAAATTTATTATGAAATTGGTGTTTTTAGTGAGATAAAATATTTAAATTATTGGGCTATCATCCAACAATCTAAAGACTTTAAATTCGATTAAATCTTCGGGCTATCATCCAACAATTTAACCGAATGTCACTCAACTATTTTTTATGGGGATAGAAGTATTTAGTTTATTGGGCTATCATCCAACAATTTAAAGACTTCCAATTCAATTAAATCGTCGGGCTATCATCCAACAATTTAAACGAATACCGCTCTAGCTTTTTTGACATGGATAGAAGTTTTATTTTATTGGGCCATCATCCAACAATCTAAAGACTTCAAATTTGTTTAAAACATTAGGCTACCATCTAAAGATTTAAACAAATTTCATCCAAGTTTATTATGAAAAATATTTTGAAAACAACTCGACGTTGGATCGAGTTTTGAGAAGAAGACTCGATGTTGGATCGAGTTTTAATGAAAGTGTTTTAAATGCTTGGTGAATGGAGAAAGAATCAGGTTATGATCAATCAAGCCAAAAGACTTGATCAATCTCGAGAGAATAGCCAAGCCTATTCCCTACCATTGAACCCTTATGGAGATGAGAAGAGGATCGTAATAATTGTAAATAAATAAAATCGACAAAGCCCATACAAGGTGGCCAACCTAAGTATAAAACAATTAAATTACATGTGTACTAGCAAAGTGGGCTAGTCTACTATAACGACTAATTGGAACAATTAATCGAAATAGGCTCACTGTAAGAAGGCCCAGGATCAAGCGTACATGTGTGCATGTGTGGTCATCGCGACGCTTCGTAGCTTTGTCGACTTATGGGTTTAAAATGATTTACAATTATTAGTTAAAAAAAGATTTTTGGCTTTGTGTAAGTGACAGTTAAATCAAATAATAAAGTAGAGACAGTTAAATATTTATTACAAGTTTTTGTGGGGAGAGGGATACATTTTTCCGAATGGAGATTTAAACGGTAAAGTAAAAAACAGTAAATTAATTACAACGCATCAAAGGGATTGGGATACATTTTTCGAATGGGGATAAAGATAAATTAAAGAGAAAGTGTAAATTAACTGTATCTTAACGGAATACTAACAAAAGTTAAATGCGGAGAAACTTAAATGCAAATTATTGTATTTTATTAGATTAATTAACTTTAGAATAAATTTATGAAATTAATTCTAAGAAATGCAATCACTATATTACAGTATAATTCGAATTTATTTACCGATGAATAGATAAAACATAAAAATAATATGTATATAGTATATTTACAATACTAAATATAAGAAATAAATATAATATGTATATTTACAATACTAAATATAAGAAATAAAAATAATATGTATAATTATATTTACAATATAAAAATAAAAAACATAAAAATACTAAGTATATTGTATGTACATTACCAAATATTGAATATTAAATAAAAACAGTAATATGAATAAGAGTATATAAAAATGTATATAGATGCGACAATATAAAATGTATGCTTGAACCATCCTTTGATATCTTCACAAATAACAGATATATTAGTAGCATAGTGTAGATAAATCGAAAAAGAAATGAAATTAATGTACATGAACAAATGAAGAAACAAACGATTGATTATAATCGAAACCAAAGAAATCGTGCACAAGTTATTATTTAATCCGAAGTCGAAACATGGAAAATTGATTTCTAAACCAACCAAGACAAGTGATTATAATCCGGGCAGCCACTAATTAATTACTTTTACTCAAGATAGAACATGATTTCCTTGCACCAAAGAAAAATGTACTACGCTTGATGGTTTTCTCAGTTAAGCCTTACGCAAATAACGCGACATAGACATTGAACGATCATCGAAACCGATATGGAATCCTCTTATCAAATCCAATCGAAATTAAAAAAAGAAATGAGAATAACATAATACACGGTGTCCCAACATGTTTCTCGGTTAGATTTACACGCGAGTAACGCGGTATTATCATTAAACCGTCATTGAAACTAATCTTGAATATTGTTCAAACACAAATTACAATCGGAATTAAAGTAAGAACAATACAATGTCTTAATGGTTTTCTCGGCTAAATCGTACGCGGATAAACGCGACATCGATTATCAACCCATCATCGAAACAAAAGTAGGATTCTTATCACCAATTCAAAAAATAACATGGCTGCCCATGACAGTTTCTCGGCCATATCGCGCGCAATTAAATGCGGCATCATTGTTAACCATCATCGAAACTATACAAACATCGACTATTTAAAACAGAACAACAAAAACAGCCACGTTGGTACTTTGACCAAACTTGTTAAACTGACTCGAAGTCATTCGCAAAATACAAACAGTTCAAAGGAAAACTTCATCGTCTTCAACAATTAGCTCAACTAACATAAAATGTCTAAATTGAAAACTCTAACACTGTATCCAAAATCTTGCTAATTCAACAACAAGCAAACCTCTAACATTTTAAACCAATTCTTAAAAATAAATTTGCTATGTCATGACAACAATCACAACACCAAATCAAGTTGATAAATCAAATACTACCTGTCAAACAGAATGTAATATGATCCTCACATACTAACAACTTTCTTTTATTTAGCAAACCATACCCATGTTGTTTCAATTAACTCACATAAAAATCAGAATAGTATGATGTTAAAAGAGATGGAAACAACAAGTTATGAATAATGTCGTTGTTTGTTGACCGTGTCGAAGCTGCCGAAATACGGAAGTTATTGTTGTGCGAGCGTTGAAATCGGAAGTTTGGAGAAGCAAGTTGGAGGAGCTGTTGCCCTCGACGTCGTGGTGATGGCGGATGTTGTTCTGGAGTGGTGAAGTGTGAGCTGTGAGAACAGGCGGCTGGAGTTGATGAAGCAGGGGGTTTCGGCGGTGAAGAGGGGTTGGTTTACTTACTGTGAAGGGAGTACCAGAAGGGCGAAGGAGACGGCAGACAGAGGTTATGAGAGGGAGAGTTTACGACGGAGGTGGTTTTGCGAGTGAATGAAGGGAAGGTTGAAGTTGAAGTATGAGTAGAGGGATGAAGGGAATGGAACGAACAGAGGGAGAAGGAAAGTGAGGAAGTTTCGGTGGAGAGTATGTATATGGTGGTTGACGGCGTGAGAGAGGAAGGCTCCGACGTGAGGAGTATGTAAAGATGAGGGTGAAAGCAGAGGTATTACGAAGGGATTGAGGTTATGACAGTGACGATGAAGGGTGTTATGGAAAGTTGAGGAGAAGGATGGCGAAGGTGGAGTGTAGCGGCGGTGATTACGGTTTGAGTTGGAGAGAGCGGCGAAGAAGGGAATGGAGGGTGGTATGAGGTGTATGGATGTTGTTGTTTTGAGAAGATAGTGGAGTCAGGAGGGAGAATGCATGAAGAGTGTGAGGCTGTGAAGGGGAAGATTGTTGTCGATGAGAGGGAGTTGGGGTTTCGGTATGAAGGTTGTGAGAGAGGTGAAGATGGAGGTTGGGTTAGGGGAAGAAGATGAGTTTTGTTTTATAATTTTTGCCTATATTTTGTAATCCGCCTCCTTCCCTCTATTTCATTTTTCGTTTTTGGTCCTCCCTTCCAACAGTAAATAGCAATATATATATATATATATATATATATATATATATATATATATATATATATATAGAATTAGGTTTAACAATTTTTGATAATGCCAAAGATGCCCTCAATGATAAATTGGGCTATAAAGTCCAATAGAGCAAAAATTAATGTATCCGAAAATATTTTTATTTTTATTTTTGGAGATAAAAAATGGACACTTAAAATTGTCAAAAATGATATAAATTCGAACACTAAATTGTCCGAAAAAATTAAATGAGCACATTAAAATAAACTACGGATCTCATAGATTAAAGAAAAATTATCGAAATAATTAAAATTGAAATAAAATGATAATAAAGAGTATCCGACTGTAAAACACTCACGGTTAAAAACGAGACTTCGAAACGTATCAAAAAATTAGAGAGAGCACATTTTCATGATCTACGCGACACGTAGATTCATAAAGCAGTGAGTTAGAGGCAAAAACTTGAAATATTTTTCTCACTAATTTTCGTACAGTGTCGAATTGTTTTTAGCAGTCTGTTTATAAAGCCAAAATATCGATATCATCGACATATAAATAACTTAGCACAATACAAGAAACAGGTAAGGAGATAAAAATGAATGAAGTGGAACATCGGGTATTTTATAACTATAAAACGATGCAAATGTCAATTTAAACTGACTTTTGGTCAATTTAAATACAACGAAATGATGCATATGCAATGAGTGAATGATTGTATAATGTCAATGACCTAATGGAAGCGTATGCAAGTGAATGTGAAGCCTAAGCCAGATAAAATCGAGATATGAGGGCAAATTTTGGGGTGCAACAGTTAGGGCATGAGCTTAATGAAGATTCGGATTCCATGATACAGGCAGTTTTAGGACAAACAAACCTTACCATCGTGATCGTAGGGTCCTATATAGTCAATCTAGGCTTTTACCTTTCATTAATTGATGCATTTTACAGGTTTTTGATTATTGACACGATCAGAGAAGACGACCGGAGCGTTGCTCCAGCGCTTCTGATTCAGAGGCCAATAACACTTACATATTTATGGGTCCAGAAGGATGAATGGATGTATCACCGCCCCAGTGGTTCACCTTGCACGCACTATGTCATTCTCTCTATCAGGTCGTGGGTTCAAACCCCACCTTTTTCTCTTTTATTTTCACTATTTGCTTTGCAGGTTTCCAGATCTCCATAAGTAACGCCACCAGAAGGTCCAACTTCTGGGTCCTTTCCAACACCAAAACCCCCAGAAGCTCCAGCTTCTGGATGCCTCTAGCACGTAACCCTAAGCTCTAGCTTCCGAGCGCCCAAGAATGTAACCTCCGTAAGTTCCAGGGATAGCTTCAGAAGCTCTTTTGCTTTTTTATTCTTATTTATTTTCTGCTTTTTTTTAAAATGTAATTAATTAATTAATTAGTAATTAGGTTACTTAATTAGGTTAATTAGATAATTTCACAAATACCTTTCTTTTACCTAATTTAACTAATTTAATTTAGGTTAGTATTCACTAATTTTTTTTATTATTAATTAAAATCAATTAGAATTAGGTTGTTTTCACATAAACTCTAATTTTCAAAATACAAAAAATACTAGGACTTAGTTTTTCACTTAAATCATTTTCCCTGCTATTTATTTTCTTGCATTTTAAATTCTAGAAAGGATGTATAGGTTGCAAGTTTTATCATGTAATAGCGTAGATTTTACTTTCTGCACCTCCTATTATGTATCTGTCCCAAAGCCATGTAATAGCGTAGGACCCTTTACATTTCCGCAATTTACTTTTTGCACCTATTTAACTGCTAGTAACTAGGCGTGTATGGCAAGATAAAATCAACATAGATCACTAATCATAGGATAAATATCTGAATACAACACTCTTTTCACACATGCACCCCCTTAGGGTATTCTCTCTCGTTGCCTTATAAATGGTCAAGTCCCTCGAACGTAGGGGTATCTTAGCACGGTTGCCTACAATATATCATCATAGTCCCTTCGACTTAAAAGATCATAGTCTCTTGATGTTGCGTAACAAATACATGATCTCGTCCCTCGATTGTTGCCTACGAAAAGTGATGATCGTACCCACGAATGTGCTAGGATATCCCTACAAGTTGCCTTCTATGACCATCTGATGTCCCTTTACATCCAACAAATAAAGTTACCTACCAACTAATAGTATGGATAACTTTATTCTAAAGGAAAGCAAAATAACACGGAAACGACCGTTCTGAGTAGGTAATAAGTCTCTTTTGCTTGCTCAAATTAAAACTTCTTTTTACACCTCACACTTTTCTAAAAAATCTTTTCAAAACACTTTGTATACATTCCAGCGTGAATCATTACAAAGTCCTTTCCAAAAAAAAAACATTTCCAAACACTTCGTATACATTCCAGCGTGAATCATTACGAAGTCAAAGTGAAATGCCTTTTCAAAAATCTTTTCAAACACACACACACAAACAATTGAAGTGAGCTAAAGCAATTAAGAGCCTGTAGATAACTACGGATGAAAAGGGTGCTAACACCTTTCCTTTTCATAACCAACTCCCTTATTCAGAGTCTATCGAAGGTCTTTTCCTGTTCTTTTCGCCTTTCCTTAATTGGATAAAAGAAAATTCGGTGGCGACTCTGTAACACGGTGCATTGACTTTGTAGGTGTTTGTATCGCAAATGTGCGGATAGCAAGAGTCGCCACCGACTTTTCTTTTATCCAATTAAGGGAAGGTAAAAAGTACAGAAAAAGACCTTCGTTAGATTCTGAGTAAGGGAGAAGGTTATGAAAAGGGAAGGTATTAGCACCCCTTTTCATCCGTAGTTATCTACGGCTCTTAGTTGCTCTTAGATCACTTTAAAATTGTGCTTTCTGTGTGTTTGACAAAAATGTTTTGAAAAGGCATTTCTCTTTGAATTTGTAATGATTCATGTAGGAATGTATACAAAGTGTTCAGAAATGTTTCGTTTTGAAAAGATTTTTTAACTTTGACAAAAAGTGTGAGGTGTGAAAAGTATTTTGATAGAGCAAGCAACTAAAAGTCTTATTACCTACTCGTAATTGGTCGTTGTTATTTTACGTTCCTTTAGAATAGTGCTATCCATACCATTAGTTGGTAGGTAACCCTATTCGTTGGATGTAGAAGGGACATTCGAAGGGACATCGGATGGTCATAGAAAGCAACTTGTAGGAAGTATCCTAGCACATTCGAAGGGACTGTCATCATTTTTCGTAGGCGACAATCGAGGGTCAAGATCATGTATTTGGAGGCGACATCGTGGGTCTATGATCTTTGTATGAAAGGGACTATGATGATTTGTTTTGAAGGCAACAGTGCTAGAATACCTCTACGTTCGAGGGACTTGACCATTTGAATTCGTAAAGGCAACGAGAGAGAATTACCCTAAGGGGTGCATGTGTGAAAAGAGTGTGTTGATTTCAGATATTTTATCTTGAAATTAGAGTGAGCTATGTTCAATTTTATCTTGTCATACACGCCTAATTACTAACAGTTTATAAGATGCGGAAAGTAAATTGCGGAAATATAAAGTGCGGAAAGATAAATCCTACGCTATTACATGGATTTGGGGCAGATACATAATTTAAAATGCGGAAAGTAGAAACCCTAATTAAACTATTACATCCCATAAGCAATTACATAATTGGAAAAAAAGAAAACGCTAAAAGAAATCGTCCAAAACGGAACAACCTTTGAAAAGATGAGAAATCGGGAAATACAAGGAAATCGAACAAGAGAAAAATGTTAGCAAAAATAATAATTTTTAAATGAGAAAAATATTTCATGCTGGAAGTAACATTAATATGCTAAAATAATTTTTTTGGGAGTTTTTGGAATTAATTTAATAATTAAAAACTAATTAAAGGTGATTTAAATGATAAAATTGGAATTAAATTAAATATGCATGCAAAATAATATTTTTAATTTTATAAATTAAATAAACATTTTCTGGAAATAATGCAAAAAGAAAAATATTTTTTGGTTTTTTTAAATTGCATGATAAAAAATTATGAAAATAAATTAAAATGAGTAGAAATATTAAAAATATGAAAAATAAGAAAATAGTTGAAGTTTGTGAAAAGAAAAATAGAACCGGTCCTGGTGAGGCTCGAACTCATGACCATGGAAGGTATCTTCAATAGCTAGCGCCTTAACCACTGGGACAAGTGACATCTGGTGTTTGAAACAACAAAATCAATTGAATAAGAGCCTACACGCGTCATGGATATGTTTTAAACACAGTCAGCCACGCGTGGACCCAGTTGGAAAGAGAGAGCGAATCAGAGTGAGCCATTGCGCCACGCATGCGTCTGCCGGTCTTCATCAGTCAACGACGCCGGAGCCCTAGCTCCGGTCGTCTTCTCCGGCGGCCAAGAAATCCAAACCTGCGAAATAAGCGAAATAAAAGAGAAAAGAATACCCTACCCCCTAACTCGAGGGCTACGAACACGATGGTGGTGTTGGTTTCGATTGAAAGTGCCTGCAAGACCTGGTTCAAATGAAACAACTCGGAATGCCCTAACTATGGTGTTTCGAGTTTCACACGTCTAAGCTTGCATGAGATGGTTCATTCATGACCTATTGGATGCCCTGAGTTCATTCAAACACACAAGAAACATTAACAATGCATGAATAATGAAATTCAAATTTCAAAAGTTTACCAAATCAGAGCAATGTATTGGGCACAATTCTGGATGGTTTGGCTTCAAGTAAGAGTTGATTTTGCTTGCTGGGATATCAAGGAACACGTTTTGATCCTTAAAACACCTTGAAACTGGCCGGAGAATGAAATTCGAAATTTGACAATTCTTGAAATTATTTTGGCAAAGTGTGGGTTGTTGTAAGGGCTAGGGTTTCGTGTCCTTTGTTGTGTGTAATGCTGGGTATTTATAGAGGGTTTTGGGATGGCAAAGAGAAGGAAAAAAGATTTGATCTTCAATGTGCAATAAATTCTTTTCAAATAAAATCAAATTTTGGAAAAAATTTGATTTTCTCTACAATGTGAGAGCTAGGACGAATTTGGTATGTTCCATGGGCTATCTTGGACCTCAAGTTTGATATAAATTCACTCCTTTTGAAAAAATATCTTATTTTCATATTTTATATAATTTAATTTTGAATTAAATGTTTTAAAATTCAAAAATAAATCAATAAAATAGAAAATTGCCATAGCCAAGCATCAATGAGTCACAAATAATACCATGATCAAGTTTGGATCATAAAATTATAGGCCCATTTGGAAAAAAATGTATTTTGACCAATATCTCCTTTTGTTCAATTGTTCAAAAATGCCCAACTTTTGAATAGTGTATCTTGCTCAATTTTCCACATTTTTGAGTGTTCTTGGACTTTTTGGAAAGCTCTAAGAGTCCTATAACCAAACTCTTTGGTTTCATCTCAATTGGAGTTTCCATGCTCAATATATCTTCAAAACAAAATGTTGACTTTTTGTTGACTTTGAAAAAGACCTGTAATGTTTTGATCCATACCTTCCAAATGAAGCATTTTTTGAACATACTTGTGAGACATGAAGTTGTAGAGAATTAAATTTCCTTCAAAACAAGATGTGGTGGAAAAATTTCTGAGAAAGTATGAAGAAGTTATACTCAGTCAAAGTTTGGTTGACTTTTCACTAAGAAACCCTAATTTAGAAAGTTTGACTTTTGAGCAAATCTTGAGTTTTCTTGATGAATCATGATCAACCCTTGATCAAATGATGAATATAACTTCAAAATGAGGATGTTGACCAAAAATCATGAAGTTTGACTGTATGTTGACCACAATTGACTTTTTGTCCAATACAACTGATTTTCAACCATCTGAGCAATTGTCTGAGGAAATTTGACTTTTGAGGCTTGAAACTTGACATGGAGAATCTTTGAAGCATATGAGGAGTCATGAGGACCATTTGGAGATGTTGGAAGTCCATCTTGATCTGAGAATCACCAAACCCTAGTTTCGGTTGATTGTCTAGGAGAGGGTTTGTCTGATCAACCCTTGAGGAATCCTTGAGTATGGATGTATGGGATGTCTTGAGAAGATGGAGGGCAAATTTTGGGGTATGACAGACTCTTGCTATCCGCAACATTTGCGATCAAACGCAAAACAAATAAGTCAGTTCTCCCACCTGTTACACATTGCATAACCATTAAGCATTACATGGCATCTTAGGGCCAAAAATAGGGCTTCGATTATATTTAAGTATCTTCTATCCCGTCGAGGCGAAGGTTTCCTTCTTATCTCTAGATAGAAGACACTTAAATAAAGGCAGTTGTTGTACCCAATTTCCCCCCTAAGATTTTCTAATACTTCATACCATTGCATTGCACAAAGATCTCAAATAGTCTCTCTCTCTCCTTTCTTTGGGTTTTCTGTTGGGAGAAACACGAAGCACCTTTGAATGTGTGTGATAATTGATACTTGGCTAACAATGATATGTGTACACTTTTCTCTCTAAATGTTGCAGGTGAATGGTGCACAAGTCTCTTATTCAAGGAGTCAATAGGTTCACGTGTTTATTTCCATACCTTCTCTCCTCAATTCTCAAGATTTTGAAAGTATTGTCTCTCAATGAAGACTTCTATTGACATCGACTATGGATTATCATCTTGAGAGTATGCTTCATGCTAGAAGAAGATCATCAAATTTGAAGAATTCTCCATGTTATGGCCATCTATCTTGAAATTAGTGTTTTGGACTTCTAAGAACCATATCTTGGTGGATGATTTCAAAGTCATTTGATTATTAAAAGGACTTATGATATGAATATGCTTTGATCCAAGGAGTTTAATTGATGAGAAGATTGTTTTAAAGGTCTATGATTGCTAACTCTCTAGATTGATACTTCATCTATCTTGTATGACTTCAAAGGATCATAACTTGGACATCCCTTGTCTCCTTGAGCTCATTATTCTTTCACAATGAACCTAAGGATGTCTAATACAACTTAGTTCAATTGGTGGGAATAGAAAATGCTTGGAAATTTTCCAAGAGGTCAAAATATTACCAGTCATTAATGGATTTCTCAATTCTTGATCAATCAACTTCAAAAGATCATATCTTGATCACCATTTATCACCTTGAAGTCATTATTTTTGCATAACAATCTTGAAGATATGAAATTTATCTCCATTTAAGTTTCAAGGGTTGAAAGTGTTTGGAAGTTACTTGAAGAAGTCAAAAGATTATAGGTCATTTCACAAATTTCCATCAACTTCACAAGGCCATAACTTTCTTAATTTTTGGAGTTTTTGGATGATTCTTTTTGCAAAAGCTCTTTGAAATGTCTACTTCATGTCATCTTTGAATGTCAAGAGAAAATTTTGAGTGGAAGATCATGTTTGAAGAAAAGATATTATAGGTCATTTTTAGAAAGTTAGCATGCTTGACCAAGGCCTGACCTGAAAAATCAGTGTTTTTTTCACAAATCCTAAAGGCAATATCTCTCAGCACAAGAATCCATTGGGATTGATTATTTTTTCATTGTGTTATATTATTTGAATACTTCATTTGGCTCAAGGAAAATTGGAAAACGCACGAGGGAATTTGATTTGGCCTCAGTTCAAAGTTTGTGCCAAAATCGGTTTCGAGCTCACCATCAGTTTGTGCATTTGTGCGTGTAGATCATTTTTAAGCAAAAATTAATCCTTGTTTTCGTGACTAATCATTATTAGAAGTTTTGGCTGAGTTTTGATGCACATGAGGTCACACTTCATTCGTGCACGCCCCTTGCACGATTTCGCTCCAAATCTCACAATTCCTTCTCATTCTCATCACCATTCATTTCCCTATAAATAGAGGACCATTCCTCACTTATTTCCTCAAGTTTTGATAGCCAAAAAACCTCTGTCACTTATTTCACTCTCAAAGCCCTTCCAGTTTGAAATTAACCACTGATTCTTCTTCCTTGAACCTCACTGAAGCTAACAGAACAAGAATCGTGCCTTGAATCTTCCTCAATCGTGCTAACCAAGTCAAGTTTCAGAGCTCTGAAAGTAAACTTCGTTCAGGTAGGAATCTTCATCAAATCGTTTTCTGGTAGTAAACTTCGTGCTAACCAAGTCAAGTTTCATTGCATTCTCCTCATCTCCTTAGTCCTTATGATCATCACTATTATCATTTTCAGTAAGAATTGACTGAGAATTTCTAGAAACAAGTGCTCGTAATTTTTTTCCGTTTTATCCAAATTGTTCATGGTAGAAGTGAAATAAATTTTTCGTGAGGGTACCATTAGAATCGTCTTGAAGAGACGAAGCGAATGGTACCGATCTAAAGAATTTATTTCATAGTTTGAGGATCATGAATGGAGGATGGTCGGTGATAACGTCTTACCATACACGCGTTCCTTGAGCCCTTGGATCTGATTACTTTTGTGAGTCAGACTCGATCCAACGCGCCACATGTTTTTGTTTTATTTTTATTTTTATTTGTGATCTGGTGTGAAAACCAAGGAGGTCCATATCAAGCACAACGCATCTGAACCCATTGGATTAGCTTACTAACGCGTTTTGACTGTGATCTAATGGCCCATATTTTTTGGCTTTTATTTTTATTTTCTGATTTCATATTTTAAATGTTTTAAACTTCAAAAATATCATAGAAATTACATTTTTGACTAAAAATTTATGAAAAAATTCACAAAAATATTTCATATATTCTCTTTCTGATTTTTATTTTTTCATAATTTTATTTTCAGATTTAGCATTTTTTATGATTTTTCTCTTTTATTTGTTGTTTTTAAATGCTTTAAAATACTTTTTTGTCATTTAAAAAATTCTGAAAAAATCATGGAAGGATCAAATGGTCATTTGACAAATATTGGTGACCTCATTTTATTTTTTCTTTATTTTTAAAATAGTTTCTGACTTTAAAACATTCTGAAAATTTATGTCATCACTTGTTGACCTCTGTTTGACTTTAGGTAATTTTCTGGAATTTTATTTTGATGTATGAATACTATTTATGTATTTCATCAATAAAATCCAATTAAATAATTTAATTTCAAATTGTATTTTATTCATTATTTAAATTACTTTTAATTCTTTTTTACTTTGCTGATTTTGAAGTTATTTGGAGTCATAGACTTCCTCAACATCAATGAAATTTGGATGTTGATAGGTCTCTTGACCAAATCCACCAAGAAAATTGGTTGATTTTGATGAAGCGAGACCGAATAAATTCATCTGATGCAAAATAAAAATTGAACGTAAATTGGTAACTTATTTCTTCTTCTCCATCTTAATTTTTTCTTTTTTCCCGATTCGGAAAAAAGTGATCAATTGGTGGCATGATCTTTAATGTTCAAACATAAGCCCCAAAAGATGACTTGAGCTTTGATTTTGGTTCAACACCTGTGACGCTTGTCGTGTGATCGCTATGATTTTTAATCAAGCTTATGGCAAGTTTCCACTAACCTTGTCCATTTGAAATTCTTAATCATCTTTGATCAAGTGATGTGATAATTCCAAATCTGGTGATATACTTGACAAAAAGCAATTGAAATTTGTTGTGTGGTCGCGTTGATTTTAATCAAGCTTCTAGAAAGTGTTCATGCGTTAGTTTCAAGATGGTCACCTTGCTGACGACTAATTAATAACAATTCGATGATATACTTGACAAGTTGCAACATGGTCATCTTGCTAACCTTTATTAATTGCCTTTTATTTTATGCTCTTTACTTTCCACTTTTATTTTTATGCTCTTTACTTTTATGCACTTTAATTTTAGCATTTACATTTCATGTAATTTTTTCTTCTTTGCTTACTTGAGCATTTTATTTTTTTGTTATTTTGAATTTTCTCACTTGAGCTTTATTTTTTGTTTATTCCAAGATACCTAATAATTCAACTTAAACATAAAAAAAACTTTTAATTGGACTTGGTTACTATCCTTATGCTCGGAGATTAACCTTTGAACTTAGGATTAGGACCCTTACTTGAGCTTGGAGATTTTTGTGCCCTTGGTGTTATTCTGTCTTGCGTGGTTATTATATTTGTATCCAGGTTATTTCATTATACTCAATTAAAAGTTTATTTCCTCCAAATAAAGCCGTTACTCTACCTGTTTCTTTTTTGGAGACGTGAATCCATCTGAGGCATTGATTTATCTAAAGCTTGGTTTTTTGTCTGGTTATTTGTTGCTTATGTGGTAATCTAAAGGATGAGATATGGTATTGGACCTTGATGTCAAGTACTAGTTTTTTCACCCGGTTAGATCTTTCTTTACCCTTACCTTTTACTTTATGCACTTAGGTTAGCCTCTTCATCTCCTCTCATATTCTTTAATTTTCAAAATCTTCCCTCTCTTTTCAAAGGATTCTTGTTTTCAAAACTCGAACCGCTTTCATTAAAAACTTGGATTTTGGTCCATGTATTTTTGCAACTTCTTTTCTTCATAAACTTTCAATTCATTTAATAATACTTTGAATTTTCTTTTGTTAAGACTAAAAAACACCTAACCTCATTCAAACTTTTTGAGCCCTTTATGGCTTTTCCTAAACAAACATTTCCTTAAAATCAACCAACACACAATTTTAGTCTTTTTTACCCGAACAACATTGGATTTTGATTTCAACATTTCACATTGTTGGTATGTAGGCCTGGAACTCATTGGAAGTTCTTTCAAACCAAAAATTATAAAAAATACTTCTTTTCTCCCCCCATCATCCATTCTGTACATATACCCTTTTTTAGCACACATATACAAATTTTCAAAAAGGTTCATGCGGAGTACCATAGATGCATTAGGTGCCTAACACCTTCGCTTTGCATAACTAACCCCCGGTCTCAGATCTATGATATTTTTTAGGATTTTATTCGCTCTTTTTTCCTAGTCCTTTGGATAGAATAAAAGCGTGGTGGCAGCTCTTTTGTTATTTTTTTAAGTTAAGTCAATTCAATGGCTTATACTCACAGTTTTTGCTGCTACAATGAGCACAACTTGTAAACACATTTGCACGAACGCCTACCACATGGGTAGGATTTTAAACATACCACGCAAAAGTAGCGCACCAAATACGGAATGGCCATGAACGAGTCTTTAAATAAATCAAAGGGGTTCCTGACATGATCACCAACAGAGACCCCCATCATGCATCTCTATTCCTACTTCTCCTGGCAAGGAAAGCAATAAAAACCCATACTTTTCATGATCTCTAGAAAGAAGTAATAGAATGCGATAAAAGGGTATGAGAAAATACCGAACATATATCGATTTGTAATAGCTATAACAATAGCCAAGAAACCCGGAAAACTTCGTAAACTATTGACAAACAATAAAGAAACCTGGTAAGCAATGCGTCGAAGCCTCAAGAAGCAAGGTCGGAATGTGTAGCGGACACATTCGAATATCAACAAAAAACCTACACCAGACAACCATCAAAGCAATGCAGACAAATAATGTGTACACGGCGTATACATAAATCAAGGGACATGTGGAAAACATATCTAAGTCAATCAAACACTTGCGTAACGTACATTAACCAATGTACTACGGCAAATAGAATGTATGTCGACACATCCGTGCAACAAAACATGCACAAAATCCATTAACCAATGTATAACGGCCAACGGAATGTGTGTCGACACCTCTGTACAACAAAAACCTGCACAAAATACATTAACCAATGTACAATGTGAAACGGAATGTGTGTCGACACATTCGTATAGCAAAAACTACAAAAAATACATTAAACAACGTATAACGGCAAATGGAATGTGTGTCGACTCATCCGTACAAAAAAAACCCGCACAAAATACATTAACCAATGCACAATGGAAAAAAAAACAAGATGCATGGTGGACACATCCATATAACATAGGTACCTATAAAAAATACATTAACTAATGTACAATGTGAAACCAACACGAAATGTGCATCGACACATTCATGTAACAAGAGCACCTGCACCAAAATTTAAATTATGCAAAATGTAGAACACTAAGGCAATAGCATGCGTGTCGAACGCAAATCGAACAACAAAATAATAGTCCAAATAAGTTTCTCGATCACATAAATACATGATTCGAAAACCATCTCAAAGTACCTTGCACAATTAACAAACACGTTAGAATTAACAAGGCAAAACAATACAGAAACCGTATGAAATTTAATTCGATAACCAACAAATGAAATGCAACAAGCAAACATGTGTCAAATGACAATTATGGTATTGAAATTCTGCACTAAGAAGTGTAAAAAATCTGCACTAAGAAGTGTAAAAACTGCTGCACTAGAAACTATATTAAAATTCTGCATTAAACGATATAAAACGCGTTTTTAGACAATAGGCGTCCTGAAAAATATGCTCAGAATGAAATAATATTTACATGGTAAGCTATAAATGTGCCAACGGTTTTAAATCTGCAATGGTTTTGTCAAAATCGAAGTGGAAGCATGACTTCCACGTCCGTTCAAAACGCGATAAAATGTTTTGCTCGAAATTGAACGAAAACCGCGATGTAGATTGAAAATGGGCCACTGAATTCTAAAACGACTTCGGTTTGAATTAATTTCACCCAAAAAAGGGTCAAAAGGACATTTTTGTAAATCTGGCAGTAGTGAAAACAAAAATTAAAAATGCTCGAAACTAAAAATAAAATGCACTTACAGCTCCAGAATGGCCAAGATAGTCAACTTACATTAATCACAAATGTAAAAACTCATCACGGTTAGGAAGTTAACTCAAAATTGAGATTATGTCAAGTGTTAGAAAAAATATAAGGATCGTGACATTTTCCATTTATCTCAAGTTTTTTTTGTGTCAAATGTAGTTTGTAAATCATCTCAAATAGAAATTATCACAACTCATGGAAATGGCAAGATTTAATAAAGTCTCAAGTATCAACACAAACTTTCAAAATCATAAAGTTTGGAAAATTTAGCAAACAAGAGAATTAACCAAAGTTAGTAAATCAATAGATGGAAAAATTACTCTATGTTAATAGCAAGGTAATGGTCAATAGAAACTATGTTTGTAAAAATTTCTCTGTTAATAGAACCTATGTGCATCAAGCTAGTAAACTTCCAATCTATCAAAGCAAAAGTTAGCAATCAAGTATGTTTAGCAACTAGCAACCATGTTCAAGCATTTTAACAAACACCTAAACTACACATATTTACACATGACTTTGCACATGATTCAAGGTTCAATTCTAATGCTATCCACATGATTCAAGGTTCAATTCTAATACTATCCACATGCAAATCAAGGTTTAACATCAACGATTCGATAAACATCGACAAGTAACCACTTGAATAAGCACTTTTCCTAAGAAAATCAATTAATCAATAAGTGCTTTTATCATCCAATTCCGGATTTCAACATCATGATCACATCAAATCAAAATTCCTCAACCTAATCCATAATATCAATTAAATTCCTCAACTAAAACCTTGATTAATTATCAATTCTACAAAGTGCTTATTCAAGACTCAATTATGCAAAAATGCTTAAATCAAGAATTCTTACCGTCGAAACGAGGAGGAGAACGAGAACAAGAGATCTCTAATGTCGAATCGAAGACCGGATGGGAGATAATAAGAGAAGGATAGTCGCGAAACTTGGAGAAGAAGAGAGGAAAAATTAAATTCTTCAACCTTGACCCCTTGACATTGTTGAATGTTCTTGAGAAAACTTGATGAAAAGTTGAGTTTGATTCTGAAGAGATTATAGATAATAAAGTGGAGTGTTTGTGTTCAAATTTGACCAACTGAAGAATCCCCCAAAATTATGAGAGCAACATTGATCAATACTTGAGAAAAATAGCCTTGGGTGAATTAGGCTCAAGGATTGGGCCCAAATTGGCCTTTTCCAATTAAATTTCGTGTACAGTTTCAGACATCGAGATCCGTGCAAAATTTGAAATCGGGCCCACTACAAAAAATGTCCAGAACGAAAAATCATGTCGCGTAAACAAAGTTTCAGCTGGATCAGACAAGCGGTAAATCCCCCCAAAGATATGATTTTTTGAACATTGCTCGTCAGATGAATTGGCACTCGGTTCAGATCGAATACCTCTGCAAAGAATAAAATTCTTGTCCTTATCCGTATGGAATTAGCTCTCGATCCGAGAACGAAAGTCGAAGATGATGTCAAGATGGAATTTTGGGCGTCGGGGCCACTTAACTATGACGTTCCAGTCAAAAGTTATGAATTTGTTAACATCTATGTGAACACGATTCAGCCAAAAATCAGTTTAAATGCCCTTGAAGTATCAATTTTCTGGAGTTTTTCTGCACACAATTAGCCTTCAGCTTGAAAATAAAAGTTGGAGATAATACCGAGAAGAACTCTGCAGTCAAAAATCAGGAAAAAATACCCAACAAGCTGCGAGTTATAAATTTCTGAGCGTCTGAAACGCATAGAAAACTGAATTCTGCTTCAAGAGAAAATGAACTATCAGAGTTCTTCCTTGATGAATCGACTTTCAATATGAACGAATAAAATGGAGAGAATACGGAAATGGTTCTAATGTCCTTAGAACCAACCCAAGATACCCTTCTGACCATAAGATCCTAAATTATGCACCCGAACTGCGAGATATCGATTTCTGGTTCAATATAGTCTGAACTGACCAAAACACACAGTTTCTCTTACAAGTTGAGATACTCTTAACCTCATAACCGTGAGACCAATGATATGCATGTATGCTCATGATAATGAAACTATAAGTCAAATAAAGTTAAAATGAAGAGGATAAATTTTGTGGTACAACACAATCCTAGACAAAACCCTAAATAAAAGCTTATGTGTCAATCTCACAAATTTGTATTCCGATTTTCTTTTTTATATATTATCTTATTCAAAATAAATTCTCACAAATTTTTGAATTAAAATATTAACAAAATTGATATTATTTTAATATCCTAAATTTAATATAATTGATGAGTTATGAATAATAATAATGATAATAATATTCTTCATATTCATATTTCTATTCTAATTATAAATAAAAAAATAAAACTCAGTAAACACTTCATTCTTTTTAATCTAATTCAAAAACAAAAAAAAATTTAATAAATTTAATTTTAATAATCATTAAAATTTAAAAAAAAACTACACTACAATTATGATAATATGAAAAATAAAAAAATAAATACCTTAATAATTACTACTCAGCAAAAATTTAAAGTAAAAGAAATCAAGGAAAAAATATTTACTTTTATGAAAATAATGAGAAACAATATAAGAGAAGAAGAGAATATATTCTATTATTCATATTATGAGTGAGTGTTTCATGTACAATATGAGTCATATTTATATGGCATATGTAATAAATAGAAAATCAATTGTAATCTCCTAATTGATGTCTTCCTACTACGATGAGACTTCGTCAACATCATGTTCCTTGCCCGCCTATTTACTAGGTTTGTGATATTTCTAATGAAGACGATTGATATGTTTTTTTGGGTGCTCAGAATCAAATGATTGTTGGCAGGCAGCGGGGCTGTTGGATGTTATAGCACACCGCCTTCTTATTTTTCATGATACTAAGTCGTTAATTCTTGATTTATGCAGTAAGCAGAATATGAAACTTGCCGGTAGAGTTGTAGTTATGATGGACAGATTGTGGAAGAATATGAATGATATGGTTTAGACTAATGAGAAAGAAGAAGCGTCTAAACTTGGTTGGCTCGCTTTTCATAAATGGCGGGAATGGTTCTCCGCCCAACACAATACTGATATTGGGGTTGATCAACCAAACATGTTTCATTGGATCCCGTCCCAAAGTGGTTGGTTTAAATGTAATGTTGATGTAGGCTTTAACCGCCAATTAGGAACAACTAGCCGAGGATGGTGTATTCGGAATGATATGAGTAATTTTGTAAATGCAGGAGCTACTTGAGACAAAGGCTCTATGTCCATCATTGAAGCGGAGACCCTTGCTCTTAAGGAGGCCATCTAGAGCACTATTGCATTGCACTTTTCTTTTGCTGTGTTTGAAAGTGGTTCTCAGAATTTCGGTCTAACATTGTTGGTAATTTTGAGTTTAGCTTCATTATTCACCCTATTAAATCGTTGTTATTTAATTTTCCCAACTTTAAAGTCAAGTTTGTAAAATGTCAAGTGAATATGATTGTCCACTCTTTAACTAAGACGACCAATTCTTGAGTTCAACGTATTTTATTTGATGAGATTCCTCCTTGTATCACCTTACCTAAGTAGTTAAAAAAAAAAACATAAATTGATGGAGTGCTTAATTTGTAATTTTAAATAATAAGTTCAATCCCTTATTCTCGTGTCATTTTAAATATGTTTGACCAACCCAATCATAAGTGAAATGGTCAACATTTAAAGAAAACTATTAAACAAATGTCACGGGTTTACCCATCTATAGCTTATTTTGGAACATATAACTTAGATTTCTCCTACAAATGTGTCGTTTCCTAATGCGGTTGCAACATGACGTTTATCACATACTTCACATCTACATTCCATAAATAAATTTCTAACTCTTGTTTTTCTTATCACAGACTCATTTCTTCTTCCACATTAACATTTTATTCATCTTTCTTTGTTTTTCTCTAACTACAGCCATGGCTGATGAAGTGATTCTTCTTGATTTTTGGCCAAGTCCGTTTGGGAAGAGGCTCAAAATAGCCCTTGCTGAAAAGGGTATCAAGTATGAATACAAAGAAGAAGACTTGAGCAATAAAAGTCCCTTGTTGTTACAGATGAACCCTATTCACAAAAAAATTCCTGTTCTCATTCACAATGGTAAATCCATTTGTGAATCTCTCATTGCTGTTCAGTATATTGATGACGCTTGGAATGATAAATCTCCTTTGTTGCCTTCTGATCCTTATCAGAGATCACAAGCTAGATTCTGGGCTGATTTTGGTGACAAGAAGGTATATATATTTACCCTTTTGCATGTTTTGTTTGTTGTTTTTCTTGATCTATCATTTGATTATCTAATACAATGTGTATCAATTTTCATTGTGAAAT
This sequence comes from Vicia sativa, assembly GCA_021764765.1. Taxonomy (NCBI): domain Eukaryota; kingdom Viridiplantae; phylum Streptophyta; class Magnoliopsida; order Fabales; family Fabaceae; genus Vicia; species Vicia sativa. The sequence continues at coordinate 310,972,557 of CM038792.1, forward strand.
AGATCTATGAAAGTGGAAGGAACCTTTGGACCAAAAAAGGAGAAGAACAAGAAGCTGCAAAGAAGGAATTCATAGAAGTCCTCAAATTGTTGGAGCAAGAGCTGGGAGACAAGAGTTATTTTGGAGGAGAGAAGCTTGGCTATGTGGATGTAGCACTTATTCCATTCTACACTTGGTTTAAAGGCTATGAGACCTTTGCTAACTTCAATATAGAGAAGGAGTGTCCCAAGTTCATTGGTTGGGCTAAGAGATGTATCAAGATTGAGAGTGTTTCAAAGTCTATTCCTGATCAAGATAAGGTTTGTCAGTTTATTGTGGAGATGAGGAAGAAGATGGGCATTGAGTAGATTGGGTATTATGTTTTAATAAAGGGTGAGTTTGGAAAAATCATGATGCTGTGTTGATTTTGTTGAAGTTTCAAATGTAGCTTCTACCAAAATTGCAGTGGCTTATTGTGATTGTGTATTCGTACCACAAATTAAATCAGAATATGCACTAAATGATTTCTGGTAGAGTAATTATGTAATAAAAAGGAACTTTGATGTGCCAAGCTTTGTTGTTTTAGTAGGAAAGGATTGGAAAAACTTGTAAGTTGTAATTTATCTTTGATCTGTTTGTTCTTTGCATTGTAATGCATGGTATTGTTATGCAATGTGTAATGTGAAAGTATTTATTGCTTGTTGAGCCCATTGCAAATAAGAAATATAGATCACTAATAAAAATATAATTTTTGTATTCGACAAATAAAAAAAGGATCGACCTTGATATAGTTAGTCATAAGTGAAACTTAATAAATTAAGATTATAAGCTAGATATGTGCCACACCCCAAAATTTGCCCTATCATTTCAATTTAAATTGTTCATTTAGATTTGGTTGCTTTTGGTCTATTATACAAGTATCAGAGTTTGTATCCGAATTCAAAGACACTTATCCAATTATTTGTGATTGAGGAGTTAAAGCATTGAGAATGCTCTCTTGTAGCAAGTGGTGCTTTTGAATTTTTACTCAGGAGGTTGAGTTCAAGTTTGGAACATAAGATTCATTCGGATTATTAAAAAGGATGCTTTGGAAGAAGTGTTACATTTTTAACTTGATTAATCTTTTGAAGCCAAATTCAAATTCAAAGTTGATTTGAGGGAAAATGACATTGTTTTCTACTCCCTATATAGGAGGATTTATTTATGAGTGATCTTTGAAGTCAAGAGAAGGAATATGAAGCCCATCATCATCTTAAACTAGAGTTACATTTTGTCGGATGGACAATAATAGTTTTAATCGTTACGTAATGTACAATTTATTACAAATTGTACATATGCTTTAATCACAAGGAATGCCATTTGCTCATCAGACATATTTGATCCTTATTCAACAATCAAGATGTTAATAAAGGGTTTAAATGTCTATGCCTAAGAGTTCCATCAACTTACAAGGAGAAAATCCAAGATTTCTTTGGTCAATTTTTTAAGACACGTTCATCATTCAAGAGCTCATTTGTGAGCCAAATCTCAAACAAGTGCTAGTCATCATTATCCAACTCCATTCAATACAAGTTTACCAGGCACTTTTTGTTTTCAATTTCTTTTTCTTATAGTGCAAGTTTTGATGAAAAGTATTCTTCCAAATTCTTAAATGTGCAAAGTTACTCAAATTATGGTATTCAAATTCCCTCCAAGTCTATTCAAGTACCTTCATGATTCAAAGTTACAACACTATCCACAAAACAATATTCAAGGGATTCATTCAAAACTTCAAATTAATTTGCAAGTTGCTCCAAGAAAGATAGTTTGTTCCTAAAGTTTGTTAAACTACAAAACTTAAGATAAAAAGAGTTTGGGTTACAAAGAACATTTTTTTAAGGAGAAACCAAGAAATTCCTAAAATCCTATAAGCTTCAAATGCCAAAATCTTCTTGCCCTATGTTGTCCCTCCAAGAGCTATTCTATGGTAGCCACGGTTTTCTTTAAGCCTTTGTACAATTCGCTCCATGCCATGAAACAAGAAATAAAAAATAATGGTTAGCAATCAAGAACATGAACTAGAATAAGATTTTCACAAGGTTTCTTTGCAAATTCATCATTAGGGTTTGTACTCGGAATTAGATTGAAGGGTTTTCAATCATGTTTAAGAACAACAACACAAAAGCCTCATACAAGTCAATATTCAATCACAGGCCTAACTTCACCTATTGTAAATCACAACAACTCTTTGTTGTTGGTTCACAAAAGGTGCAAAAAGCAAAAATTACACACTTAGAAAATCATCATAGTTACAATATAACAAAGTCATAATTCATGTTCCAGCCCACAAACAATAACAAAGCAGCAAATCAAAAGCTCAATAAAATATCAAGCACAACCCTGTTATCACAAAGCATTAGAAACCCTAATGCCATCATGCTATAAAAGCAATCATTGGCACAGAAAATAGGGGAGCAAGCATTGTTCATGCAAAAAAACCTAAACGGTCATACAATGAGAAAAAACGAGATTTGAAAAATTTCATCTCTCTGATACAGATCAAAATTCATAAACAAAAGTCATAAACAACAAGAGACAATTCAAAACATAGGAAAAAAATGAGATTTTGAGTTTCGTCGCCGCCGTATGGCGACTTCAGGCGCGGCCCATGTGTCTTCACCGGAGAGACACAAGTAGAGAGATGAGAGAACATTAAGTAGATAAATGAGAGATCAGACAAATGAAAATAATTGGTGTTTTGTTTTTTTAACTTAATCTTGTTTTACTGTGTTAATAAGGATTAAGTGTTGTCTTAGAGTGGTGGCAACAAGTGTCACCACCCACTAATTACTATGATCAATTTCTGGTACTTGCTATCTTATGGTAAACAAGCATGCTCCCTGTGTCTCTTTCCGATGGATCTGAGAAAGAAGGTAATCTAATGGCTCTAGTTAGTGGACCATGGTGCACCATCGGAAGTTGCGCATGCTGGATCATTCAGGAGTATTGGACTTTCCTTTTATTTGAGCCTGGACCATATTTCTGGTTTTCTTATCACACCCCCAGATCTGCTAACAACAGGCCCAGTCTCTCTAATCCCTTCTCCTTTTTAATTTATTTATTTATTTCTATTTTTCCTTATTAATTTATTTTGGCATATTATAAGAAATGCAAATAAATATTGATTTGTATTAGATAATTATTAGTTCAATATAATTTTTATTTGGTAACTATTGATTAAATTATTAATTATTTTAATCAAATAAAAAAGATATATTCTAATAATTATTTAACAATTTAGACGTGAATTGTGTGATTTAATTATTTACTCGCCTCTTGTATGCTTGTGTGGTTTATCCATCATTGTACACTCCACACACAATACCATTAATTCCATTTTTTAACTTGGCTCATATGCCAAATTCCTTAAGGGTCTCATAGTTGAGAGTGGACATGGCCATTCTCACAAGGTTAATTGAAGCCCTAGTTTGCATCGATTAATCATAACCCGAATAAATATTGGTCCATATATCAATTATTCATGCACAAGGGTCTCATAGTTGACGATAGGAGCACCTATTCTCACGAGATTAATCAAGTCCATATACTTGGTTAATCATAACCCGAATTAATTTCCCTTAGTCCGTAAACTAAACGCTAAAACACTTTATAATCAAAATCTTCAAACCGCGATTCAAAGTCGAGTTTCTTTTCAAAATATTTTCATAAATAAAATGTTCTACTCCCCTCTTCCCAAGCGTAAGGTATTCAGTCCTTTTTCGACCCTCGATCATACGCTTGGCTTCTTTAAATGAATCTAATCAAACAAACCTTGTTTTGCATCACCTTTTCTTAATAAAGCTTTTTGGGTAGAAAAAGATGATCAGGATGATTATGTCCCCTCCATCCGAGTACTTGGAGCATTATTCGTTGAACGCTTATGGTCTGATATTTGTCTCCCATATAAAAATAACTTCAACTCGTCAAATTTGTCTTTTTTGCTCATATGCGATCATCGAAAACATTTTCGTAAAGGGAATATGTGTTAGCCATTTCAAAAAGGGATTACACTAGACTTAGCTCTCATACGAGAAAAACAAGTCGAGGTTCAAGAGTTTGAAATGTCTAACGCATCATTGTTCTAAAATCAACCAACAAATTTCTAGCCTTTTTTAGAGGAACTACGGAACTCGGACTTTTCCATTGCACGATGGAGTACGTAGGCACAAGATGCGACATCTTTGGCGAGTTCAAAAAACCCATAAATAAAGACACTTCTTCTTTCTCCTTTCTTAATTTAGAAATTAGCGAATTTACACATAAACACTTAGAACTAAACGGGTCCCATCGAGTACGATGGATGTGAGGGGTGCTTATACCTTTCCCTTACCTAACCGACTCCCGAATCCACATCTTTTGGTCTTGTAGACTGCCTTAACCGTCATTTGTTGGTTTTATCTATATTTTCCCATTCTTTTAGAACAAATAAAATTAGATGACGACCTCATTGTTTTAAATAATAACCGATTTTTTAAACCAATTATCACAGCTGGCGACTCCACTGGGGCAGATTTGACTAAGTGAGTCAACCTTAGTTTAGTTCTTTGTGTGTGTGTGTTTATTTTTGCTTTCTTTTTATTGCATCTATTATTATATTTATAATTCAGTCATTTATTTCCTTATGCTTTGTATATTATCATGCGTGGGAATGATTGATGGGATTATAGGAAAATTCCACTACCAAGGCTATATTACACATAAGTTTAGAGTGGTTGCGTAGTATTGATTTTCTAGACAAAAATGTCTTGTAAGTTGGTGCGAAGGCCACACCTAGGGGAGGTTCTTGCGAAGACATTATCACCGATTGCAAATTTGTTTGTGTGGACGATAATGTTGTTAGAAGGGATTATTCCTCTAGTTTGACCTTTAAGGAAACCTAACCTTTTGGCCTTAAGAATGCTCAAATGAGACATTCTTGGATTTATTGTCTAACCACAAATTTATTTGTGTTGAAAACGATATCGCCATGTTTGGATCAATGGTTTTGAGTACCCTGTTTAGATCCTTGTGTCGAGGGTTACGTTTTATTGGACTGTTAGACCTGCCTTGTCTATTCAAGCTAATACACAATACTCCCTCAAACCAAATTCTATCGAAAATGTATTGTAGCCTTGCAAGTTTTAATTGCGACGGATGACGATATTAGAATTTGTGTTTTGAGTGTTGTTATCAAAAAACCTTAGAGCCATCCTGGGAGAAATTGTTGGGTAGACGTCGAAGCCATGTCCGACAATCCTTTTAAAACCTCTGTTTGTTTAAATTTTACCAGTGATTTTACGCATAATATCAATATGATCACATCACATTGCATTCTTACATGCATTAACATCACATTGCATTTGAATCATTTTATGCATTATCATGCATATCTTTTTCATCAGGGATCTCATTTCATCTCTCCCGTTTTGGAAATCAAACTGGATACTTGACACCCATTCAAAACTCGAATGATGTCTCAAAGGGATATAGACAAGCTTCAACGTTGTCAAGAACTTTTGAAGGAAGAAGTTAACCATTTGAAAGGTTAGATGATTCTGGTCATGGATCTCTTGCAAGTTATGTTGAAAAAAGAGTGCAACACTACACCAATTGCCGCAAACTTGGTTACCACTCTGTAATTGTCTAGTGTCTCCGTGGGTCAAGGACGTATACAAGTAGTGAACTCTCCAATTCAAAATTCTCCTACTAGGCCTCATCCTTGACATTCACCTTCGAGGGTTCCTCGACAACAACTATTGCTTACTCCCCGACCAAAGAAGAGGGAACCAAATAAGCATATTAACCCGCATTACCGCCGATATGCTCAACAAGATATTCAATCAATCCTAATACCATATTACCGACTATTGCCTTACCTAATTTAGAGTGGTGTTGTGATACCAAGGTAGTTGAAGCTAGTGACAGGGATTGTTAAAGCTTGGTTTGATGAGAGAGCCAAATGTGTTATTCATGTTGACTCTAAAAGGCATGAAACTGAGATTTGTTTTGCCGTCAAATGCAAAGTTCAAGAGCTAATGATGACAAGATGCTGTCTTTCAAACAGAATGGCTCGAGATTAAACATTTTGGTTGCAAATTCTGATGATAGCAATTTCGAGGGACTTCCTAAACTCATTGGGACAATTTCTTACCAAAAGGGAGTTCAGACTCTAAAGAATAGTGTCAGCAATGAAGTAGACCAAATGGTCACTTCAGAAAAGGTGGTATCCTTTAGCAAAGATATCCCAAGTTCTAGCAAAGGAAAGTTAGTCGCATCACCGACTCATTATCCTCCATTACCATCTTTCAAGCCTTTGTATCAACAACCTTTGACTGATCCTCCTCAACTTCAAAATCGGAACTCCCATAATCAAATTGTATCTATGAATTTTCTAGAAAGAACGGATGCTCCTTTGGATCCTATTCCTATGACTTACAATGAACTTCTGCCATATCTAGTTCAAAATTCATTGGCGGTTCCTAAATTTCGTAACCCACCAAATTCATTCCTGCTTGAGTATAATCATAATGCGCGATGTGGATATCACGATGAAATAGTAGCACACTCAACAGAGGAATGCAATGCCTACAAAGCCAAAGTTCAACAGTTGATTGACCAGAAGTACTTGAATCTTCAAGGAGGGATTTTGTTTGTGAATGGAAACCCCATACTTAAGTGAGCACCAAGACTACTGAAAGTCATCTAAATCGATAAGTCCAGACGGAGCTCAAGTCTCCTCAACAATGACAATCTTTTGTTTCTTCGCTGCATTTTCATTTATATCTTGTTTAATTGATTAACTTTGATTGCATGTAGAAACTGTTTGTTTTTTAATCTTAATGCAATGAGTGGGTTTTTCTTGAAGTAATACATTAGTTGTCACTCAATTCATTCGTTATCACTCTTTATTTGATTTGCGGACATTTTGATACCAACTTTACCAAGTCTTTCGCTTTGGTAAAGATTGGGAGGGAGGATGATGATAGTTGAAAAATGCCAGGTCTCTAGTTGTATTCTTTCGAGTAGAACCCTCTTAACGATGTATAGGCATTGTTTCAAATTCCCAAACATTGGAGACATAAGGGAGTGAAACCAGCGTCAACCCCTTTCAGCCTTGAAGTAGAAGTTTCTTTTGTTTTTAGAAAAAACCCTTATTTTTTAAACCTGTGGGCGGGTAGTGTTCAGTTAATCCGGTCGAGCATTCAGAACTCATCAAGAGAGTGCGTCAAAGGATACAACAATGGTTATCCTCCAAAAGGTTGAAGAAAGTCAAAAATTTAATGGTCAAACTTTGCTTGTCAACAATGTGCATCAGAGGAAAATGATATCACATTGGTTATCTCTCGCACATCAGAAGGTCTATAGATGACGATACAACAAAGGTTATGCCTCATCTACCAAAAGACTCAGACAGTCATAATCACTTCCAACAAATTAAAGACGATGTAAAGATCCACGACTTGTTCAAAAAGGAAGAATGAATAGGAAATAAAGAAAAAGTCCCGCTAAGTTGAAACTTGAAAACAAGTCGCTTAGGCAAAATTTAGGGAAAACAAATTGGAATTCCCAAAAGTGACAAAGGATTGTCAAAGGAAATTCTCAACAAAGAACAAGTTGTATGATCAAACACCAAAGACAAAAAGATTAAGGACTATCGTGTCCAAGAAACCTTGTATTGGTTCCTCAACCATCATAAATGCCTCTCGAGATATGAGTGCTCATATCAAGATAGTTTGAACTTAGGACTGAAGAACGTCATGGAGAATGGGTGGGCACCAAATAATTTTGAGCTTCAAAATCCATTTTTTTTATTAAAAAAAAAAACATGAACCAGGCCACGTTACAACCCTTAAAAGTCCTAATTGAAGCATGGGTTAATGCAAAATCATAATGTGACGAGATTGCATTTAAGTGACTCTTATGATGCGTGCTAAGTATCTGTGTTGGTATCATATGCTCGTCTCATCTTTCATAAAGAATTTTTTTTCTGTGTTGCACTCTAAAAAGTGTTTCGCTCACAAAAAATGGTCACAATGTTTTTCATACAAAACTTCAAGACAAAAAATGTTGCATTAGAATTGTCATAATAAAAATTATTCTACATGTAGAACAACTGTATGACATTAAAGAAGTTCACATAATGAACGTCAGTGAAGAGTTTAACTTTTTCCAAAGAAGAAAGACTTGATCACTTTGTTAAATCAAGATGCATGATGTTTAAGGACTCCGTTGAGCATATCACAAGTTGTTTTCTCAAGATTATGTTAACTTGAGGGAAATCAAATTAAAATTCGGTTTCTCAAAATTCCATCGATCTAGGGCAGGTCCTTCTCAAAGAGCGATCAGCCTGGGACAACTGGCGATTCAAGATTCAATTATTCTGAAGCAATTACTTCGATACATCAAAGTCTCTCTAAGGATATGCATTGGGGGAATTTCACTCCTATCTCTGCAGAACTAATCACTCAGTTCCAATCAATCCAAGGCAATTACTTCAAGACGTTGAAGCCTTCAAAAAGCTCTCATTCCAGCAAGTTAGTTGCTCATATGCTGTTGATGCGAATCAGTTATTTCGAGACGATGAAGTCTCTCTTAATTGGAGAAAGTATTTGCTTCAAGAATCAATCAGTCTAAAGCAATTACTTCGAGACTTAGAAGTCTATCTAAAGCTCATCCTGGGGCAGGTCTTCCCTATGTTTGCATAGCTCATTATTCAAACGCAGCTAATCTGGAGCAATTACTTTGAGATGTTGGAGTCTCTTCAAGGTTCATGTAGGGGCATCTCGTCCATGTCTACAAATCCTGCCACTCTGAGGTTCAGTAAAAATGAGGCATTTATTTTGAGATGTTGAAGTATCTGTAAATCTCATATCAAGGCATGCTATTCCTATATCGAATATGACAATTGAACATTATTGTAAATATTGTAGATGGGGCATTCTTTTCAGAAAGTCGAAGGTCTAACAGACTGGGGCATTTGGACTTCCTAAAGTCGAGATATCTCTTAAGTGCAAAATCTAGTGCGTATGCATTCCCAGGCATGGGACATTCCTTTGATCTTCATTATCTGATAAACTCCAAAGTTGTTATTCTTCCTTTTACAATAATTAACATGCAACCTTTCCAAGGCAAATCAATGTTTATAATTTGGTCAATCATCTTATTGGTGCCATTTTATTATCTCTTTCAATTGATGGTGTTGGGAATTCAATTTGATAATCAATGAATTAACTAGCACATTCATGCATTCATTCATATTCTATCATGCATATCATATTCATGCATAAACCCCAACCAAGATTTGGAATATTTCAAGATCGGCCAATTGTTATCCTCAACAGGATCAGACTCTAAAGACTATTTCTCGAATGTCAGACTTAGTCCTTCCCATCATAAGTTTGAAGGCTTGTTCAGAAATCAATCTGCAGTAATGTTGATGCTCAAATTGAGTATCTTCCGGAGAGATTAATTTTCCCCAAGTGAACTCTTGTGTCAATGGAATTTCTTACTCGAGTTTTCTCCAGTGATCTTTCCCCATATATTTTCTTTTGAAGTTCCCCAATGAAGCTTCAAATGTCCCCAAGAGGATCTATTGTAGCAGGATTGATACAAAATTAAATCCAATATTGTTATTATCTCCAGATAACAACTTCCTGGGTAAGTCTTGGGCGGTTCTCTAGACTGATTCTCTAAGTTATTCTCGAATCTCAATGGCGTGCCCTGTATTCCTCTCTTATCCAACAGAAGCGTGCATCCACCAGGTGGGATGGTTAAAAGATTTTAGAATATCTTTTGCAACATCAAGTTGTTTAAACATGTCAGTACATGTTTATCGATATGCATTGTCAGCACGATACTAACAGATGGAAGATTTAACCACTGTGGGAGCGTCTATTCCTCCTCGCCAAAGTAGAACTTGATTCCTATACTCCTAGTGAAGTTGTTTCTTGCTTGTTGCGATTCACTGTCAGCTTAGTAGCAACAAGATGAGGATTTGTCAATGCTAAAATTGTTCAACATATTTGTATATGTTTGTTACAACCTTCTGTCATCAAGTTGTATACAGAGATGGAAGCTTGTCAACTATTGAAACATTAATTATCAAACTTGTGTGCTAAACATAAGTTATTTTATCCCCACAGAAGACCACTTCCGGTCCTTGAGTATTTGGAAATATTCTCTTTATATTCGATTCATCAAACTTGGGGAATTCTGTTGATCATAATAGTTAAAGCAGTTCAGAAATTTCTATTTTTCCTTTTACAAGGATTACCATGGAGCCTTTAAAGTAGTAGATCGACATTCAGGGTTTGGTGCATTATCCTCAGGGTGCATTTGAAAATTTCTCTTCCAGTGGTATCAGGAAATCAGTTTGATTCCATTTTGCATTAAAGCATTAAAACTCATGCATGGCATATTCATGCATTAGCTTCGGCTAGTTCTCTTTTGCAGGATTTTCCCCAGCTGAAGTTATAAATATCCTCGTGAGGATCGAGGTTGGAATATTATGTCTCAGACGGCAGAATTATTCACTTCTTCCTAGCCCAAGTTGTATACTTGTTCGGATCTTAATAATTGACGGACTTCTCCAGTCAATATTTCTTCCCAAGCGAAACAGTTGTATATTTCCAAATGAACTCTAAGGTCAACGAAATTTTCTACCTGGAATCCCCAGTGATGATCTCATATGGTTTTCTTATGGAGTTTTCCCAATAAAGTTCATTTTACTCCCAGGAGAGTCTCCTTCAGAAGGATTACTACAACATTATTCAGGGTATTTTCCAAGATTCTTTCAGATAAGAATCTCCTCAATAAATTTTAGTGGCAGTGACCTCTAAAGATTTGTTTCTCTGAGTTGTTCTCAGTAAATCCCCATTGAACTTTTGGTGTCTTTATTTCCCAGTAGGTCCTCAATGACCTAACAAATAAATATCCACCAAGTAGGATGTTTATTCAATCTCAGGATATTTCGTCAGCTCGAAAGTTGATCCATATCTACTTGCTACAACGCATTGTCGGTATGATGCTAGCAAATTGAAGATCATTACCATAGAAGTTTTTCAGTCACAGGTGCTGAAATTGACTCTTCTATGCACGGTAAAGTTATCTGCATATGGATTAAAGATATTGTCAACTCTAAAGTTGTTCAACATGTTTTTACATGTTCACTAAAATCTTTTATCAGCAGAAATTTCAGAAACAAAGATTTACCGACTTCAGAAACATCTATATCATACCAGTGTGTTGAATATGATTTGGTTAACCCCAAAAAAGTGTATTCTCGGTTGTGCAACTGAATTTGTTCTATTAGTAACTCAAATGTTACATGGTTAAGACATTCATCATGCCATGGCTCATTGCACCTTCTTGCACAATAATTCTAATATTTTTTCAGCCACATATCTTCGTTAAAGTCTGCGGGTATTATTCTTTAACTCTTTGGAATTTTTCTGACAAATTCTCAATCATATCTTCATTAAAGTCTACGGGTATTCTTTAATCTTTGGAACTTTTCTGACAAATTCTCAATTATATCTTCTTTAAAGTCTGCGGGTATTCTTTAACTATTTGGGATCTTTTTGACAAATTCTCAATTATATCTTCGTTAAAGTCTGCGGGTATTCTTTAACTATTTGGGATTTTTTTGATAATTTCTCAATCATATCTTCGTTAAAGTCTGCGGGTATTCTTTAACTCTTTGGGATTGTTCTGACAAATTCTCAATTATATCTTCGTTAAAGTCTGCGGGTATTCTTTAACTCTTTGGGATTTTTCTAACAACTTCTCAATTATATTTTTGTTAAGACATCTTGAGATGGCTTAATTTGTCGCTTTTTCTTTTCGCTTGAGAAGTGCGGTTTTCTTCTCAAAGCATTTTCGTTAAGACATCCTGAGATGGCTTAATTTATTGCTTTTGTTTTCGCTTGAGAAGTGCATTTTTCTTCTCAAAGCATTTTCGTTAAGACATCTTGAGATGGCTTAATTTATTGTTCTTCTTTTCGCTTGAGCAGTGCGGTTTTCTTCTCAAAGCATTTTCGTTAAGACATCCTGAGATGGATTAATCTGTTGTTTTTTTCTTTTTGCTTGAGAAGTGCGGTTTTCTTTACAAAGCATTTTCGTTAAGACATCCTGAGATGGCTTAATTTATTACTTTTCTTTTTTCTTGTGAAATGCGGTTTTCTTCTCAAAGCATTTTCGTTAAGAAATCCTGAGATGGCTTAATTTATTGCTTTTCTTTTGCTTGTGAAGTTTGTTTTCTTCTTAGAGCATTTTCGTTAAGACATCCTGAGATGACTTAATCTGTTGTTTTCCTTTTCGCTTGGGAAGTGCGGTTTTCTTCTCAGAGCATTTTCATTAAGACTTGTTGTTTATTGCTCATTTTAGTTACTCGGTTATCCCCGGTGATGTTGAGATTTTCTGATATTTCTCAATCGTTACTGTTGTGTTAAGGCGTTCTGATGTTGCTTAACTGGTTGCTTCTCCTCCGTTACCTCTTCCTTGACTTAAGATATCTTATCTCCTTTCTTTTGTGGCATTGGTATCCCGTGTAGTGAAAATTCTTGGGGTTCTTTTGGTATTCAATCCTCTTCCACCTTGAATGTTTGAAAGTTCTCGATCTTTATCACTTATCAGGTTTAAGATGATTGAATAGGGGCAGCTCTCACACCCCAAAATTTTCCCTATCATTTCAATTTGAATTGTTCATTCAGATTTGGTTGCTTTTGGTCTATTATACAAGTATCAGGTTTTGTATCCGAATTCAAATACACTTATCCAACTATTTGTGATTGAGGAGTTAAAACATTGAGAATGCTCTCTTGTAGAAAGTGGTGCTTTTGAATTTTTACTCAATAGGTGGAGTTCAAGTTTGGAACATAAGATTCATTCGGATTATTAAAAAGGGATGCTTTTGAATAAGTGTTGCATTTTTTAACTTGATTAATATTTTGAGGGAAAATTCAAATTCAAAGTTGATTGGAGGGAAAATAATATTGTTTTCTACTACCTATAAAGGAGTATTTATTTATGTGTGAACTTTGAAGTCAAGAGAAGGAATTTGAAGCCCATAATCATCTTAAAATAGAGTTACATTTTGTTGTATGGACAAGAATGGTTTTAATTGTTACGTAATGTACAATTTATTACAAATTATACATATGATTTAATCACAAGGAATGACATTTGCTCATCAGACATATTTGATTTTCATTCAAGAATCAAGATGTTAATAAAGGGTTCAAATGTCTATGCCTAAGAATTCCATCAACTTACAAGGATAAAATCCAAGAGTTCTTTGGTCATTTGCAAACAGAAAAAAAAACGGATTCACAAACCCTAACCCTAAGCATATTTCATTCATCAAATTCCAACAACATAAACTCTTCAGAAATCGAAGAAGAAGAAGAAGAGAAAAAGAGTTAATATTCAGAAAGATCTCAACGTGTAAGATTTTGATCTGTTTCAAAGAGACGAAGCCTCTTTTTCTTTTCCCTTTTCCTTCATTTCAACATCAATTTGCATGTAACAGTCACCGCTGCTGCAGTTTTCGAAGAAATAAAGTTAGGGTTTCACTTTTTTTCCTTTAGATCTAGGAAGTTCTGATAGGAATCTGGAAAAAAAACCGCATATTAGAAGAGAGAGGGAAGAGATGATTCAAAACATAGGGAAAAAAATGAGATTTTGAGTTTCGCCGCCATCGCCACCGCCATAGGGCGACTTCCGGCATGGCCAGTGTGTCTTCACCAGCGAGACACAAGTAGAAGATGAGAGAGCATTAGTTTGTAGAGAGAGAGAGAGAGTGATTAGACAAATGAAAATAATTGGTGTTTTGTTTTTTTTAACTTGATCTTGTTTTACTATGTTAATAAGGATTAAGTGTGGTCTTAATGTGGTGGCAAAAAGTATCACCACCCACTAATTACTATGATCAATTTCTGGTACCTGCTATCTTATGGTAAACAAGCATGCTCCCTATGTCTCTTTCCGATGGATCTGGAAAAAAAGGTAATTTAATGGCTCAGGTTAGTGGACCATGGTGCACCATCAAAAGTTGCGCACGCTTGATCATTCAGGAGTATTGGGGTTTCCTTTTATTTGGGCCTGGGCCATCTTTCTGGTTTTCTTATCACACTCCTAGATCTGTTAACAACAAGCCCAGTCTCTCAAATCCCTTCTCCTTTTTAATTAATTTATTTATTTCTATTTTTGCCTATTAATTTATTTTGACATATTATAAGAAATGCAAATAAATATTGATTTTTATTAGATAATTATTAGTTCAATATAATTTTTATTTGATAATTATTGATTAAATTATTATTTAATTCTTATTAAATAAAAAAGATATATTATAATAATTATTTAACGATTTAGATGTGTATTGTGTGATATAATTATTTACTCGCCTCTTGTATGCTTGTACGGTTTATCCACAATTGTACACTCCACACACTTGATACAATTAATTCCATTTTTTAACTTGGCTCATACGCCAATTTACTTAAGGGTCTCATAGTTGAGAATGGGCATGGCCATTCTCACAAGGTTAATCGAAGCCCTAGTTTGCATCGATTAATCATAACCCGAATAAATATTGGTCCATATACCAATTATCCATGCACAAGGGTCTCATATTTGAAGATAGGAGCACTTATTCTCACGAGATTAATCAAGTCCATATACTTGGTTAATCATAACCCAAATTAATTTCCCTTAGTCCGTAAACTAAACGCTAAAACACTGTCATAATCAAAATCTTCAAACCTCGATCCAAAGTCGAGTTTATTTTCAAAATACTTTCATAAATAAAATGTTTTACTCCCCTCTTCCCAAGCGTATGGTAGTCAGTCCTTTTTCGACCCTCGATCATACATTTGGCTTCTTTAAATGAATCTAATCAAGAGAACCTTGTTTCGTATCATCTTTTCTTAATAAAGCTTTTTGGGTAGAAAAAGATGAGCAGGATGATTTTGTCCCCTCCATCTGAGTACTTGGAGCATTAGTCGTTGAACGCTTATGGTCTGATGCTTGTCTCCCACATAAAAATAACTCCAACTCATCAAATTTGTCTTTTCGCTCATATGCGATCATCGAAAACCATTTCATAAAGGGAATATGTTTTAGCCATTTCAAAAAGGGAATACACGAGACTTTGCTCTCATACGAGCAAAACAAGTCGATGTACAAGAGTTTGAAATGTCTAACGCATCGTTCTTCTAAAATCAACCAACAAATTTCTAGCCTTTTTTAGAGGAACTACGGAACTCTTACTTTCCCATTGCACGAGGGAGTACGTAGGCACAAGATGCGATATCTTTGGTGAGTTCAAAAAACCCATAAATAAAGACACTTCTTCTTTCTCCTTTCTTAATTTAGAAATTAGAGAATTTACACACAAACACTTAGAACTGAGCGGGTCCCATCGAGTACGATGAATGTGAGGGATGCTAATACTTTTTCCTTGTATAACCGACTCCCGGATCCACATCTTTTGGTCATGTAGATCGTCTTATCTGTCATTCGTGAGTTTTATCCATATTTTCCCGTTCTTTTAAAACAAATAAAATTAAATGGCAACTTCATTGTTTTAAATAATAGCCGATTTTTTAAACCACTTATCACAATATGATAGAAGTGTTAGACAAGAGAATATTCTTACATAAATATTGTAACAGTGACAATCTATTAGGCATAAATATTTGATTTTAGGCCGAGGAATATTATCAAACGACATGATTAGAGCAGGGTGATGATCAGAGAAATTCACACGAGCAAGAAATTTGACATACACATATGGAAAAATTAAACCTCCAATTAACATTACCCAGAGTAACAAGGTCCCATGTCTCAAATTTAAACAGAAAAAAAATTATATTATATTTTATTGTATTTGTTACACTCTCAACTTTGAGAATGGATCGGTCGTGATGCTCGAGCTGCATCCCACTTATCATTAAATATCACACATAATTATTTTTATATTATACTTAAAATTGCAAGTGATAATATATATGCAAGTTCTTTAAAGATTTAAAGAATACTACAAGAAAATTGATTTTTGTGACACTCATTGAATGTCACTAAAAGTCTAATATCTATTGATAAAAATCTGTAAAATTTTTAGTGACAACCCCATTTAACGTCAACTATAAGATAGCATGGTGTGACGCTAAATTGAATGTGACTGAAACTCTTAACTACAAATAACATTTTACCTACAGGGACATTGAGTGTCACTGTATGTTATTTTAGTTATATTAGTAAAATATATACCAACGAATTTGTAGGTGTCACTACAACATATACTTATATAAATTATATTTTAAAATTACAATAATTTTTAATTTTTAAGTTTTTTTAATATTATTTTTATTAAAATTAAATTATTCATTAAAAATAGTTTACAATACATTTTCAACCATGACAAAATTAAATAACAAATTAAACATTTTATGAAGTTGTAATATTATTAAATGTCATTGAATAAAAAGAACCGAATGGATACATATCCAAATATTCCACATAGATGTTGATAAGTTCTTTTGAGCTCTCATAGTAGCGTTACATTTAATAGAATACCTACCACACAATCTATAGTACAAGACAATATAACAGCCATATATTGTTCTTCTATTTTTTATGGAAACAAATCCTATACTCACCTAATAGTTGTCACACAAACCAACTCTTCATATTTCTCTTGAACTATAGTATATATAGAAACCTCATAAATTCATTCAATTGAGTTCTGATCCGAAAAATTCTAGAGGAGGATTGATTCTCTTAGGGGCTAAAAAAAATCATGCAACCTAGAAAGAGCAATATTGCTAAGCATTTGCATTTCCTTAATTCCTCTGGAATTCATCATAAAATCCATAGACCTAGCAAAAATATTAAATTACAATATTAACATAAGTTGGCATCATAATTTTTCACATCTCTAATTTCTAATAGTAGCATTTCCTTAATTATCATCGCTACTGTGAGATATTGGATCGAACTCTATTGGGTCGAAGGTAGTATATTGGTTTGACGGTTCGATAGAGTTTAGCAAGCAGTCGAAGGTTGCTCACATGTTGTTGTCGAAGTGTTACAAGCTGTAGTCGAAGTGTGTTCTAGCTTGTAGTGTCGAAAGATGCTAGGAGTGTTAGCATCGAATTGGGCCTGTTTGTTATGTCCAATTGATTAAGTTAGCTTGTACCCTAAGTTAGCTTGTAATGGATATTTGTGATAAAAGCCCACTAATTTAGTATGTTAGGTTTATTATAAATAGCATACTAATTTCTCATCGTTGCATACTGCAAATCCTAATTTAGGGTGAGAGGGTTATTTATTATTCTTGCATACTTGTAATCTTGTTTTGAAGATAAAAGAAAGAATAGCAGTTAATAACCAATCCTTGTGTTCATCGTGTTCTTCATTACTTTTCTACCCTAATTGTTTCTTGATCATTAAGCAACAAGTTTATGCTTTGTTTCCAAGGCATCCGATTCAGAACAAATTGGTGCGGTGAGCGTGGAGAAGATGCCTTCGACAAAGTATGAGATTGAAAGTTCACCGGAGTGAACGATTTTGGTCTGTGGCGCTTGAAGATGAAAGCCCTACTGGTTCAGCAGGATTGTTTGATAGCGCTGAAGGGAGAATCAACCATGAACGAAGCATTAACGACAATTGAGAAGAAGGAAATGATAGAGAAGGCCCACAACGCAATTTTGTTGAGCCTTGGTGATAAGGTTCTTCGATAGGTATCAAAGGAGACGACGGCGGCAGGGTTATGAGTGAAACTTGAAAGTTTGTACATGACCAAATCGTTGGTGAATCGACTCTACCTGAAGCAAGCTTTGAATTCATTCAAGATGATTGAAGACAAAGTGTTGGCTGAGCAGTTGGATATGTTCAACAAGCTGATTCTTGATCTTGAAAATATTGATGTGAAGATCGATGATGAAGATCAAACGATGTTGTTGTTGTGCGCGTTGCCCAGATCACATGCCCACTTCAAAGAAACTCTCTTGTATGCAAGGGATTCCCTAACCTTTGAAGAGGTTCAATCAACCTTGTATTCGAAGGACTTGAATGAAAGAAAGGAGCATAAACCTTCGACGGTTGGTGAAAGTTTGGCTGTTAAAGGAAAATTCTTATGAAAGAATAATAAGTTCGACGAGAAGAAAGGTAAAAGCCAGCAGAAGTTTTATAGTGGTGAAGCATCTAGTATTCGACGCTATCATTGTAAGAAGGAGGGTCACACAAGAAAAGTGTGCCCTGAACGCCTGAAAGATCATGGAGGAAAGGACAATGGCAATGTAGCTATTGTTCAAGATGATTTTGACTCATCTGATGTTCTTGTGGTTTCGAGCAGCAACTTGTTGAAAGAATGGATTATGGATTCTGGGTGCACTTGGCACATGACTCCAAACAAAGACTTGTTCGAGGAATTATGTGATCAAGATGGTGGATCCGTATTGCTGGGAAACAACAAAGCTTGCAAGATTGCAGGTGTTGGATCTATGAGATTCAAGCTCCATGATGAGTCAATAAGGTTATTGACTAAAGTCAGGTATGTACCTGATTTGAAGAGAAATCTGATTTCTCTTGGTGAATTCGACAAGAAAGGATATGTTTTTCAAGGAGAGAAAAGTATCCTAAGAGTCATGAAGGGGTCGAAGGAAGTCTTGAGAGGCGTGAAGAAACAAGACTTGTATACCCTTGTGGCTGAAGTTGTAAGTGGTTCGACAAATGTTGCATCCACAAAACCTTTATCGAAGACAGAAATTTGGCACATGAGATTAGGCCATGTCAATGAAAGGGGTCTGGTCGAATTGGGGAAACAAAATTTGCTTGGTGGAGACAAAGTCGAAAAGCTGAAGTTTTATGAACCCTGTGTACTTGGAAAATCTTGCAGAGTGAAGTTCAACAAAGGCAAACAAAGAACACATGGATCCCTTGATTACATCCATGCTGATCTTTGGGGGCCTGCAAGGTGTCCATCACATTCAAGAGCAAGGTATTTTCTATCCATAGTAGATGACTATTCCAAAAAGTTATGGGTATTCATTCAGAAGACTAAGGATGGAACTTTTGAGAATTTCAAAGGTTGGAAGACTCTGGTCGAAAATCAAACTAGCAGAAAGGTCAAGAGGTTGAGAACAGACAATGGTCTTAAATTTTGCAATGAGGCACTCGACAACTTTTATGCTTCCTCTGGTATTGCAAGGCACAAAATTATTGCAGGCACTCCACAACAAAATGGTTTGGCTGAAAGGTTTAATCAAACCATCTTGGAGAGAGTTAGATGCATGTTGACTAGTGCTGAATTAAAGAAGGTGTTTTGGGCTGAGGTTGTTTCGACAGCAACATATCTGATAAATAGATGTCCTTCGACTGTGTTAGATATGAAGACACTTGAAGAAGTTTGGTCGGGACATCCACCAAATCTCGACAAACTAAGAGTATTTGGCTGTGTAGCCTATGCTCACATTAGGCAAGACAAGGTCGAACCTAGAGCTCTTAAATTCATGTTCATGGGATATCCTGAAGGAGTCAAAGCTTATAGGCTATGGTTCCTAGAGTCAGGTTATAGAAGAATTATCACCAGTCGAGATGTTGTTTTCAATGAAGCTGAAATGGCTTTCAAGAAAACGGATGATGTTGGTTGAAGTGCAGAAGTATCTGACGAAGAGCTGGAACAGGTAGAGATTCCTATTGAGGTGGAGCATTTTGATGCTGAGTTGCATATCCCAGATAAAGTCGAAGAAGCAGATGATGATGATGAAGTTGAGGAAACTGTTGATGACTATCTATTGGAAAGAGATAGGACACGAAGAGTCATCAAACCACCTCAAAGATTTGGGTATGCAGATCTTATAGCTTATGCCTTAATCTCTACAGGTGAGGTTCTAGACGAAGAACCAAGAGACCATAAGGAAGTTATGAGGAGTTGAAATAAGACTGAATGGCTGAAGGCCATGGATGATGAGATAAAGTCTCTTCATGATAACAATACTTGGGAATTGATCAAGAAACCTGCTGGAGCTAGGTTAGTTGTAACACCCCAATATTACCCAAGGTTTTATATACAAAAATCAGAGTAATTTAAAATTTCATAAATTAAATACTGAGGCATCACACCTTCAAAATCAAATCACTTTAAACAGTTTGCTTTAAAGTATAAATCTCGGATACATAGCATCATCGGAAAACATAAATTGATTCATAAAAATCGAAACATCTTCTTTATTAAACTTCCTTAACCAATCATATTTTTGTAAAGTATGATTCTTATTTACAAAAGGAAAAACAACAAAAGAACAACAACAAGACAACATAATTATTTCCCCCGAGTGCTACGTATCAGAGCAACACCTACTCGACTAACAGCAGCTATAAACTCCGACTTCATAACCTGCACGTTACCAATATAAAGGTAACGGCGAAACAAGTAAAGGGTGAGATACTCCAAAACATATAATTAAAGGCATGATAAAGTATATATATATATATATATATATATATATATATATATATATATATATATATATATAGTTTTGGAATTATAAAGGGTATAGATCGTCACAACAACACATAAACGTTCATCACCACGAAATCATCACAACAATCATAAACAACGACATCAAACAACAATATCAAACAATGTTAATAACATAAGCAACATAAATAATATCATCACCAATTGGCTAAAGCCCATCATCGCTTTTGGCATAAAAGCCCATCGTCACAAACATCATCACATCATATTTGCATTAAGCATTTTATCAAGTTAAATCATCGCAAAACTCATCATTTATATTCATCGCATAGTTATCATGAAATTATCAAATCATATTCATTTCATGTTTATCATAAAGATCATCACCAATCAAAACATCATATATCATCGCAATTCAATATCATCCATCAATTAACAAAAACCCAATGCCAAACAACTCAAACATAAACATAACCGACTCCATGAGACACGACTATGTTATGCATGTGGTACTCGTCGCTTTGTCCATAATTAGGAACACTTGGCATAAAAGCCTCGTCGCTTGGCATAAAAGCCCATCGTCGCCAATGCAATGTATGTGACTCAATAACAAAGACAACACAACAACACATCATCATCGCTCATCAAAATTGACATAAAGTCCACATCGTCATATTTATTCACATCAGATAAACATATCATCGCATCATATTTGTATTATGCACAACATCACCAAACAATTCATCATCGTCAAAAGTCATGCATTCATAAATCAGAAGCATTTATTAACAACATCAATATAATCATCACATCATCATGTACAAAGACATATATCATCGCATCGCATATCACAAGTATTCATTAATAAATACACCGTGGAAAATATTATGTTTATTCACACCGCATCATTATCAATTAATTCACCAAATTTCAAAAACGGAAAAATAGTCAAAACATCAATAATCGTCGCAAAAGTCATTCTTAATAACCGGCATTAATCAAAATTATCAACATCGAAATCGGATTGTCCATACGTGTCTTAAATCTACTAAAACGCAATCAGATTCAATTTAATCGTAAATTGGCCTATTTCGGGTCAACTCGTAAAAACTCGTAATTTCTAAAAACTAACCTCACCACTACATTCTACACGTCAAACTTAGCTAGCACGTCAATTTTCATTGAATTCGGAGCAACTTGCTTTGTCGTCGAATTTGCCGGAATCGGAAAATCAGAACATAATCAGGTCCCAAATTTAATCGGCTAACTTATGCGCTAGTTATATTTTATTAATACTTACTAGTACTGTATAGAATTGGGAAAATGAAAAGAAACAGAAACTAATTTCCAAAATTATGCAGGAAGTTCAATTTGTAGAAAATAGAAAAACAAGAATACATCAAACAGAAAATGGGAATTTCCGTTGCACCCCCTTACCTACAAGAGGCGGATGCCCTAAGGGCCTTAAGGAAGGGAGGCGGCTGCCTCAATGAGGGGGATGGCCGCCACACACATGGAGGTGGGCGCCTCCCCCATTCCACCACCTTCCAACAACTTTTCTTACTTATTCCCTGCGTTTTAGCATTTCATTTTTTTGGTTTTTCACTGTTACTGTTATAATTTTCCATTTCCATTCTATATCTTCATATACTACCATACTAGTAACAACACACCCATAATCCCTACTCCTAATCCAACTTTTATAAACTAATTCAACCATCAACCAACCAAACCCTATAAACCAACTATCAATTTTTTCCCCAAATCTAACATATATCACTAAACCCTAACTATATTGAAATGGAAGATCAAACCCCTTACTTCTAGAGATTGGATGATTTCAAGATGCTCCAACAAAATCCCAACCTCAAGCTTTCTCTCGCTCTTCTTCTTCCCAAAAACCCCTTTCTCTCGAGCTTCCAAGTTTCGATTTTGGCTTTGGTTGTAAAATGGAAAGAAAAACAAGGAAAGTGTTTTTATGGTATCCTTACTAGTAAGCCAAGGGTGAAAAACCCAATTCTAAAAAAATGCTCCCCACACCCCTATCTAATTATATCATTAATTCAATTAATTCCAATAATTCCGGAGAATTAAATATCGGATCCGAATAATATTTTACCGAACCGAACCGAACGTCGCCAAATATATTAATAAGTATATTGATTAATATAAATATTCTCATTGTAAAATAAATATCGATCGGTAATTCGAAAATATTAATATAATATAATATTAATTAAAACAGGGCGTTACAACTCTCCCTCACTTATAAACTTTTCGTCCTCGAAATTTCGACCAAAATGAACAAATCGGGACATCCCTACGCATTTGTCCACTCAATCCTCGCGCCAATTAAACAACATACAAAATACACCAAACACAAGGGCATTTCCCTAACCACAACGTCCAAACAAGAACAACCATGTCGAGATGCAAAGCCCATACAATGCACTCGAAAACCAATTAGCGCTCAA
Source organism: Vicia sativa (assembly GCA_021764765.1). NCBI lineage: Eukaryota > Viridiplantae > Streptophyta > Magnoliopsida > Fabales > Fabaceae > Vicia > Vicia sativa. The sequence goes on from CM038792.1 coordinate 310,995,513, forward strand.
CAACCAAAAAAGTCGCAAACACACCGGCTCACTCGAGAACTAAACAAACAAGATTGATACTATTCTAACGCCTCAACCATAGAATTAGTCACACACTCGAACCGACGCCTCGGAAACGAGTCACCAAAGATAGGAACATAAAGTCCTACGACACAACACCGACACCATCGCTACAACGAAAACAACAAAATGGTTATACAAACCAAAACTGAATTAATCAGAAAAGGATAAAACCACGCGTGCTACGCAAACACGAAAGAGATGCCTTCAATCACGTATAAGTACGAACTCAAGAATCACAATTGCAACTATCGCTTTCGTTCTAGAAAATCACAAGGTCACATCGTCCTTGTAGATTACCAATGTACAACCCTTGAATAATAACAAGTTACACAAACATAACAGAACTGCGATACACCACTCATTCTAGGGCTTATCCTGACGACTTGCGACTATAACTCACTAGCCCAAATCCAACAATCTCGCATACTCGCTAAAAATTCAATGCTCGATATCTAAACCATGCTGCTTCACTTCTATGCATAAGGTGTCATCCGTAAAATAACTTGGTTAATCCTTAACTTCACAATTTCTCAGAATGGATACGTTCGAAGCGTACACCCATCAGGATACCTCGCAACAACAGCCTCATCAACTCGGAAAAAAAAGTCACTCCTTCATTCTTGATTGATCAACGTCCATTGATCCTCTAAAATACACGACATAGTTTAACCTTTTCAAATATTTTCGAAACATTCACTTGTGAAACTTTGACGTATACACCTGACTTCAACGAAGTTTTCCCTTATAATAATTCAATTCCCAAAATTTGTATCAAGTAATCACCATCCTCGCACCGTCGCAACGATCAATACACAGGTTTCTTATTCGAAATACCTTCATAACTTTCAATCTTCCAAAGTGGTAACTTAAACCAAAACACTCTCTCAAGAACTCTACCCATCAACGTCATCTCATACTCCTGTAATTACAACACAGGTTGGACTTAGAACCATAAAATAATTTTCTGGAATCCAACATGAACACCATCGCGACCAACTTCAGTCACAGATAGAATATTCTCCTTTATAAAACATCAATCATCTTAAGGTACCCGTGGCTACCAAACCGTCACAAAATTCCTTACCGTCAAGACTTATCTTAGTCGTAATCTAATAATCCACCGCGATCATTAGTATTCGACGAAATCCATATGTTAGTAGTGAACAAATCCTTAATAACTTTATGAGCTTAATCTCAACTAGTGTCCCAAAACAAACATGCAACATTCTTCCAAATAATAAAATCCCACATCAGATATTCTTGGGTTAATCGCAATATCAACATACTAAACTCAACAACAGACGAAGTCTCTTTATAGATCACACTCAAACTTGAATTGTCCACAACAATTCCAATCTTCTCGTTGTTAACATCTGCGCCTTTAAGATTACAAATGAGCACAACACCAACAAACTCTAACTCACGTGTCTGACAATTTTCCTTATGAAAATCCAATTGTTCCAAGGTGGCAATACACTTTTTCAAACTCTATGTCGAAATACATCTTAAGTCCAAAATGGAATGTCACAATACGCCGCACAAGGTTCTTCAACACAAAACAAGATCAAAATCGAAGCATTCGCTAAACTTTGCACCGGCTCAAACAAATTCGCTTCCCATTGTGAAGTCCCAAATAATAACTCGACCATCTCAATTCAAAGTACCCACGATCAATACCAACTTATAAAAAGATCTTCCATCAAACTCACAAAACTAACCATCCAAAACAAAGGAACTTCTAAGCTCTGAAATAACCCCTTGAAGTCTTCTACAAGATACAAAATAAATCTTCGCGGAACTGTCCAAATATCACCGTCTAAGTCGCTTACTTAAAGCACTCTCGACCAACAGTTCAAAATTCTATCTTTAGAACACTCGACATGCACTGGTCTAACTTTGCTACTGATAATGCAACGCTCGGATGTTGCCACAATTTCCTTAGCTTGATGTGAACCAAATAATATCCATGAACACGAAATAACTTTTACAGCTACTCAAGAGAGTACTGTCTGAACATTCCAAAATCACACCTGACACATTAGTCACACTAATGACATCAACAAACACTCGCCAGGACCATACACTATCTTGAAAAGCGTTGTCTAAACATCTTCCTCTCTCACACTAACCCGCAGGCAGCCAGACTTCACATCCATCTCGCTAAACACATAAACTCCAAATGACTGATTCATCCAAATATCAATCCTTGGAAGTAGGCATCTGTCCTTAATATCTACTTCGTTCCTTGACTGCAAACAACACACCAACTCGGACAACCTTTGCTCTTCTCGAACAACACAATAGTAGCACTCCACGGTGACCCGCTCGAAAAAACAACTCTGCTCAAACCAATCCTCAAGTTGACTTTTCAACTATAATTCAGAAGCAAACATCCCTTAAGAATACTTCGAATCACAACTAATTCCAGAAACTAAATCTATCAAAACTTCACCTTGCACTACGACGGTAATTCACTCACGTCTTCACAATATGCTTCGGAAGAATCACAACAAGAAGCTCGCTTACCACAATCTTGTTTCTCATCAAAATCCAAATTCGCTCACAACTCAAGTAACCATGCACCACCTCATGCCAACACATCTGGTTCATACACTATTAAGTTGGCAAGACAAGTCTATCCCAACCAACACAATTCCCGACTACTATCAACAAGAGATTAAGGGTGATCAGTTCCTCAATTTGTCAATAGACAGTCGACAATCATGATGGTGACATAAACCATATTTACCAAACTACAACAGCGTCTTCAACTTACACTTCAAGTTACCAAAGCGTAACCTTGCTTGAGGCTCCACCTTTAAGCCACAAGCGCCACCAAGAAGTAAAACTTCTCCCCCACTTGTTTCAATCTCATCTCTGCAGACAAACAATTAGAAACAAGCAAGTACCGACAGTGCTTCACACACATGTCGCATACAAAAGGGTTAAACACATTAACAACCTGGTTGATAGACCGACCTGCTCTGATACCACTAATGTAACACCCCAATATTACCAAAGGTTTTATATACAAAAATCAGAGTAATTTAAAATTTCATAAATTAAATACTAAGGCATCACACCTTCAAAATCAAATCACTTTAAACAGTTTTCTTTAAAGTATAAATCTCGGATACATAACATCGTCGGAAAACATAAATTGATTCATAAAAATCGAAACATCTTCTTTATTAAACTTCCTTAACCAATCATATTTTTGTAAAGTATAATTCTTATTTACAAAAGGAAAAACAACAAAAGAACAACAACAAGACAACATAATTATTCCCCCCGAGTGCTACATATCAGAGCGACACCGACTCCACTAACAGCAGCTATAAACTCCGTCTTCATAACCTGCACGTTACCAATATAAAGGTAACGGCGAAACAAGTAAAGGGTGAGATACTCCAAAACATATAATTAAAGGCATGATAAAGTATATATATATAGTTTTGGAATTATAAAGGGTATAGATTAATAAGTGCAATTCCAACACGTATCCAAAACTCACTTACTTCAATCGTCATCCTAATGTGTATAATCTACACTTTATCGCCATAACCTCATCGACATAAATCGTCACAACAACACATAAACGTTCACCACCACGAAATCATCACAACAATCATAAACAACGACATCAAACAACAATATCAAACAATGTTAATAACATAAGCAACATAAATAATATCATCACCAATTGGCTAAAGCCCATCATCGCTTTTGGCATAAAAGCTCATCGTCACAAACATCATCACATCATATTTGCATTAAGAATTTTATCAAGTTAAATCATCACAAAACTAATCATTTATATTCATCGCATAGTTATCATGAAATTATCAAATCATATTCATTTCATGTTCATCATAAAGATCATCACCAAACAAAACATCATATATCATCGCAATTCAATATCATCCATCAATTAACAAAAACCCAACGCCAAACAACTCAAACATAAACATAACTGACTTCATGAGACACGACTATGTTATGCATGTGGTACCCGTCGCTTTGTCCATAATTAGGAACACTTGGCATAAAAGCCTCGTCGCTTGGCATAAAAGCCCATCGTCGCCAATGCAATGTATGTGACTCAATAATAAAGACAACACATCATCATCGCTCATCAAAATTGACATAAAGTCTGTCATACCCCAATTTTTGACCTAATATAGCACCTTACATTTGCATCATTGCATCACTAACAGTTCAGAACATAATTAATCGGGTGTAGCATTCACAGGTCAAAATTAGGGTTTCATCAAATTTTCATCTGATTCAAAAGGCAACCAACTAGGGTTTGAGTTTTACTCACTTCATTTGACCTATCTTGATCAAATCATCAACCTCTGATCATCAGATACCCAACTTTTCTCATTGATCAATCGAGGATCGACCAATTAGGGTTTTGGTCGAGCATGAGTATTCTCTGATTTTTTTAGCCATGAATGACTTTTTGGTTAGAGATTGGTCATTATATCTTAGATACAACCTCTTGACCTAATTTCTGAATTCAAAACATCACAAAAGTTCACAAACTTCATCAGTCAATTTCTGAAACATCTGATGAAATTTCATCTGCACTGAAAAGTCAAACTTTGACTTTTGGTCAATTTTTTCAAAACAAATCTTTTTCAATCATCCAAATACTTCAAATGATCCATCATGATCATAAAAAATCAAAGAATTTGGAAAAGTCAACAAAAAGTCAAAATTTTCAACACTTAGAAAATTTTTCAAGTGTTAAAATTTTGCACTTTTTCCAAACTTCATGGCATTTTTTCACATAGTTCCACTTTGATTTGGAAAAAAACTCAAAACATGAAAGTTGTAGCCCTTGAAACAAGCTTTCCAAAATGTCCAAGAACTCTCAAATCCATGGAGTCTAGCTATACTCTCAAATAGCAGTTATTTGCTTTCAATGTAGCCTTTTCCCAATAAATTGTCATTTCCAACTCTTGTTAATAGCTCATGGAATCACGCCTTTGGCTGATTACCATTCTATCAATAAAATTTGAGCCTTGTGCCTTTTGTTTGCAATTCCTGCTTTATTCTGTTTTGCAAAATAACGCTTTTTATTGTGAAAGTCACTTTTTGAAACTGAAAAGGTTTTAAATGAATTTTTACTTCAAAATTTTGAAACAAAAGCGAAAATTTTCTTTGAACTCTGAACGCAGAAAGAACTTCAACAGTTTTCTCCATAAGTGTTTCGATCTCCGAAGGATAGAATGGCTACTACATAAGTCTTCTCCTCAGCAGAGATTATCAAAGAACGGTATTCTTATCCAAAAAAGAATTCTCAGCAAAGTTGCCAAAGAAATACCTTTCTCCGGAAGTTTAAAGCATGCAACTTAGATCCTTCATTAGTGAACATCTACGTCATTACGGCAGATTTCACTGAGTATTTGTTCAGACTGTGACGTGGTCCTTTTCCCAAATACCTCTTTGCTGTCTTTGTCAAAGTATTGTCAGCATACATATAACATTCATGACATTCATACATAATAGCATCATTCATACATTTTTGCATTCCTCGAAATGTTTGCTTCCATATCACTGGTTTAAATCGCACTTAGTCATGTAAGTATGATTATATCCCCAGTAGATTATCCCCAAGCAGAGAAATACATCTTTTCTCTATTATGATCCCCAGCTAAGATCATTCCTCATTAGGAACAAAGTCTTGATTGACCTTTTCTTTCCAGTTTATTCCTGGATAGAACCCTGTCTTTAATCAACAAAGCAATAAGCAATAGCCTCATCATTGGAGCCGCTTATTTTTCTTTTTATTCCTAAACTTGTCATGAAAGTTTGTTCTTCTCAACAAGGTCAAAATCACGACTGTACGAGAAATTCCCCAGCAGTTGTCTTTCTGTCTAAAAGAAAACCTGTGTCTTCCAATCAAAATGCTCGCGTCTTCTCAAAAGAGAGATCCTCGGCAAGATTGTATCCAAGAAAATAGAAACTCATTTGAGTTTTCTCTCACTGGCTGTTATTCACAAGGCTGAATACTCAGTAATATATCGAAAAGATTTACCTTATTATAGTTATCACTTTGCTGATAATTGGTAATATCTTCAAAACTCATTTGAGTTCTGTTTCTCTCATTGTTTGTTATTCACAAGGCTGAATAATCAACAATTTTCTCGAGAAGATTTACCTTGTTATAGTTATCACTTTGCTGATAATTGGTAATATCTTCAAAACTCGTTTGAGATAAGTTTCCATCTTTGTCTGATATTCACGAGGCTGAATACTCAGAAAACTTTTCAAAGATTTACCTTGTTATAATTATCACTTTGCTGATAATTGGTAATATCTTCAGAACTCGTTTGAAATCAGTTTCTATCATTTGTCTATTATTCACAAGGCTGAATACACAACAATTTTCTCAAAAGATTTACCTTGTTATAGTTATCACTTCGCTGATAATTGGTAATATCTTCAGAATTCATTACCATAAACTATCACCGGGCTGATAATTGGTAATATCATTTTCACTCACCTTAAACATTGTCACAAGGCTGACAGAAGGTAATCTCTTTGTTTCCCAAAACGAAACAGATATTCACATGTTTTGTGAATCTCTTTTTCCCCAACGAGACATATTGCTTGTTTCCCAACAAACAGGATCCTCTTTTCTTAAACAGATCGAGTCATCCTCACATATTTTTCCCCACCATGTCATTTCTTTGATATCATCCGGTGAAACTTTTACAATCATTTTGCATCACGCATATTTTGGTATCTTAGGTCCAAAATTTGCGTATTCTGATATTTAAGTCTCTTCACACCTATCAAAATGAAGATATTCATCTTAATATCTCAGGTTAAAGAAACTTAAATAGGGGCATCTGTCATACCCCAATTTTTGACCTAATATACCACCTTACATTTGCATCATTGCATCACGCCGTAATGTAATTAATCGGTGTAGCATTCACAGGTCAAAATTAGGGTTTCATCAAATTTTCATCTGATTCAAGAGGAAACCAACTAGGGTTTGAGTTTTACTCACTTCATTTGACCTATCTTGATCAAATCATCAACCTCTGATCATCAGATACCCAAGTTTTCTCATTGATCAATCGAGGATCGACCAATTAGGGTTTTGGTCGAGCATGAGTATTCTCTGATTTTTTGAGCCATGAATGACTTTTTTGGTTAGATATTGGTCATTATATCTTAGATACAACCTCTTGACCTAATTTCTGAAGTTTCAAAACATCACAAAAGTTCACAAACTTCATCACTCAATTTCTGAAACATCTGATGAAATTTCATCTGCACTGAAAAGTCAAACTTTGACTTTTGGTCAATTTTTTCAAAACAAAACTTTTTCAATCATCCAAATACTTCAAATGATCCATCATGATCATAAAAAATCAAAGAATTTGGAAAAGTCAACAAAAGGTCAAAATTTTCAACACTTAGAAAAATTTTCAAGTGTTAAAATTTTGCACTTTTTCCAAACTTCATGGCATTTTTTCACATAGTTCCACTTTGATTTGGAAAAAACTCAAAACATGAAAGTTGTATCCCTTGAAACAAGCTTTCCAAAATGTCCAAGAACTCTCAAATCCATGGAGTCTAGATATACCTTTGAAATTGAAACATAAGGCTCCATAACCATGGATTTCAAGGTCAAAACTTCAAAATTATAGGTCATTTTTGAATTTCTTCCTCTAGAAGCAATGCCACCTTGCCAAATTGAGATTAGAACTGATAAATATCAGTTGAAAGTAATAATTGAAGGATAGGATCAAGATTGAATTTTCACACATGGTTAAAAAGGGAAGTTTCCTTTTAAGGCAAAAAGACTTCCTTGCCCTCTAAGGCAAGATTGATTTACCAAAAGCCATTCTTTGTGCCTAACATTTCAGAAACCGTGACCTATAAATAGAGGTATCATTTTCAAGTTGAAACTACACCAAAGCCATGCAAGTACATGTTTTCTCTTTACTTTCTTAAAATTCAAGTAACTTATGTCAATTTGTGAAAACTTGCAATTTTGAAAACTTGTGAAAACCATGAAGAATTTTGGTGTCTAACATATCCTATAATCAATATCTAACATGTTTGAAACATAAGATCAACATAAGCAAAGCTAAAAAACAGTTTTCACATCTCATGTCATTATGCTTGCCAAAACTGCCTTAAGAGTCGAATTCATAGGTTGGCTCGAGCAATTGATGTTCTAATCATTCAAACATCATCCACAAACGTCATAGAGATGATGCAGATCATGAACAACAACCTGTAACACCTCTAACCCAGAAATCCAGTTTCTATTTTGAGCTTATGCAGGTGGACTTGGTTGGAATAATCCAGGCTGATTCGAAGTGAGCAGACCACTCATACACCTTCCACATAGGCCGTTGATGCTCAAACAATCATTAGAACTCAACTGGAAACACTCCTCCATTGAAATCGATTTCAGCTTCAACAGGTAAGAGCTCGAACTTCAACTCCATGATTCTTTGATTCATTTTGAAAAAACTCTTGGCCATTTGTTTTCTGCACCCTACACGACCATTAACCCTCAATCGTGTTCATCAGAAATTTAACCATGTTAGACCAAAAATAAATGAAATTAACAACTACCATCATGTTCCTTGTTAAAATTTGTGCAAGTTTGATGTTTACATCATCCATTTTCATTGAGAAACGAAGAATTTAGGTTTGAACAAGGATTGAAGAAGATGAGGATGGAGTTCGCGCGTGTTCTTGTTATTTTTCAAATTCAAAATTTCCAATATAATATTAACACGTGGTTTGACTTCAATACACGAATGCATTGTTGCCCCAGCGGTTGCCAGCTCACTTTTAAGTCACTATGCCACGTATCCACCCATCAGGTCCTGGGTTCAAGCCTCCCATGGACCAATTTTTTTCAAACTTTTCATTTTTCTTCATATTTTTTACAAACTTTAACATTTTTTTTAACCAATCAAAACTCCTCATTTTGAGGTGATTTTTTGTACACTTGTCAATAAATACATCTATTTTATGATAGTGCAAAAATTTTCAGAAAAAACTTTCATCTGATTATGTTTTAATCGAGCCGAAAACGACGCTTTGAGCACTTTTCAAAACCACTTTAAAAGGTGATTTTTTCAAACTTTCGAATCCCGATTCTTTTCATAAATGAATTTTACATTTCAAAAACACTTTCAAAACCATTTCTTCAAAACGTTTTTCATCAAACTTACATCTTTTTACCATGATCGATCCGATTTAAACGTTAAAACCAATTCGTTTTCTCTCGAATTTCTTAATCGGTCATGGGCCTCCCTCACGGTGTAAGTCCCAAAACATTCTTTTTATGTACATATATTTCTTTGTACATATCCATTTCTTTTATGTACACATCTTTTTACCTGTACATAATACAGACAAACTTCTTCCGTTTGTTTTCATTTTACACTGAATACCATTGGTATTGAAAGGAGCATTATTCCCTGTGAAACTGCTTTCAAACCAATGGGCCTCCCTTACGGTGTAAGTCCCAACATTCTTTTATGTACATAATTATTTCTTTCTACATATCAAATTCTTTCTCATATACATACAAATTTTTATCTGTACATAATACAGATACTTTTTACTCAAACACGGATAAACTTTGATCGTTTGTTTTCCGTTTCGTCTGTATATACACTGAATACCATTGGTATTGAAAGGAGCATTATTCCCTATGAAACTGCTTTCAAACCAATGGGCCACCCTCATGGTGTAAGTCCCAACCCTCCTATGTACATCCATCCTTCTCTGTACATAAATATTCGTTCGTGTACATATTTACTTCCTTGTACACAAATCAAACTTGTAAATAATCAAGTTACGCTCGTTTCAAACGTTCATAAACACTTGTTTATAAACGTTCATAAACGTTCACAGACACTTGTTTATATTTACTTCATAAACTTTTGTAAATAAACATCATGCATTGTTTATATTTCTTTCATAAACTCCTGTGAATACATATCACACACACACACATTTGTTTATACAACTGTCTAGTTATAACATAACAACTAGTCTAACCAATAGGTTCCCCACAGTTAGCCTCCTCTTGGGCTTCATATAAGATAACTCTCCCCACAGAGTCAGCCTCCTCTTAGGCTTCATATAAGAAAACTCATTCATCTGAGTTTAGCCTCCGCTTAGGCTTCATATAAGATAGCACTCCCCTGTTGAGTCAGCCTCCTCTTGGGCTTCGTTCAAAAGAACTCCTCATTGAGTTTAGCCTTCTCTTGGGCATCATACAATGAAAGAGACCAGAAAATCTCTTAACAGCCTCCTATTGGGCTTCCAATACAAAGAATCACCCGCGTTAGGATAGAACCCAGAGAGTATAATTTCCCGGTGAAATTGCTCTTAATTCCAAAAGGATGGTTTCCCGGTGAAATCCCTTTTAAAAGCCAAAGCCAGCCATACCCTATAGCTTCCTCTTGAGCTTCATACAAGGACCCTCGATGACCCTCGATGACCCTCGGAATGCCTCCCTCTTGGGCTAACAATACAAGGACCCATGGGCTTCTTAGAAGCATCCCCTTAATCCAATCAATTTCTCCTCGAGATTTAGACGTCTATCATCTCTATGGAAGAAGTATCTCATCTATCCCATCACATACAATCAAAAACTTTTCAAACTTCTTTTCAAACAAAAAAACATCTCTTAATTGTAAGTGGTAACGCTTGTACACTCAAGCAAAACACCCAATGCTTACAGTTAAAAGATTCAATCTTTTTCAAACATCTTTCTTAAACATGTAAGTGGTAACGCTTGTACACTCAAGCAAAACACCTATAACTTACGATGAAAGATCTTTATCAACCAAACTTTTCAAAATGTATGTGATGAAATATATTAGATACATTTTTCATTAAGATGACATTTGTCTGTCTCTTACTAACATCCCGTTGCTTTCCACTAGCATAAGTGGGAACTACGATTGCTCTGACTTTCTCAACATCCTTTTGAGAATACGTAGGCACAAGGTCTCATCCTTGCCGAGAAAATTTCTTTCTCCCTCAAACTAAACAAACCATAGATCCCTGTAGATCCGAGCTACAAATGCTCTGATTCCCACTAGGGGATATGTATGCAGAAGATCCAAAGATCTTTGCGAGCACAATAATAACAAACTCTAGGATCCCACATAATCTACCGTTTCTTAAAACCCAAAGGAGAAACTTTCTCAATCATAGAAATAGCAATTAAAACACACAAACATATCAAACCCCCCTTACTCAGAATCCCCTTACTCAGAATCTCCCCAATGCGTTGCGTCTAGTTTGCGCTAGTCGTTACGCATATCAAAATCAATTGAGGGTATTAACAGCTTTCCCCTTTTTCATAATCATTAAATCATCTTTCTTGTGTTGAAAATAATAAAGCTTGATGCTCGCGAAATCTTTATAAACAAATCAAAAGAGTATATCGTTTCGAGCCAGAGGATCCGAATTCAGATTCGATTCCTTAGCACGACACTTTTTAACGCGAACAAAGTCCACGTCGTCATATTTATTCACATCAGATATACATATCATCGCATCATATTTGTATTATGCACAACATCACCAAACAATTCATCATCGTCAAAAGTCATGCATTCATAAATCGGAAGCATTTATTAACAACATCAATATAATCATCACATCATCATGTACAAAGACATATATCGTCGCATCGCATATCACAAGTATTCATTAATAAATACACCGTCGCAAACATTATGTTTATTCACAGTGCATCATTATCAATTAATTAACCAAATTCCAAAAACGGAAAAATAGTCAAAACATCAATAATCGTTGCAAAAGTCATTCTTAATAACCGGCATTAATCAAATTATCAACATCAAAATTGGATTGTCCATACGTGTCTTAAATCTACTAAAACGCAATCTGATTCAATTTAACCGTAAATTGGCCTATTTCGGGTCAACTCGTAAAAACTCATAATTTCTAAAAACTAACCTCACCAGTACATTCTACACGTCGAACTTAGCTAGCACGTCAATTTTCGTTGAATTCGGAGCAACTTGCTCCGTCGTCGAATTTACCGGAATCGGAAAATTGGAACATAATCGGGTCCCAAATTTAATCGGCTAACTTATGCTCTAGTTATATTTTACTAATACTAACTAGTAGTGTATGGAATTGGGAAAATGAAAAGAAACAGAAACTAATTTCCAAAATTATGCAGGAAGTTCAATTTGCATAAAATAGAAAAACAAGAATATAGCAAACAGAAAATGGGAATTTCCGTTGCACCCCCTTACCTACAAGAGGCGGATGCCCTAAGGGTCTTAAGGAAGGGAGGCGGCTGCCTCAATGAGGGGGATGGCCGCCCCACACATGGAGGTGGGCGCCTCCCCCATTCCACCACCTTCCAACAACTTTTCTTACTTCTTCCCTGCGTTTTAGCATTTCATTTTTCTGGTTTTTCACTGTTACTGTTATGATTTTCCATTTCCATTCTATATCTTCATATACTACCATACTAGTAACAACACACTCATAATCCCTACTCCTAATCCAACTTTTATAAACTAATTCAACCATCAACCAAACAAACCCCGTAAACCAACTATCAATTTTTTCCCCAAATCTAACATATATCACCAAACCCTAACTATATTGAAATGGAAGATCAAACCCGTTACCTCTAGAGATTGGATGATTGCAAGATGCTCCAACAAAATACCAACCTCAAGCTTCCTCTTGCTCTTCTTCTTCTTCTTCCCAAAACCCTCTTTCTCTCAAGCTTCCAAGTTTCTATTTTGGTTTTGGTTGTAAAATGGAAAGAAAAACAAGGAAAGTGTTTTTATGGTATCCTTACTAGGAAGCCAAGGGTGAAAAACCCAATTCTAACAAAATTCTCCCCACACCCCTATCTAATTATATCATTAATTCAATTAATTCCAATAATTCTGGGGAATTAAATATCGGATCCGAATAATATTTTACCGAACCGAACCGAACGTCGCCAAATATATTAATAAGTATATTGATTAATATAATAGTCTCATCGCAAAATAAATATCGATCAGTAATTCGAAAATATTAATATAATATAATATTAATTAAAACAGGGCGTTACATTAGTCAGTTGTAAATGGATTTTCAAAGTTAAGGAAGGAATCGAAGGAATGGCGCCGAAAAGATACAAGGCAAGGTTGGTTGCAAGGGGTTTCACTCTGAAAGAAGGTGTAGACTTCAATGATGTGTTTTCTCCTGTTGTAAATCATAGGTCCATTCGAATGTTGCTTGCCATGATGGCACAGTTCGATCTTGAACTGGAACAGATGGATGTGAAGACTGCGTTCTTGTATGGAGATCTAGATGAAACAATCCTGATGAGGCAACCTAAAGGGTATGTTGAAAACGGAAAGGAAGATTTTGTGTGCAAGCTGAAAAAATCCTTATATGGGCTGAAACAATCTCCTCGACAGTGGAATAGGAGATTCGACAAATTCATGACACGCATAACCACTGTGTTTACTTCAAATTTCGTCTTGGTAATTCATTTGTTATTTTGTTACTTTATGTTGATGATATTATCATAGCAAGTAACAATGTCGAAGAGGTATTGAAGGTGAAGGCTGAACTCAATAAGGAGTTCAAAATGAAGGATCTAGGAGCAGCTTCCAGGATTCTTGGGATTGATATTTGAAGAGATAGAAATCAGTCGAAACTATGCTTATCTCAAGAGGCATATTTACGGAAGATTCTCGAAAAGTTTTGTATGTCGAATTCGAAGCCTGTTGTGACCCCAACAAACCCTCAATTCAAGTTGAGTATTGATCAATGTCCCAGTACTGAGGTCGAAAGAACTTATATGAATAGCATCCCATATGCTAATGTAGTAGGTTATTTGATGTATGATATGGTTTGTACTAGACCCGACATAGCATATGCAATAAGTCTTGTAAGCAGGTACATGGTGAATCTCGGAAAGGCACACTGGCAAGCATTGAAGTGGATTCTAAGGTACATAAAATGGGTCTCTGAACAGAATCTTAATTTATGGTGGAGCCTTTGGTGAAGATAGTAAAGCAGTAATCGAAGGATATGTCGACTCTGATTATGCAGGTTGTATGGGTTCTAGAAAATCTATTTCTGGATATGTTTTCACTTTGTTTGGTACAACAATAAGTTGGAAAGCAACACTTTAGAAGGTTGTTGCATTATCAACCACTGAAGCGGAACATATTACTTTAACTGAAGCTGTGAAAGAATCATTGTGGCTTGAAGGTTTTGCTAAGGAGATGAAAATTCAAGGTAAAGTTATCACTTTTAAATGTGATAGTCAAAGTGCAATACACCTGTCGAAGAATTCAGCCTATCATGAGCGAACAAAGCACATTGATGTGAGGCTGCATTTCGTCAGAGGGGTAATCGATCGTGGAGAAGTCCAAGTGTTGAAGGTTTCGATAGATCACAATGTTGTTGATATGATCACCAAGACATTGCCCAGTTGCAAGTTTTTTCATTGTATGCAGTTGATAAAGCAGCATGAAGAAAACTAATTCGCTAGTTGATAATAGAGTTTGTTATAAGATGGAGATTTGTGAGATATTGGATCGAACTCTATTGGGTCTAAGGTAGTATATTGGTTCGAAGGTTCGATAGAGTTTAGCGTGCAGTCGAAGGTTGCTCACATGCTGTTGTCGAAGTGTTACAAGTTGTAGTCGAAGTACGTTCTAGCTTGTAGTGTCGAAGGATGCTAGTAGTGTTAGCATCGAATTGAGCCTGTTTGTTATGTCCAATTGGTTAAGTTAGCTTGTACCCTAAGTTAGCTTGTAATGGATATTTGTGATAAAAGCCCATTAGTTTAGTATGTTAGGTTTATTATAAATAGCATACTAGTCTCTCATCATTGCATACTGCAAATCCTAATTTAGGGTGAGAGGGGTATTTGTTATTCTTGCATACTTGTAATCTTTTTTTGAAGATAAAGGAAAGAATAGAAGTTAATAACCAATCCTTTTGTTCATCGTGTTCTTCATTACTTTTCTACCCTAATTGTTTCTTGATCATTAAGCAACAATTTTATACTTTGTTTCCAAGGCATCCGATTCACAACAGCTACTATAAGATCTCATTATCAAAACCCGTAAACTTTCACATTTCTTAAAAAATATCTGAGTTTTTTGGATGGGTGGTTTCAAAATATCTAAATTGTTAATTTAAAGTCTCAAATTTTGGCATGGCATCTCATTTGATTACATGAATTATCCTAATCTCAATTAAGGGTTAACGACTAACAACGTCAAAACATCATACCATAATTTATGTAATTAAAAGAGATGTCATGCCAATAAAAATAAGATAACTTATCTTCAATCATTTTCCATAACAAATTTCTTCAACCATTCTAAATGACACATTATTCATACCACCAAAAACACAACTAAAGAACTATAACATTACACCTACCTATCATTTTCGTGGCCTGCATATATATTCATCTTTTCCTGATCCAACATAAAAATTCCAATCATTTATGTAATTCCTTTACGACTATAAGCACAAATTCCAATCACCAAAGCAAACATGAAACAAATTATTTTTTCTTTCTCAATTTTTCTACTCATGTTATCCTCACCGTATTCTCCTAATGCAACAACAATTGGACAAATAGCATCACTTGTTGGGGTTTGTTGAAAATATATATGTTGAAAAAGTCTAATATTATTTAGTTTTGTGAAAGAAGAGAGTCTAAAGTTACATAAAGGATTCAAGTTCTTCGAAATCTCACATCACTTAGTTTGTAAAGGAAGAGGGAGTCCAAGATTATATTCGATATAAGATGCACTAGTTAAAAGCACTTTAAGTTTGTATTTGACTTTTTATATTTTCTCTTATATTATTTTGTTCTAGAGTGTTGTGAGAGATAATTAAATATTTGCTTTGGATAATGCATTTGTATTAGGGTCTTGAGGTGGTTAAAGGTAGTCAATGTGTTGTGACAATTTTCACAATGTTATTTTGTGGTTTCCATTTGACAATGATCTTTTTTTTTTCCAGTTTTGGAGTTTCCACATTAATCTCTTGTGTTGTTATTGTAATCTTTTATTTTCACTGTGTTGGTTTTTCTAACAACTGATGTTAGAGCTTTTGGTTCTATTTGGGGATATGACTTCTTACTATGCTTTGTTTTTTTCCCAACAAGTGGTATCAAGAGTCTTGTTTTAGTGGGGTGTAAATTCTTTTAGTGCTTCGTGGTTGTAAATTTGTCCGATCTTCCACATCGAAAAAGAAGTTCTATAAAATGTGTTGGTTGGAAAAAATTTTATTTTGCTGCAGGAAAGGTTTTGACTGCAATGTCAAGTTTTTCAATGCAATGAAGATTTACTTAGAGAAATCCGATGTAAGAATCAATTTTTCTTTGTTGAAAACTCAAGTCAATGATGTTTTGATACAATTAGAATTGCATAAGACGTTTAAAGGAAATATTTTCAACATGGACAACGAGAAGTGAGAGGAACTAGAATTGAGAGCATTTAGTACATTCCACATGTCTTTGGGTTAGGATATTCTTGTGAATGTTATTCGTACATCCTAAGTCAAATAGCTCTAGAAGAAACTTGAAAGGCTATATCAAGGAAATAGTTTATCAAATCGTTTGTTGTTGAAGGAACAATTTCATAACTTGCGTATGGATGAACATATGAAAGTTTCTGATCATCTAAGTATTCTCAATGACATTGTTTCTGAATTAGAAACTAATTGAGTCAAGATTGATTATTAAGATAACTCTTTGAAACTCATATGGTCTCTTCCATCTTCCTATGAGAATATTAAATATGTTTTGATATTTGAGAAGAGAACTGAGTTTTGGATAAGTTGTTAGTAAAATTATTTTTGAAGAAAGAAGATTGAAGGGTGAGGATAATACTTCATAAAAATCAGTGTTGGTTGCTAGAAGAAGGCCATATGTGGAGAAAAATAATAAATCATGTATGAGATGTTGGAAGCATGGAAATATTGGACATATAAAGTATAAGTGTCCTGATGGGGCAACGTCAGAGAAGGACTATGAGTCAATGCTAACAATGTCTCTCTCACTATGAGAGAGGATGATCTTCTTTGAAAATTATGAAGTGTGTCCTCATGGCATTTCCTTTGTCATGGAAAAATACGAGTTAATGCTAGCAGATTAACATGTGGGCATTGATGCAAAGTGTGTTGTGAGATTATGTCGATGGTTTAAGAGCTTTCTACCAACATGGAAGTTGCACCATTTTCAACATTGTTTTCGACATGTGACAATTCTGGAAGTGGTTACTTTAGGTTAATTATACTCTTTTCTAAGTGGAGTATGATAGTTAAAAAAACTTTGATTGTCGGTGAAGACACTAAGAAACTCTTGGAATAATGTAGTTTCAAGTGATTATACTTTTTATCATGGAGTATGATTTTCGGTGAATACAATAAAATCTAATGTATTATTCTCAATCAAGGTGGATATTTTTGGGGTTGATTGAAGATATACATGTTGAAGAAGTCTTACATCTCTTAGTTTTGTAAAGGAAGAAGGACTTCAAGGCTATATATATATATATATATATATATATATATATATAATTCAAGTTCTTCAAAATCCCGCAACTCTTAGTTTTGTAGATGAAGAGGGAGTCCAAGACTATATAGGATTTAAGTTCTTCGTTATAAGATGCACCGATCAAAATCACAAGCTTATATTTAATATTTTTTTTATATTTTCGCTTATACTCTTGTTTTAGAATGTTGTGAGGGATAATTAAAACTTATACTCTTGTTTTATATTTTCGCTTATATTTTCGCTTATACTCTTGTTTTAGAATGTTGGGATAGTTGAAGATAGTCAATGTGTTGTAATAATTTCTACATAGTGTTATTCTTTGGTTGTCATTTGACAACGGTCTTAATTTTTTCTCCGATTTTAGAATTTCCACGTTAATCTCTTGTGTTGTTATTGTGTTCCTCTTTTTCTCTGTGCTTTATTTTTCCCAACATTTCTAAACATGCCCTGATACCATAAGCAGCATCACCAACATTATCAAAACCACTATTCCTGACATTACCAGACTCACTAAACAATTCTTATTCGACCCTAGATGACATAACCAAAATCCTTATAAAGGTGAAAACATTCACCATCCTAACCTGACTCCTAAAAACTATAGAAATCATGAACATCATAAACTCACTGCTCATAACAAGAAAAAGCGGCGGACTAATGAACCTCGTACCAGACGACTCAAGTTTCTCACAACTGAAAGCATGGTTCTTGAACTCACTAAGAAAAAAAAACTTTTAAAGTTCCACATCCTGCCATAGTTTGTTGAGACAGTGGAAGGAAAATACCATGTAAGACGTCCATTGAATTTAGAATTAATGGGTAGTAGTGTTAATATTTCAACTAGCGTGGAGGAGTGAATTATTTTGATAGGTTACTTTTGCTTTGTGTGGCTTATTATTGACTAGGCATGCTATTATTGTTTGAACTAAATTATATAAAGCATTTTATCATGTCACTCTTCCATTTATACTTGACACCTCATATTTTACTATAAGAACAAAAATATCCTTCGCATTATTAACCTCTCGAAAAAATTACATTTTGTAAAAATAATTCACTTTAGAAGACCAGTTAAAATCAAAAAACTTGGTGGTTATTTTGAAACATCTGGTACGGAAATTTGCGAGAGAGGGGAAATTAATTTATTTTTTATTGGACTTTTAAAATTCTAGTATGAGTTTTCACTTATTTTTAAATCCAGTATTTTGCTACATTTTTACCATTGTTTTGGAAATGTACGTTATTTTGTTGAAGTTTTATCGGTTATTTCCGATAAAATTCGATAAAATTCTTGAAAGTAGTTGTGTTCTTACTAGAAGTCTCAAAAAGTTCAGTACATTTATATATGATATTTCAAAATATTCGGGAAACATTAAAAAATTTCAATTTTTGTAAAAATATGGTATATGAAATGCTTCATTTGAGAGGTCCAGATTCTGCTGGTACCCCTCCAGATTCTATAGAGTTTTCATCACTGACCAATATTTTTTACTTGCATGTTTAATTGTTAACTTGTTTAAAAATTAAAGGCTTGTATATGTTGAAAATGACATATATTTCCCTCCTGAACTGATGTTTTTGCATGGGCACAATTTGTTGGTAAACAACATGGTATTATTGTTGTAATTATTTGTTATGATACCATAAATGAGACCAAAGGGAGGAAAATAAATTGATTATGTGTTGCAAGATAAGGAAACTACAAAAAGAAAAATGTGTCTGGAGGCAGTTATAATATGAAAGTTAAATGTCCATTTATGCTGAGATATGTGCCAAGTGGAAGCAATTGGAATGTTACAATTAGGTATGGTTTTTAAAATCATATATTAGCTAAGGACTTAGATGACCATGAATTTATAATATAATGAAAGAAAGTTTTTGAATGACATGACCAAATACAATATGGCTCCCAAATGCATAATTGTTATTTTGAATTATAGAGATCCACAAAACCTCACGATTGTTACGTAGGTGTACCAGAAAAGAACTATATACAATATTAACAAGAGGGGTCCATTGATTAAATGAAACATCTGTTAAGTCTAATTCATGAAGAGAAATACATGTACTGGTGAAAAAACATGGTTGAATCTGAGGTTGTTGTTGATCTCTTTTGGAAGCATCCTAATTCAGTGAAATTGTTAAATATGTTTCATTTGGTGTTGATTTTTTTGTTCATACAAAACAAGTAGGTATTCCATGCTCAAGTTTATTGTATTTTCATTTATTATATTCATTGTTGGAAGTAGTTGATTATTAGTTGTACATGTATCGGCCACCACTACTTGAGATAGTTGGTATTATATCCACAAAGTTGACATTTTCGGTTGGATTTCCCTATATAAAACATGAACGGGAAGAAAATTTCACATGGACAATGCAAAAACTGAAAGAAGTTACTACCCATAGTTTTGGTTACGTACCGTGAACTAACGTTGATGAATGCTGTGGAAGTTGTGTTTCCAAACTTAACTCTCTTCTTGTGTCTATTCCATATTACAATGTCTGTTAGTGGAAATGTAAGGAGTGTGTCGAATCACATAGGCATGAACATGTTATGGATCTATGGAACAAAAACATATATTCGAATAGGGAGTCTGAGTTTTTGATACATCTGAAGCATTTTGAGGTTGTATGTGACAATATATCTAAATTTGTTAAGTATGTGCACGAACTTGGTTGACACCCTATAAAGAAAGATTTGTTACTGCTTGAACTAATAAAATCACTCATTTTAGAAACACGACAACAACAAGTACATCGATGTGACTTTGAATATGGGTACATAACTAATTATCAAAAAATGAGGCTTAAATAGTATTGTGGTCCTTGTAAGTTAGCGAGTTTTTGATTTTGGTCAATGTATGTTTTTTTGGTCTGAGTCCCTATATCTCACTTTTATGTTGGCGTTAATCCTCCGGGTTACACTTCCGATAAAAAAATCCTATATGGCACAAACGTTGTTGACTTGGCTTTTGTTTTTTAACTTTTATTATTACACACATTATTACATTTGGCACAAATAATTTAGTGTCATGTTTCAATGGCAAATTAAACAAAATATAATTTAACAAATTGTAGGATTCTAAGCCGCACCTTTTGTTTAATAGATGCACGGAAATTGTAATATATGAAAATCATGCTAATTCATAATTTTATCCCAACATGCAATTGTCTCATAAGTGTGGGTGTATAACAAACAATTGAAAAAAGAGTCATCACCAACATGTTTTAATGGAATATAGTATGAATAATAATGTTACATAATCAAATTGCCAAAGATGATTATGGTTTAAAATGGTGGATCACTAAATAAATATACTTGAATACCTCATAAACAAACACATATGTTCTCATCAATCTTAAAAAATTATGAATGTGTACGAGGTTGGGTATAAAGTTAAGAACACGACCCTGGAATTAGGGAGTGAAACAAAAAAAAATAAAGGTTACAAGGACTAAAGCAAAAAACACTCCAACTTATAAAACGAAAAAAATATTTAATCCAAAATTCTGAGTTTGTATTCTTATCTTCATCCCTAACCTTTTTTCAAATCCACAATTATTCATTGTTTTCCTTTTTTTTTTTGAAGTCCAGTTTATTTGTTTGAATGACAATTATCACATGTACTTTTATTCTTTACTTAAAAATAATTTCTTACACTTCTATCAAGAGTAAAAATTAACCATTGTACAACAAAAATCTACCATCATATTATGAACTTACAAATCTAGAAGCATTAGTGTTCTCAATTTCAACAAATATTTTATATACAGATTATACATTAATAATTTAAAAATTCCAACCCAAAAAATTTGAGACCTTTTTTTGGAGGCTCTTTGCAACGGGTCGGGTTGCACATGACTAAAACCGGTCTGATCTCTATATAAATCTAAATGAATTAGAATTGTTACGATACAGTGTCATAGCGTTATATGTTACTTTAGATATTTTGTTTGAGTTTTTCTTTTGAGATCTTGTATTATGATTGAGATTATTTTCTTTTGTTTCGAGACCCCAAGTTTCTTTCCTTCAACAAAGAGAGGTTAGTTTGACTATTATAAAAGTTACATTTATTTCAATTAAATCTAAATCAGTCGTTGTTCCGAATTTGCGTGTGATATGCAGTATATATTAGTAACAAATTTTTTGATAATATTTCATATAGAAAACCAATTGAATTCATTTCCTATACAGTATAATTGGCTTGATATGTGAATTAATTTTATTTACATATCAATGTTGCTAATGTTGGAACACGCACAAGAAAATTTGGTGAATTAATGATGAAAAGTGGTTAATTAGAGAAGATGGAGTTACACAGAATTTGGAGAAAGAGAGAAATATTCTATTTTTCATTAGTAAAATTCAAATATTACAAGAGGGTTTATATAGGATACAACAATATACACTTAGAAGCAAAAACTCCACAAACACCTCAAAAAACACAAAAATTGCATTAGAAATCGGTTTCCTAAAACAAGGTAACTAATTTCCTGAACTAAAAAACAAACTTCCATAAAAACTCAGCTGTGGAAATCGATTTCCTCTTCAAAAATTTCAGATTTTAGTTTTTCAGAAGTGCCTCTCAAAAAAGCTATTTTGCTCAAAACAATTCCTGAAGCTTCCACAATGCATTTGAATTATTTTTAAACTTCCAATACACCACCTTAATTCAAATGCTCCAAGTTCGTCATTCCTAAACTCCTCACAAGCTTCTTGAACACATCATTTGTCATACCTTTCGTTAACAAATCTGCAACTTGTTCTTCGCTTCGACAATATATTAACGTTAACTCGCCTGCACACACTAGTCCCTCAAGTAATAAAATCTAATCTCGATATGCTTGCTCCTCCTATGTGCAATGGGATTCCTTGCAATATTAATGGTTGAAACATTATCAACCAAGAGTGTGACAACTTCTTCAACCTTGTTGCCCAACTCATCTAGCAGATTCACAAGCCACAAAGCCTAACACGCACACACCGATGGAGTGATATAAACAGCCTCACTATAAGTGAAGTTCACCACATGTTCCTTTTTTAGATCACCAAGATATTGGAGCTCCATCGAACATAAAGACATAACCAGCCGTAGAATTTCGATCATCCTTATCTCTGCACCAATTGGAATCCATGTAATTGAGTAACTCGCATTTTCTGCCCGTATCAGTTGCGGGAAAGAGTATTCCACAGTGTTGTACCCCAATTTTTTCTCCTAAGATTCTTTATCACCTCATACTATTGCATTACACAAAAATCACAAACTAGGTCTCTCTCTCTCTCTCTCTCTCTCTCTCTCTCTTTGAGTTTACCTTTGAAGGGATCACCAAGCACCTTGTTGTGTACATTTTGGTTAATGTTAATTGAGTCTTAAGAAATTATCAAGCTTTATCATGTGGTGTATCTCAAGTTATCATCATTGACAATACCCAATGGAGTTCATCATGTTCTATTTTGCAAAAGGAATCCCAAGGATGCTATGTTTTTTCAAATGGTTGACCTAATTTGGAGTTGTGGATCACAAAAGCATGTCTCATCAATTCTCAATGGCTTGAAGTGTTTGTTCTAACTATGGATTCCTCTTATCATCTACAACAACCTCTCTTAATGAGAATATGTTCCATGTGTAAAGAAGATCATCAAAGTTGAATAATTCTCCATGTCATGGCCAATGCTCTTGGAATTAGGGTTTTGGACTCCTTCTGAGGACCATATCTTGGTTGTTTCTTGAGATTTTTGAGTGATTCCAAAGCCATGAGCCTCTTAAAATTATATCTAACAAGTATCTTCATTGGTTCAAGAATTTTTTTTGATTAGAAGTTGCTTTGAGGGTCAAAGTGTGCAAGCTCTCTAGATTGATACTTCATCTCTCTTGTATGACTTTAAATAATCATAACTTGGTTATCCCTTGTCCCCTTGAGCTCATTATTTTTTCACAATGAACCTAAGGATGTATACTAAAACTTAGTTCAATTGTAAAGAATAGAAAGTGCTTTGAAAATTACTTGGGAAGTCAAACGTTTACATGTCCTTGGTGAATTTCCTCATTTTTTATCATCAACTTCAAAAGATTACAACTTGATCATCATTTATCACCTTAAGATTATTATTTTTGCACAATAATCTTGAGGATATGAACTTTGTCTCCATTTATGTTTCAAGACTTGAAAGAGTTTGGAGATTGCTTGAAGAGATCAAAAGATTATAGGTCATTTCATGATTTTTCATCAACCTCACAAGACCATGACTTTCTCAATTTTTGGAGTTTTTGAGTGATTCTTTTTGCAAAATGTCATTCAAGAGGTATACTCCATACCATCTTTGTTGTTCAAGAGAAAGTTTTGAATGGAAGACCATGTTTGAAGGCAAAACATTATAGGTCACTTTTGGTACTTGTATCGAATTATTTATTAATAATAATAAGGCTTTTCTTTATTATGTTTGCTTTTTGAAAATAATAAAGTCCCTAGAATAGTTAGTCTGTTTAATGCAATGTTAAGTGTGACTTAATCATGAGATCCATTAAACACAAGGACACTATTCTTAAAGTATCCATAATCGAGCTTTATTTTGAAGCGGGATAACATTAAAGCATGGAGGTTATTATGAAGATAGACTCATGATCACATCTCATGGATCATGGATAAGGAGTTATCAAGTCTTGACATAGGTATAAATATTAGGAGTAATATTTATACTGGATTGACCCGCTATGAGAAAACTACATAGAATGTTATGCAAAGTGTCATAAGTTATTCTCATGGTGACAAGTGGTGTATACCACCCTTCGACCTGAAACCACTATGGACCCTAGATGTAGAGTCAAGTGCCTAATTGCTGATCAAACGTTATCCATAACTGGATGACCATAAAGACAGTTGATGGGTACTTCACAAAGCATGATGAGGGACATGAGTGACCTAGATGGAATTTGCCCATCCCGCGTAATGGGATAAATGTCTGAGGACCCAATATTGAACTAGACAAGGATGACACGGTCTATGCCTTGTGTTCAATATTGACATAAAGGAAAAAGGGTAATTATCCACACAAGTATTATCACGGAAGGGTTTTGTCAGATCACATGACATTTTCGTGACTTGGGTAGTAGTGATGTGTTTCTAGATACCACTCACTATTTATTATGTTAAATGTGATTTAATATAATTGCCAACGTCGCGGAAACCTACAGGGTCACACACATAAGGACATATAAATGAGAGATAGAGTAAATAAGGAACACCGTAAGGTATTGTGTATTTAAGTGGAATACGAAATATGGTAAAGTACCACGCGCTTAAGTGATAAACGATAAATTATAATGTATGATATTCGTATGCTTTATTGGGCTTTTAGTTTACAGCCTTTATTGGGCTTTTAGCTTGCAGCCCACACTTGTGGTTTTATAAATAGAACCCTTGTGCTGAAGCTTTTCACTTGATGAAAAATTCGCTCACTCTCTCACTGAAGGCTTCCGTTCGTGAACAACTAGCACTGTGATCGGGAGCGACCTGTTCGCGTGGACTGAGTAGAGACGTTGTCCTTTTCAACGTTTGTGTTCACATCATCAGAAATCAAAATCGCCACAAGAGGTAAAATAATCTCACTGACCATGATCATTCGTAAGGATCACTAAAGGAAAATTGTTTTCCACTGCATTTTATATCAAAATTTTCCTTCAGCTTAAGCCTTGCTTTCATGACTAATAATGTTTATAAACTTCCCAGAAGTAATTAGCACATCAAAATGCACGATTTGGATGAGTTTTGACAACTTAAAATTCACACTTTGCTCATGATGTAGGTGTGCATGATTTCGCTCCAAATTGCATCATTCACCCTCCATTCCGATTCCATTTGCTTCCTTATAAATAAAGGACCATCCCTCACTCATTTCCTCAAGCTTTGATATCCAGAAAATCTCTGCCAAACTCACTCTATAACCACATTTTCTGCAAATGAATTCCTAACTTGTTCTCCTCATCTCCCTGATCCTTGTGGTCTTCACCGATTTCATATTCATTGAGAATTGAACTTGTTATTTCAAAAATAAAAGCTCGCTATTATTCTGGTTTTTATCAAATTACTCTTTGCTTGGTGTAAATAAATTTTCGCGAGCATGTGGTTGAGATCGTCTTGAAGATATGAATCCAAGGATACCACTCATGTACATTGATTTTTCCATTTGAGAAACTCGATTTTGGGGTGGCCAGAGGTTGAAGACGACCTACGTGTCTATCTTCAACCAATGATGAATTGCCACATTTTTTTTCAAATTTATGAAATAAATGATCGTGTGTGATATTTTAGGAGGTCCATAATATGTGCAGCGTGCCATGTCCATTGGATGTGATTACTAACGCATTTTGACATTATCTGATGGTCCACATTATTTCATTTTATTTAAATTTCTAAAATTGATCCGATGTGTTTTTCTAGAGAGTCCATATCAAGCACAACGTGTCTGGTTCTTTGGATGAGCCTACTAACGGGTTTTGACTATGATCTAATGGTCCACATTTTTATACCCCAAAATTTTCCCTCCTATTTTTTAAGATCAAGATACATCTTCATGCTCAAGAACTACTCAAGGGTTGACCAGACAAGCCCTTTCCTAAGCAATCAACCAACAACTAGGGTTTTGTTTCTCTCAAGAAAAAGATGAGTTCTAATGTCTCAAGTTAACATAATGTCTCTACATATTCATCAAAGTATCATCATATCAAGTTTCAGGCCTCGTGGCCCAAGTTTTTTCAATCAATTGCTCATATGGTTGAAAATCAGTTGTATTGGACAAAAAGTCAATTGTGGTCAACATATAGCCAAACTTCACCATTTTTGGCCAACATCAAGATTTTTAGGTCATATTTATCATTTGATCAAGGGTTGATCATGATCCATCAAGAAAATCCAGGAAATGGTCAAAGGTCAAAATTTCTAAATTAGAGATTCTTAAGGGAAAGTTAACAGAATTTTAACCAGGCATAACTTTCACATACCTCATCAGAAATATTTCCACCAAAACTCATTTTAAAGGGAATCTAATTCTCTATAACTTTGTCTCTCACAAGGTTTGTCCAAAAATGCTTCATTTGAGAGATATGGGTCAAGACATTATAGGTCCTTCTAAAAGTCAACAAAAAGTGATTTTTTTTCAAAGAAGTGTACATGAGAATGGAAGCTTAAATGAAGATGAAATCAAAAGGATCTCTTATAGGACATATTAAGCTTTCTAAAAACTCCAAGATCTCTCTCAAATGATAAAAAATGAGCAAGTTATGGTTTGAGAAAGTTTGGGAAGTTTGAAGAAGTTCATGAAGAAAACATTGATCAATCTTGAATTTTTTTCCAAATGGGCCTAGGTTTTTATGATCTAAACTTGTTTCTAATGTGGCCCATGACTCTTAAGTCCAATTACACGCCCTTCCATCATTTATTTTTGGATTAATTCATTTAAATTAAATTTGAATTAAAATAAAATTCCCAAACAAGATGCAAGGTGTGTGGGCTTGTTGTTTAGATGTCTTGAGGTCCAAGTAAGTCATAGCAAGCTAGAAAAAATGCACAAGGAAATATTGGCATGGAATTTGATCAAAATTAGAAGACTTGCATTTGATTTTCAATCAAATATTCTTACAATTAATGCTATATATTCCAATGCATTTGTTAACCTAATTTTCTCCTCATTATATATTCTACAAGGCCAGACGAGAAAACACGGATTACTGCTCTCTTATACAAACCCTAAGCTTTCAAAAAATTCAAAGTTTTAGGGCAAGATCAAAAGCAATTCTCCAACCATTTTTAATCAATTCCAAGTATTGATTCATCCTTCTGAGCCTTCCAGCAATTGATTCAAGTCCTCAGGTAAGCAAAACTGTGCCCAGAATTGTCCCCACGAAGTTGCACCAGTTGGTAAGGTTTCTTGAATCTCAACCCTTCGTTTTATGCAACATAAATGATTTCGATGCATGTATTCATTTTCATACTAATGTTTGTGGATGTTTAGAACCATCGTGCATGAGTTTTGACAAAGGAATCAAGTTCCACCATTGTTAGGGCAAGATGAACTGTTGAGCTTCGAAACCCTAGATACAGGCCTATTCAGATCAAACTAACCCCGCCATTGAATTCCCAAGGGTCGATTTAGAGGGATAGGGTTCTCCTCTTGTTTTTATTCACATTATTTTGTAGGTTCTGATCCTCTCCTTGTCGGAGAAGACGATCGGAAACGCCACCTAGGGTGGTTGAACGGCGAGGACCAAGACAGGGCAAGCGTGACACAAAACGATTGGTCCATTTAAATTCCTTGGGCCCAGCGCGCGTTTCGCTTTATTGGTTTGATTTTCAGAAAGAAATATCTCATATATATTTATGAATGTGTCAATATTAATTGATGTATCACCACCCCAGTGGTTAACCATGCGCGCGCTATTCCTCTCACTCTCTCAGGGCATGGGTTCGATCCTTGCCTTTTGCAACTTTTTTCTATTATTTCTGATTTTTTGCAGGTTACACATACATACATCCAGGGGTGAGATCTAAACACCATTGGCAAGTGGTGTAACTGTGACCCTCAGGTCCTGAGTTCAAACCTTGGCAGGACCATTCCTAATTTTTACCACTTATTTTCTTAACTTTTTCTTTTTTTTTTTTAATTTTCTAACCAATTTTAATTCTTTACACAAATTTATTTTTCACACATAAAAAACCCTAAAAAATGTTTTGACTTTAGATTTAGGTTTTAAAAAGCTTTATTTAATTTTTGACACCAAAATGTTTTTTATTTTCCTTGCATTTAATTATTTTATTAATTAAATTCTAATTAACTTAGAATTAGGGTTTTCTTCACTAAAATCAATTTCTAAAAAACCAAAAATATTTTCTTTTTGTAATTAGGTTTTAACATTCTCCTAACATTTAAAATGTTTTTCTTCTTATTTTTTATTGCTTTATTCTTATTTAAATTATAGAAATCGATGTATAAGTCGCAAGGATATTTTTGTAATAGTGTAGATTTACTTTTCTCGCACTTTACTTTCCGCACCTCTTATTATGTATCTGCCCCAAAGCCTTGTAATAGAGTAGGATTTACTTTCCGCACTTTTACTTTCCTGCAAATATTAACTGCTAGATGTATGCTAATTAGGTTTGCATGACAAGACATAAAATCAAACTTAGATCACCCTAATTCAAGATAAGTATCTGAAATTAACACACTTTGCATACTCACACCCTTAGGGTATCCTCTCTTGTTGCCTTACGAATAAAAATGGGCATGTCCCTCGAACGTAGAGGTACCATTAGCAAAAGTTCCTTAGTTAAATCATTACAAAGATCATAGTCCCTCGATGACCTTCGATGTTGCATACGAATATATGATCTCGTCCCTCGGTTGTTTCCTACAAATAAGTGATGATTGTCCCTTCGAATTTCTAAGTTACCCTAACAATGTTGCCTTCAATGACCATACGATGATCCTACGCTTGTTTCTTCACCTCCAATGGGTAGAGTTACCTACCAACTAATGGTACGGATAACGTTACCCTAAAGGAGACGGAAAATAACAAGAACGACCTTCCGAGTGGGTAATACTCATAATTGCCTGCTCCAATCAAAAATATTTTCACACTCTTTTCAAAAATACTTTCAAACAAAACACTTTGTATACATTCGTACGAGAATCATTACAAAGTTACATTTTCAAACAAATATTTTCAAACACTTCGTATACATTCTTGAGGACTGATACAAGAATCATTACAAAGTTAAAATCAAAATATTTTCAAATAAATCACACACACACACACACACACACATAAAACAAGTTTTCAAAAGGTGAGCTAAAGAAATTAAGAGCCTGTAGATAACTACAAATGAAAAGGGTTATAACACCTTCCCTTTTCATGATTACTCCCCGTACTCAGAATCGATAGAAGGTATTTCCTGTTCTTCTCACCTTTTCTTTATTGGATAAAAGAAAAGTCGGTGGAGACTCTTGCTAACCGCAACATTTGCGATAAAACGCAAAACAAACAAGTCAGTTCTCCCACCGTGTTACACACATGTTTTTAGCTTTTATTTTATTTTATGATTTTTATATTTATTTGTTTTAAACTTCAAAAAATCATAGAAAATTCATATTTGGCTCAAAAATTATGAAATAATTCACAAAAATATTTTCAAATATTCTCTTTCTGATTTTTTATTTTTTCATAATTTTATTTTCAAATTTGATATTTTTTATGATTTTTCTCTTTTATTTGAGTTAATTAAATGTGTAAAAATACTTTTTGACATTTTTAAATTCTGAAAAATTATGGAAGGATCCAATAGTCATTTGACAAATATTGGTGACCTCATTTTATTTTTATTCCTGACTTTACTATTTTTTTAATCAAATTTTGGTTCATTTACCATTTTTTAAATAGTTTATGACCTTTAAAAATTCTAAAAAAATTTGTCAACCTTTGTTGACCCCTGTTTGACCTTGGAAAATTTTCTTGGAAATTTATTTTGATGCATGGATCCATTATATATTTCATCAATAAAATCTAATTTAATAATCCATTTTCAAAAAAAATTTTGTAAATGGATGATATACTTGTCCAATTGAAAATCCAGTTTAATAATCCAATTTAAGCTTCTGATAAGTTTTCACTAACTTTGTCCAATTGAAATTCTCAACCATCTTTGATCAAGTGTTGAGATCTCTGATTCTTCCAAATGGATGATATACTTGACAAAAGGCAATTGAAACTTGTCGTGTGGTTGTTATGATTTTATCAAACTTCTGGCAAGTCTTCTTGCGCAAGCTTCAAGATGATCATCCTGCTAACAACTAATTACTAACAATTAACTTTATTTTATGCTTTTAATTTCTGCCTTTATTTTACACCTTTATTTTTATGCCCTTTACTTTATGCATTTTATTTTAGCATTTACATTTCATGTAATTTTTTCTTTGCTCACTTGAGCATTTTACTTTCTTGTCATTTTGAATTTGATCACTTGAGCTTTATTTTCCTTTTTGAAAACACTTCATAATCCAACTTAAACACTAAAAAACTTTTAATTGTTTGTTCTTGGACTTGGTTACTATTCCTATGCTCGGAGTTTGACTTTGGACCTAGGATGAGGACCTCAACCTCAACTTGGAGACCTTGAGATTGAGTCGTTATTCTCTTTGTGCTTGGGTTATTTTTCTATATGTAGGTTGTTCCGTTTGTACTCGTTTATGAGTGGATTTCCTCAAAATACAGTTGTTACTCTGCCCGTTTTTTTTAAGACATGAATTTCATCTGAGGCATTGGTTTATTTGAAGCTTGGTATTTTTTTCCGATTAATTGCTTGTGTGGTAATCCAAAGGATGGGATATGGTATTGGCTTTTGATGTCAAGTACTAGCTTTCCTACCCAGTTAGATTTTTCTTTACCCTTGTAACACCCCTTCTAAAATACCCCAAATAATACTAATTATATTAACGATTAAAGTCATATTTCATCAGAGTTAACACGGAACAGGGATGCCACAATTATTAAATAAAATAAAACTCCAAATAAACAGTAGACATGCTACACTGAGGATCAATATTTCAGATAAGTCAATCAAATTAAGACCATGTCTTACACAGCGAAAAATATCATAACCAAAAACGGAATAATCCAATCATTATTATTCCCAACAAAATTTAAAGAAACAATTAAACAATATCTAATTCCTCAACTAACGTTCCCCAGTGTTACAATCTAATCAGAGCATGACACTGACACGCGGACTTAAATAATAAGCTTTAGAGCCATTATCACCAACTCCTGAGCTGCTAACTTTAATCTGAAATTGTTAAAGTAAGGGTGAGACTTCTCATAATTAAAGCATATTATAAGCTTCTCAATCAACAATATATTACAAGCATATTAATCCACCCATTTCAGCATAACTTCAGATTCAATACACAATTACAACCATATAATCATCA
Organism: Vicia sativa; assembly: GCA_021764765.1. Classification (NCBI taxonomy): domain Eukaryota; kingdom Viridiplantae; phylum Streptophyta; class Magnoliopsida; order Fabales; family Fabaceae; genus Vicia; species Vicia sativa. Next base: position 311,027,144 of record CM038792.1, read on the forward strand.
TGCACAACAATTAACATTCAGAGAATGGTAACACTGGAAGACATCCTAACATGTTACAATTCCATGCAAATAAAACGCAGACTCAATGCATGTGGTACCAACACGTGACCAAGTCACCCAACACTGATCCATCATCAACCGGATACAGTAGCCATCGATTCATCGATAAACACCCGGACACGAATCCAACCTAACCACCCATCCTCACTCGGGTATCGGTTATCAGCAATCCAAGTCAAATTCCGCACAATGGGAATTAACTTCACCAAACAATGCATATGCACGCACATCTCTAGCATGCAACATCAAATCAGTCTATGTAATACATCACTTTAACATAACTGAATCACACCAATCAACATGATAATTCAACCAATCATGCATTCATTTAACAGCAGCATAAACATGCTTTACATCCACACAATACCAATACCTCCATCACCAAAGGTTCTCTGCTACATATACATCATTATGCGTCAGTCAATAATCACCTATTTCGGAATTCGGCTCATTTTCAAAATAACTTCAAGTTTTGGAAATATTTTCATTTTATAAAATAGAGCGTTAAATTTAGGAAATAACGTCCAAAACGGCGCTCAAAACGGACTTACGGTTTGAAAGTTATGAATTTTCAAAGTTTTAAAAATTTTCAAAAAGATTTAGTGGAACCCGGTTCCTCCCTGGGAGTAATCGGTTCCCACAATTCAGAAATAACACGCCCCTGGAAAAATGTATGGGGAACCCGGTTCCTCCAGGTAGGGAACCAGTTCCCAGAGAAAAATTAGATTTCTTTGGAAAATTTTAACATGGAACCCGGTTCCTCCCCAGGAGTAACCGGTTCCTAAGTTTAAAAATGTCATTTTTCACCATTTCACATGCTGGAACCCGGGTTCTCCCACTGGGGAACCGGTTCCCACGACCTTCAGACCCAAAAACACAGTTTGACAGCAACAGTTCCCAAAACCATTTTCTTATTCATTCCGAAACGTACCCACACGTTCCGACACCATAAAATCAATCATTCATCACCAATAACACACCATATAACATGTTTTATTCATCAATATTGATCCTATATCATACAAATCAATGAATTTCTACAATCTGACACAATCTGACACAAATAGGCATATATCCATGGAAACCTAGAAATTCCTAAACTGAGATTTCCTAACATGCTATGATCTATATGGTCGAATTTAAAACCGATAATACGAAATAACTAATCGAAATCACCCCTTACCTTGTGGGTTCTTCGAATTCTGACACTTTAGGTTTTCTTCCTTCCTTTTCCTCTTCTCAACTTCACGTATTCTTGTTTTCTTTAAAAATAACTCCTTTTTATTTCTTTCCTTCTTTTATTCCTTTTATTCCTTTAACATAAATAAAATAAATAATATGAGTAGAGTCTTTTACTCCTCACACCCTCACTTTGCTCAACACACTTCTAATAAATCCATAATTAATCCCAATAAATCCAATATATTAATAAATTATGTTCTCAATTAAATTAATAATTAAAAATCATAATTATTTAATTATCGAATTATTTTGGGGTGTCACAACTCTCCCCAACTTAAAAAGAGTTTTCGTCCTCGAAAATATACCTCAGACAAATAGTTCGGGATACGAGTCCTTCATCTGACTCTCCAGCTCCCAAGTGACATTTCCATCTGCTGGTCCTCCCCAAGCCACTCTTACCAATGCGATCTCTTTGCCTCGCAAATGTTTCAACTTCCGATCCTCTATCCTTGCAGGTACTGCTTCCACAGTCAAATTCTCTCGTACCTGTATATCATCCACCCGAATCTCATGAGACGGATCAGCAATGTACTTCCTTAGCTGAGACACATGAAAAACATCATGCAAATTTGCAAGTGACGGCGGCAAAGAAATCTGATATGCAACCTTCGTAACTCTCTTGGTAATCTGAAAAGGACCAATAAAACGTGGAGTCAACTTCTTTGACTTCAAAGCTCGACCAATGCCAGTCATCGGAGTAACTCGCATAAAAACGTGTTCTCCTTCACTAAACTCAAGATCCTTCCTCCTCTTATCGTGATAACTTTTCTGACGACTCTGAGAAGTCCTCATCTTCTCCTGAATCATCTTAATCTTTTCCGAAGTTTGTTGAACAATTTCTGGTCCAATCACCGCACTTTCTCCAGATTCATACCAACATAACGATGTCCGACACCTTCTACCATACAATGCCTCAAACGGAGCCATACCAATGTTCGAATGAAAACTATTGTTGTAGGTAAACTCAATCAACGGTAGATAACTATCCCAAGCTCCACCTTTCTCCAACACACAAGCTCTCAGCAAATCCTCTAATGACTGAATCGTTCTTTCCGTCTGACCATCTGTCTGCGGATGATAAGCGAAACTTAAACGCAACTTGGTACCCAACGCCTCTTGCAATCCCGTCCAGAACTTAGATGTAAACCTCGGATCTCGATCCAACACAATGCTAGAAGGAATACCATGCAAACTCACAATCTTCTCAACGTACAATTCTGCCAACCTCTCCATCGGATAATCCATTCTTATCGGAATGAAATGAGCAGATTTCGTCAACCGATCCACAATGACCTAGATAGAATCACAATTCTTCGCTGTTCTTGGCAAACCAGACACAAAATCCATAGAGATTCCATCCCACTTCCATTCCGGAACAAACAACGGTTCCATTAATCCCGACGGTTTCGACGCCGATTTTCGACCGCAAACCAAACAAGCATACACAAACTCAGCAATTTCCTTTTTCATTCCCGGCCACCTAAACAACTTCTTCAAATCATGGTACATTTTAGTAGCACCGGGATGAATACTCAACCCTCTACGATGTCCTTCTTCCAAAATACTCTTCCTAATCTCGCAACATCCAAACACACACCGGTCACCAAATCTCATAACACCATTCTCGCAATTCGAACTCGCCTTGACCTTGGTTGATCAATGTCAACTTATCAACTAATCCAATATCGACTTGTCCATTTCTAATCTCTTCCGTATACCACTAGTCGCTTCAACATACCCAATTTCACACTATTTCGAGTAGTTTCACAAACCAAACTTAAATCTCTCGAATCGCTTCAACCAAATCTAACTCATGGACCATTAACATCGACATATGCAAGGACTTCCTACTCAAAGCATCCAGAATAACGCTTGCCTTACCAGATGGTAATTCAAACCGAAATCATAATCCTTTAGGAATTCTAACCATCTTCTCGCCTCATGTTCAACTCTTTCTCGATCAAAGAGATACTTGTGCTCTTGTGATCACCGAATACCTCAAACCGAGAACCATATAAATAATGCTCCATAACTTCAAAACAAATATAACAATGCTAACTCCAAATCATGAGTCGGATAATTCCTTTCATGTACTTTCAATTGTCGCGAAGCATAAGCCACGACCTGCTTATCTTGCATCAACACACCACCTAATCCCATTAATGATGCGTCACAATACACAACAAAAGACTTAATCGGATTTGGCAAAATCAAGATCGGAGCACTTGTCAACCTCCTCTTCAGCTCTTGAAATCCTTTCTCACATTCAACATCCCAAACAAATATCTGACCCTTCCTGGTCAACTTAGTCAATGGCAATGCTAGTTTGGAAAACCTTCAATAAACTTCCAGAATAACCGCAAGACCAGAAACTACGGATCTCGAAGCATTCTTCGCGCTTCCCATCGAGATACCGCTTACCTTCGTAGGATCCACAACAATTCCATTCTTGGAAATTACATGGCCAAGAAAACTTACTTCATCTAACCGTAATTCACACTGGACAACTTCGCATAAAGCTTCTTCTTTCAACAATTCCAACACAACTCTGAGATGTTCTGCATGCTCTTCATCACTTTTCGAATAAATTAAGATATCATCAATGAACACCACTACGAACTTATCAAGATACGGATGAAATATCTTGTTCATATACTCCATGAAAACACCAGGTGCATTAGTAACTCCAAACAAGATAATGTAATATTCATAATGCCCATACCTCGCTCTAATGCGCTCAATATCCTCCGACTTCACACGAATGATGATATCCGATCTCAGGTCAATCTTACTAAATACGCAAGCTCCAACGAGTTGATCCATCAAATCATCAATCCTCAGCAAAGGATACCGATTCTTGATTGTAACTTTATTCAGTTGTCTGTAATCAACACATAATCTCATTGAACCCTCCTTCTTCTTAACCAATAACACCGGAGCACCCCACGGTGAAACACTCGGACGAATAAACTTCTTCTCAAGCAATTCCTCTAACAGCTTCTTCAGTTCAGCTAATTCAGATGTCGACATGCGATAAGGCGCCATCGACACCGGACTAGTTCCAGGAATCAAATCTATAGTAAATTCTACCTCTCTCTCAGGTGGCAACTCACTAACGTCTTCCAGAAACACCTCTGGGAATTCATTCACCACTGGCAATCCATCACCCTTTGCTTTTCCTCCGCTCTATCGCAGAATACAACATAAACACCACCGCACCATCTTTCACGCCTAGGTTCATCTCGCTTAATCGACATAATCTCATTTTCGACTTTAACCTCCTGAAAATGACCGCCTTCTCAAAATAGCTTGATATGAACCTGGTTGAATTCTAACCGCTCATTCCAAGGATGATATCAAGTTGTTCTAGCGGTAGGCACACTAAATCCATACCAAACCCCTACCAAAATCACAACAGACAATTCCTACAAACATATGAAGTAGTCATCGAACCCGACGCAGAGTATCAATAACTATACTTCCATCCATATTAGAAATTTCCAAATTTAATCTTTTAGCACAATCTAACGAATAAAAGAATGCGAGCTCAAGATCAATAATCGCAATCAAAGGTATGTCATTAATAAACATGTACCTTTAATCACCGATCATCCGGTTTAGTCTCCGATCCGCATAATGCAAACACTTTACCACAGCTTCTTTCTTGGGTTTTGTGTAATCGAGGACGAGTATGACCCTCTTCACCATAGTTGTAACAAGTCACCACTCTCACTCTGCAATCATTGGCCACATGGTCGAGTTTCCCACACTTGAAACACTTCTTATCATTACTCTTACAGTCCACCATACGATGTCCTGTCTCACCACACTTGTAGCATTTAACGGAAGAACTAGAATCTCCTCCACCAGACTTCTTCCACCCATCGGATCTCTGATTACTCCTATCATAAGGCTTACCACGATTCATTTATTGCTTACCTTTCCTATCAACATACCCTCGAGCATTCGACTTAGTGTTAGCAAGATCCTCCTTTAGAATCCTACTACAGTCAACCAGATCATAAAATCTTCGGATACGCTGATACCGAATACCCTGCTTAATCTCATCACGAAGACCATTCTCAAACTTGATACATTTGGAAAATTCTCCATCTGCATCGTTAGTATAGTGAGCATAATACTTCGCCAACTCAGTGAACTTCGAAGCATACTCACTGACAGTCTTGTTACCCTGCTTGAGTTCGAGAAACTCAATCTCCTTCTTGCCTCGATGTCCTCGTGAGTACCTCCTAAAAGCTCTCCGAACACCCCAAGTCAATGCAATACCATCTTCTTCCGCTCGTTCGTAGCAACCCACCACCATCTTCCTCTGCTAACATGTGAGTTCCATATCTCACCTTCAGCCCCTCTACACATTCAATCACTCTGAAGATCCTCTCGATCTCCTTCAACCACTTCTGAGCACCTTCGGGATCATGTGCACCCTTGAACAATGGAGGGTTATTCCTCTGAAAATTCCCCAATTGTCTGTTAGCACCAACCACAGCTCCCTGTTGGTTCCCTCCGAGCACTCCATCCAACATTCCCAAAGCCTCAGCAATAGCGTCTGTCATACCCCAAAATTTGCCCTCCATCTATTCAAGAGATTTCATACATCTATGCTCAAGGATTCCTCAAGAGTTGATCAGACAAACTCTCTCCTAGACAATCAACCCAAACTAGGGTTTGGTATCTCTCAAGTCAAGATGAATTTCCAATGGCCTTCATGCCTCCTCATATGCTTCAAAGATTCTCCATGACAAGTTTCAAGCTTCACAAGTCAAGCTTCCTCAGACAATTGCTCAGATGGTTGAAAATCAGTTGTATTGGACAAAAAGTCAATCGTGGTCAACATACAACAAACTTCATAATTTTTGGTCAACATCCTCATTTTGAAGTTACATTCATCATTTTATCAAGGGTTGATCATGATTCATCAAGAAAACTCAAGATTTGCTCAAAAGTCAAACTTTCTAAATTAGGGTTTCTAGGTGAAAGGTCAACTGAACTTTGACTGATCATAACTTTCTCATACTTTCTCAGAAATTTTTCCACCACCTCTTGTTTTGAAGGAAATTCAATTCTACAACTTCATGTCTCACAAGAGTGTCCAAAAATGCTTCATTTGAGAGGTATAGCTCAAAACATTACAGGTCATTTTCAAGGTCAACAAAAAGTCAACTTTTTGTTTTGAAGATATATTGAGCATGGTAACTCCAATTGAGATGAGACCAAAAAAATTGTTTAGAGGACTCTTAGAGCTTCCAAAAGTCCAAGAACACTCAAAATGTGGAAAATTGAGCAAGATACACCATTCAAGTTGGGCAATTTTGGACAATTGCACAAAAGGACATTTTGGTCAAATGCAAAATTTTCCAAATGGGCCTATAATCTTTGATCCAAACTTGTTCATGACAATATTCTTGACCCATAAATGTTGGTTTTGGTGATTTTCTATTTTCATGATTTATATTTGAATTTTATAACATTTAATTCAAAAATAAATTATGTAAAATATGAAAATTAAGTTTCTTTTTCAAATAAGTTGGATTTATATCTTTCTTAATGACCAAGAAAGCCCAAGATGCTTGCCTAATTCGTGATTCATACATATGGGAAGAAAAAATCAAGTTTTAAGAAAAATTTGATTTGTTTTTAAGAGAAAATATTTGCACATTGATGAAGCAATCTTTTTTCCACTCTTTTGCCATCCAAACCTCTTCTATAAATTGCCAGCATTGTGTACAAACCAGGGGACGAAAAACCTAACCCTAAAACTATCCAAAACTTTGGCAAAATTTTTCAAGAATCCAAAAATTCGAATTTTTGTTTTCAGCAAGCTTCAGGCCAATTTAACCACTCAAACATCTTCCAGAGGTTCCCAGCAACTCAAACCACCCTTGCTCGCCGATCGTCTCGAATCGTAAGAAGCTCTCACCGGTTTGGTAAATTCATAAATTCAATTTCATTCATCATGCATTATTAATCGTGTGTTTACTTGTGATCGTGAGGCTCATTAGAACGCATTAGATGCCTTACATGTAAGCTTTAACGCCCGTAATGTCTGTGCCATTGTTAGGCGATTTCATCTTTTTCTTCGAAACTCCCGATCCAGTCGTTTTTAGCCAAAACTGATGTTTCCATTGAGATCGCAACCCTCGATTTAGGGGGGTAGGGTCCTCCTTTCTTGTTTATTTTGTGTATTTTTGCAGGTTGGAAAAACAGCTGGCCGGAGAAGATGATCGGCGTTAGGGTTCCGGTGGTGGACTCCGGCGCTGACCTCTTGACCGCGTGCGTGGCGCTTGCGTAGCATCTGATTGGCTTCTACGTTATGACTGGGCCCGCTTGTCGATCGTGTTCAAACTTAAAATCGTGACACGCATTTTATAAGCCATTGTCAGATTCCATGACACCAAATGCAAGCCGTCCCAGTGGTTAAGGCGTTGTTTTGAGGAGATTCTCCAGGAGGTCATGGGTTCGAGCCATGCCAGGACCAGTCTTGCCATCCTATTTTTTCACAAGTTCAATTTTCTAACTATTTTCTATATTTTCTAATTCTTTTAATATTTGCATCCTATTTTAATTGTTTTCATAATTTTATTTCTGCATTAAAAAATTACCAAAATATTTTATTCTTTTTGCATTATTGTCATAAAAATCTTTATTTAATTTAATAAATTAAAAAATATCTTTTTGCATGCATATTTATTTTTATTTTTATTTTAGCATTTAAATCATTGTAAATTAGTTTTTAATTACTAAAATGCATCTAAAAAATCCCAAAAAATTATATTAATATATTTATCTTATTTCCAGCATGTAGTAATTTTCCCATATCAAAACTTGCATTTTTCTAACATTTTTTCTCTTGTTCGATTCATATTGCATTTTCCGATTTCTTCTTTTTGTACAGGTTGATCCGATTCAGACGATTTTCTCTTTATCATTTTATCATTCTATTTTTCCAATAATGTAATTGCATATGGGTTGTAATAGTTTAATTTAGGACTTTATTTTCCGCATTTTAAATTATGTATCTGCCCCAAAGCCTTGTAATAGCGTAGGACATTTACATTTCCGCCTTTACATTCCGTATTTTACTTTCCGCACCCTTATCAATTGCTAGTAATTAGGCGTGTATGGAAAGACTAATAACGAATATAGCCCATTAACTTCAAGATAACATATTCTGAAATCAACACACTTCTTTCACACACGCACCCCTTAGGGTAATTCTCTCTCGTTGCCTTTGCGAATTCAAAATGGTCAAGTCCCTCGAACGTAGAGGTATTCTAGCACCGTTGCCTTCAAACAAATCATCATAGTCCCTTCGATACAAAGATCATAAACCCACGACGTCGCCTCCGAATACATGATCTTGACCCTCGATTGTCGCCTTTAAAATGATGATAGTCCCTTCGAATGTGCTAGGATACTTCCTACAAGTTGCCTTCTATGACCATCCGATGTCCCTTCGAATGTCCTGCTTACATCCAACGAATGGAGCTACCTACTAACTAATGGTATGGCTAGCGCTATTCTAAAGGAACGTAGAAGTATGAAAACGACCAAATTCTGAGTGGGTAATAAGTCTCCTAGTTGCTCGCTCTATCAAATGCTTTTCACACCACACACTTTTTTTCAAAGTTCAATTATTTTCAAAAAAAACAAAACATTTCCGAACACTTTGTATACACTCCTACATGAGTCATTACAAAGTCAAAGCGAAATGACTTTTCTAAAACATCTTTGTCAAACACACATAAAGCAATTTTTTAAAGTTATCTAGAGCAACTAAGAGCCCGTAGAATAAACTGCGGATGGAAAGGGGTGCTAATACCTTCCCTTTTCATAACCATTCTCCCGAACTCAGAATCTAACGAAGGTCTTTTTCTGTTACTTTTACCTTCCCTTAATTGGATAAAAATAAAAGTCGGTGGCGACTCTTGCTATCCGCACATTTGGATACAAAAATCCTACAAAGTCAGTTCACCGTATCACAACGTCATCATTCCTTTCGTTACCTCTTCCAGCCATTGTTCTGTAACATTACAAAACAATCTACATCAACGCACAAGTATCGACAGTGTTACTTACACTAGTCGCATACTAAAAGGGATAACGACACAAGACAAGACCGACTATGCTCTGATACCACTATTGTAACACCCCTTCTAAAATACCCCGAATAATACTAATTATATTAACGATTAAAGTCATATTTCATCAGAGTTAACACGGAACAGGGATGCCACAATTATTAAATAAAATAAAACTCCAAATAAACAGTAGCCATGCTACACTGAGGATCAATATTTCAGATAAGTCAATCAAATTAAGACCATGTCTTACACAGCGGAAAATATCATAACCAAAAATGGAATAATCCAATCATTATTATTCCCAACAAAATTTAAAGAAACAATTAAACAATATCTAATTCCTCAACTAACGTTCCCCAGTGTTACAATCTAATCAGAGCATGACACTGACATGCGGACTTAAATGATAAGCTCTAGAGCCATCCTCACCAACTCCTCGAAATGCTAACTTTAATCAAATTGTTAAAGTAAGGGTGAGACTTCTCATAATTAAAGCATATTATAAGCTTCTCAATCAACAATATATTACAAGCATATTAATCCACCCATTTCAGCATAACTTCAGATTCAATACACAATTACAACCATATAATCATCATGCACAACAATTAACATTCAGAGAATGGTAACACTGGAAGACATCCTAACATGTTACAATTCCATGCAAATAAAACGCAGACTCAATGCATGTGGTACCAACACGTGACCAAGTCACCCAACACTGATCCATCATCAACCGGATACAGTAGCCATCGATTCATCGATAAACACCCGGACACGAATCCAACCTAACCACCCATCCTCACTCGGGTATCGGTTATCAGCAATCCAAGTCAAATTCCGCACAATGGGAATTAACTTCACCAAACAATGCATATGCACGCACATCTCTAGCATGCAACATCAAATCAGTCTATGTAATACATCACTTTAACATAACTGAATCACACCAATCAACATGATAATTCAACCAATCATGCATTCATTTAACAGCAGCATAAACATGCTTTACATCCACACAATACCAATACCTCCATCACCAAAGGTTCTCTGCTACATATACATCATTATGCGTCAGTCAATAATCACCTATTTCGGAATTCGGCTCATTTTCAAAATAACTTCAAGTTTTGGAAATATTTTCATTTTATAAAATAGAGCGTTAAATTTAGGAAATAACGTCCAAAACGGCGCTCAAAACGGACTTACGGTTTGAAAGTTATGAATTTTCAAAGTTTTAAAAATTTTCAAAAAGATTTAGTGGAACCCGGTTCCTCCCTGGGAGTAATCGGTTCCCACAATTCAGAAATAACACGCCCCTGGAAAAATGTATGGGGAACCCGGTTCCTCCAGGTAGGGAACCAGTTCCCAGAGAAAAATTAGATTTCTTTGGAAAATTTTAACATGGAACCCGGTTCCTCCCCAGGAGTAACCGGTTCCTAAGTTTAAAAATGTCATTTTTCACCATTTCACATGCTGGAACCCGGGTTCTCCCACTGGGGAACCGGTTCCCACGACCTTCAGACCCAAAAACACAGTTTGACAGCAACAGTTCCCAAAACCATTTTCTTATTCATTCCGAAACGTACCCACACGTTCCGACACCATAAAATCAATCATTCATCACCAATAACACACCATATAACATGTTTTATTCATCAATATTGATCCTATATCATACAAATCAATGAATTTCTACAATCTGACACAATCTGACACAAATAGGCATATATCCATGGAAACCTAGAAATTCCTAAACTGAGATTTCCTAACATGCTATGATCTATATGGTCGAATTTAAAACCGATAATACGAAATAACTAATCGAAATCACCCCTTACCTTGTGGGTTCTTCGAATTCTGACACTTTAGGTTTTCTTCCTTCCTTTTCCTCTTCTCAACTTCACGTATTCTTGTTTTCTTTAAAAATAACTCCTTTTTATTTCTTTCCTTCTTTTATTCCTTTTATTCCTTTAACATAAATAAAATAAATAATATGAGTAGAGTCTTTTACTCCTCACACTCTCACTTTGCTCAACACACTTCTAATAAATCCATAATTAATCCCAATAAATCAAATATATTAATAAATTATGTTCTCAATTAAATTAATAATTAAAAATTATAATTATTTAATTATCGAATTATTTTGGGGTGTCACAACCCTCACCTTTTACTTTTATGTACATAGGTTAGCCTCTTCATCTCCTCCCATATTCTTTAATTTTCAAAATCTTCTCTCTTTTTCAAAGGTTTATTGTTTTCTAAACTCCATATGCTTTCATATAAAACTCAGACTTAGGTCCGTGCCTTTTTCAAACTTTTTTTTCTTAATAAACTTTCAATCAATTTAACAATACCTTGACTATTTTTCATAAGACTAAAAGTCAACCAAACTCACTCAAACTTTTTGAGCCCTTTGTGGCTTTTCTCTTTAAAATCATTTTTCAAAAGATTAGACTCTTGTCAATTCTTTATAGTGTTGTAAACCGCTATACTTCTACAATATATAGTGAAGTGAGACGTTTTCCACTTGGTGTCGAGGATGCTTGTTGATGAAAATCCGAGCTTAAATTCTTCGCTTTGAGTTGATGAAACGCTTCTTTCTCATAATTGTGGGTAGTAGGTATGTTTGCCACTTGGATACGACGATGATGTGTATTCTTCTTAAAATCAACCAACACACCAATTTTAGTCTTTTTTACGCGAACTACATGGGTTTTGATTTCAACATTGCAAATTGTTGGTTTGTAGGCCTGGAACTCATTGGAAGTTCTATCAAATAAAAAATTGTGAGAAATACTTCTTTTCTCACCCCCACCATCCAATTTGAACAAATCTTTTTTTAGGACATATACAAATTTTCAAAAAGGTTCCTGTGGAGTACCGTAGATGCTTTGGGTGCCTAACATCTTCCCTTCGCATAACTAGCCCCTTACCTTGATCTCATTTTTTTAGTATTTTATTTGCTCTTTTTCCTAGTCATTTGGATAAAATAAAAGCGCGGTGGCGACTTCATTGTTACTACAAGCTTATACTCAATGTTTTTGCTACTACACATAACCTAGAGTTTATTTTATGTATCTTAGGATCCTCTTAACTGCTGCCAAGTGATACATATTTGGTATCTCTGTGAATCTACATGCAATACTGACACTAAACGAAAAATCTGGCTGCGTATTGTATAAGTAACGTAACGATCCAATCACCCTCATATATTATGTTTTATCTATATTCTGCTCATCATCACTTTTGGACAACTACAAGCTTGCTCCAGTATGTGTATTGGCAGTATTACAATGCTCCATGTCACACCTTTTCAAAATCTCAAAAGCAAATTTTCTTTGATGCATGAGCAGTCCCAATTTTGACTTGTGGAACTTTATGCCAAGAAAGTAACTCATGATTCCAAGGTCATTCATTTCAAATTCTTCCATAAGATCACTCTTGAACTTAGATATATTCACTTCATTTGTTCATGTGATCAAAAAATCTTCCATATAAAAGCAAAGTATGATCACATCTTTGCTTGCATCCGTCTTCACATACACACCATGTTCGGGAAACACATTTCTTGAAATCAACTTCAACTAGTAAAGCATCAATGCGTTTGTTCCAAGCTCTAGGAGCTTGTTTTAAACCATAAAACGCTTCATTTTGTAGACTCTCCCCTCTTGATTCATCATAATAAAACCATGAGGTTCCTCTACATTGACTTCCTCCTCAAGTGGACCATTCAAAAATGCGTATTTCACGTCCATTTGATAAATTGACCAAATATTGCTATTCGTAATACCAACAACCTGATGTATGGTTTCTAATCTAGCCAAAGGTGCAAATACCTCCTTATAGTTTATACCTTCTCTTTGCAATAATCCCTTCGTAACTAATCGAGCCTTATGGTTGACAATTTCGCCTTTTGAATTTGCCTTCACTTTATAGACCCATCTCATTTCGATTGGCCTTTTCCATTCTGGTAGATCGACCAACACACAAGTACCATTTTTTTCAATCGGTTCCAACTCCTTTTTCATCGCACATACCCACTTTAGATCGCTTAAGGCCTCCTCCGTGCTCACGGGCTCGAATTCAGCCATAAGCGCAAAGTGAGTAAAATCACCATCATTGTTGATCTCATTATCATGGAATACTTTATAATCTCAGAGCGTTTGAGGTACACCTTTGCACCTTGTTGGTCATCTATTGGATTCACTATTTTCGATCTAAACTGACTACTGCACATGACCTGCAAAATCCATGTTTTTTGCATTCCCTTGAACAAACTTTTCACAAGTCTCAACCGCAACATTGATCTTAGGTAGACTGGTCACCATTCCATTCCTTTGGAACGCGTCATGGTCTCGAAAATTGAGATTTCTAGGACGGTAATACCATAACCACCCATCACGACTTTCCTCTGTAGAAATAAAGTTGTGTTTCATCACTTTCAACTCTATCTTGAAAGTACGATTGGTAGCCATGAGGGCTCTAAGAACTAAAACTCTATTTTGGTCCAAAACGATAGAAATCTTATTTTCCATGTGAGTTGTGTAATTTTTCTCAAGCAATTTGCCAACACTCAAGACATTCCAAGAATGTATAACACATCTTTGATCAAGGAATGACTCTCATCCTTCTTCATGATCCAAACAACACCGACACTGTCGGCCGCTAAAGTGGTATCATCCACAAATTTTATTCTATTCTTTGTGGCTTGATTGGTTTTGACAAACCAATCCTTTATACCCGTCATATACGTTGAACAACTATAATCCAAGTACCACTCATCACTGCCTTAGTGTGATACGGTGAACTGACTTTTTTAGTGTTTGTATCGCAAATGTGCGGATAGCAAGAGTCGCCACCGACTTTTATTTTTATCCAATTAAGGGAAGGTAAAAGTACAGAAAAGACCTTCGTTAGATTCTGAGTACGGGAGAATGGTTATGAAAGGGAAGGTATTAGCACCCTTTCCATCCGTAGTTATCTACGGCTCTTAGTTGCTCTAGATCACTTTAAAATTGTGCTTTCGTGTGTTTGACAAAATGTTTTGAAAAGGCATTTCGCTTTGACTTTGTAATGATTCATGTAGGAATGTATACAAAGTGTTTGGAAATGTTTTGTTTTGAAAAGAGTTTGAACTTTGACAAAAGTGTGAGGTGTGAAAAGCATTTGATTTGAGCAAGCAACTAAAAGACTTATTACCCACTCAGAATTGGTCGTTTTCGTGCTTCTACGTTCCTTTAGAATAGCGCTAGCCGTACCATTAGTTGGTAGGTAACTCCATTCGTTGGATGTAAGCGGGACATTCGAAGGGACATCGGATGGTCATAGAAAGCAACTTGTAGGAAGTATCCTAGCACATTCGAAGGGACTATCATCATTTTTCGTAGGCAACAATCGAGGGTCAAGATCATGTATTCGGAGGCGACATCGTGGGTCTTATGATCTTTGTATCGAAGGGACTATGATGATTTGTTTTGAAGGCAACGGTGCTAGAATACCTCTACGTTCGAGGGACATGACCATTTTGAATTCGTAAGGCAACGAGAGAGAATTACCCTAAGGGGTTTATGTGTGAAAAAGTGTGTTGATTCAAATATTTTATCTTGCAAATTAGTGAGCTATGTTGATTATTATCTTGCCATACACGCCTAATTACTAGCAATTTATAGGGTGCGGAAATTAAAATGCGGAATGTAAAGTGCGGAAAGGTAAATGTCCTACGCTATTACATGGCTTTGGGGCAGATACATAATTTAAACTTGCGGAAAATAAAAACCTAATTTAAACTATTACATCCCATATACAATTACATTATTGGAAAAATAAAATGATAAAGAAAAAATTGTCTGAATCGGATCAGCCTGCAAGAGAATGAGAAATCGGAAAATGCGATATGAATCGAACAAGAGAAAAAATGTTAGAAAAATGCAAATTTTAAAATAAGAAAAATATGTCATGCTGGAAATACTATAAATATGTTAAAATAAATTTTTGGGATTTTTTGGATGCATTTTGATAATTAAAAATGAATTAAAAGTGATTTAAATGCAAAATTATGAATAAAAATAAATATGCATGCAAAATTATATTTTTTAATTTATTAAATTAAATAAAGATTTTCAGAAAATAAATG
Source organism: Vicia sativa (assembly GCA_021764765.1). Taxonomy (NCBI): domain Eukaryota; kingdom Viridiplantae; phylum Streptophyta; class Magnoliopsida; order Fabales; family Fabaceae; genus Vicia; species Vicia sativa. The sequence continues at coordinate 311,042,687 of CM038792.1, forward strand.
TAAAAGTAAAAAAATATTTTGATGATTTTTTAATGCAGAATAAAAATTATGAAAAGAATTAAAATAGATGCAAAATATTAAAATAAAAGAAAATAGAAAAATATGAAAAATATGAGATTTGCAAACTTGTAAAAAAGAAATGTCATGGCCAGGGATCAAACTGGAGACATTGGCTTCACAGCACCCACGCCCTTGCCATCTGAACCAACGCGCCCACGTGTTTGAAAATGGAAGCGAACGGAATACAAGCACGCGTCACAGCCTGATTGCCTCATTCTCGCGCCATACTTCGTCTTCTTCATTTCAAATATTTGAAAATCCAGCGTCGGCCATTGCTCGACGCTAAGTCCCTGGCAAACATCAAAAATCCAGAATACATAATATAAATAAATTCTAAAAGCATGGTTCGATTCCTGGGATCATTCTGAATGCATTGGTATAGGTCTCATGGTCCAATTTTTCCTATTTGGTGAAACCCTAAATCGACCTCAGAAACCCTAGTAATGGCATAACTCGATCCAGGCACTCAAAACGCAATTAAACCGTCCAGATAGCTTGCATACTTGATTCTAAACATGAACAAACAATCAAAACAAGTTAATAATGCATGAATGATGAAAATCGATTTTGAAAAAAGCTTGACAAACCGAAATCGTGTTTGATGGATTCTTGATAGTTTTGGATGATGCAAGGGTCTGGATTGATTCTGGAGATGTCAAGGAATGTATTGGACACCTCAAAATCAATTGAAAACGGCTGGAAGTATGATTGCCACTTGCTTGTTTGTCACGGATTTTTGAGTTCTAGGTTAGGGTTCTTGAGCCAATTTTTTCGTTTTCTCTTGATAGGTATGCATCATACATTTATACTGGATGGATTTGGGATGGTTTTGGAAGAGAATCAATCAACATTCAAAGCAAATCAAATTTGATTTTTGTAAAAAATCAAATTTTCAAAATTTGATTAATTTCCAATCCAATCTTGCCATATTGATCAAATTTCGAAATTTGCTGGCCTTTGTGAATTGCTTGAGTCTCAAGGAAGGAATAAAAATCAATCTTGCAATTAATTTGATTTTATACTTTATTTTTAAATTTAATTTGTATTTAAATGAATAAATTCCAAATTAAATAGAAAAATAAAATAAAAATTCGTGGCATTGGGCTTGGATATTTCTAATTGTATGAGGAATAAGTTTGGATGAAGAAAAAGCAAGCCCATTTGCAAAAAAATTGATTTTTAGAAGTATCTCTCTTTGTGCACTCTTTCAAAATTGCCCAACTTGTGAATGATGTATCTTGTTCATTTTTCCACATTTTTGAGTGTTCGTGGACTTTTTGGAAAGCTCTAAGAGTCCTCTAACCAACCTTTTTGGTCTCATCTCAATTGGAGTTTCCATGCTCAATATATCTTCAAAACAAAAAGTTGACTTTTTGTTGACTTTGAAAATGACCTGTAATGTTTTGAGCCATACCTCTCAAATGAAGCATTTTTTGGACATTCTTGTGAGACATGAAGTTGTAGAGAATTGAATTTCCTTCAAAACAAGAGGTGGTAGAAAAATTTCTGAGAAAGTATGAAGAAGTTATGATCAGTCAAAGTTCAGTTGACTTTTCACCTAGAAACCCTAATTTAGAAAGTTTGACTTTTGAGAAAATCTTGAGTTTTCTTGATGAATCATGATCAACCCTTGATCAAATGATGAATGTAACTTAAAAAAGAGGATGTTGACCAAAAATTATGAAGTTTGACTGTATGTTGACCACATTTGACTTTTTGTCCAATACAACTGATTTTCAACCATCTGAGCAATTGTCTGAGGAATCTTGACTTGTAAGGCTTGAAACTTGACATGGAGAATCTTTAAAGCATATGAGGAGGCATGAAGACCAAAAGAGATGTTGGAAGTCCATCTTGACCTGAGAATTGCCAAACCCTAGTTTGGGTTGATTGTCTAGGAGAGAGTTTGTCTGATCAACTCGAGGAACTCGAGTATGGATGTATGAAATATCTTGAGAAGATGGAGGGCAAATTTTGGGTATGACAGCTGCCCTGCTCAATCTTCTTGTACCGAAGGTTAGATTGACACGCTGGTCTTCGGGACCGGAGGTAGAAGATGATTGAACACTTGAGTACACCAAAATTTGCACTCATGGTGGTCGATGATGCGGAATGGGCTTACAGATGCCATTTGGAGAAGCTGGGGAATGAGTCGTACGTTAGACTCGAGATTATTGATAGGAGGATTGCTGGAAAGTGAGCCGTACGCTAGACTCTTTAGACGTTTTTGGAAGGAGTATGGAGATGGGCTTAAGATGCCATCCGGAGGGAGTCGTATGCTAGACTTCGTGTTCATTTTTTTTTGAATGAAGTTATTGGTTTGTATTGATTTTTAACCATATATGCAGCATTCTAAAAGTGAAGCACTGTTGACAAATAGTCGGAGATGGGCTTAAGATGCCACCCAAGGCAACTGAGTCGTACGCCAGACTCTGTAGTCGCTGTTGAAAATCGGGAATCAGAATAAATCTTCGTGCTGATTACTCTGAGGGAGGTTGTAGTTGGCAAAAATGTGGATAGCTTCCCCAGCATCGTGTTGATCCATTGCCTTATCGGAGGATAACCAGGGGGTCTTCGATAGTTTTCCCATTCGGGCTTAATCTCGACCCGTCGGAGGACAACCAAGGGCGGTCTTTCGATAGTTTTCCGCCGATTCGGGCTTAATCCCGACCCCGTTGAGGACAACCAGGGCGGTCTTTCGATAGTTTTCCGATTCGGGCTTAATCTCGACCGCTTTGCGTGATCACACTGCTTTGAAAAAACAAGAGAACTTGATAGAATATTTGTTAGTTTTATGCAAAGTATGATGCATGACTGTATATGAATGACATATGCATGAATTATGACTTTATGAGAAATGTATGAATGATAGATGGTGGTATTTCAAAACATATCCATCTTGAAGAAGATGCGGATGTTCGCTTGAAGATTTCACCGGGGATTGAGTAAGTGAGAATCCGCTGGAAGGAGAAGAAAGATATCCATGGACTCCTCCGATGCACTATCCGACCAAGTCTTGGGCCTAGATATGGTTGAGGTGATAGAGATCGAAAATCGCGCTTGTTAAAGATCTCATAGACCCGCCGAGGAGAATCGAGGGAGTCCGCTGGGGATCTTGTATGTAGATCCCGCCGAGGAAAAAATTAGAGGCGCCCATGGGATTCGAGTGTAGATCTCATGGAGAGCATTTGATAATCGCGGAGACCGGGTTGGAAGAGTCAGCACCCATTGTAATCTCGGCCGGGGATGAAGATGAAGTTTCTCCGATGCACTATCCGACCAAGTTTCGTCCGATACCGCTACCGGGAAAAGGGAAAGGACTAAGAGATATCCGGGGATAAATACCTTGATCGGGGTGAAGTGTTACCGCTGAGACCGATGTAACATCGCCGTTGAATGGAATCACCGCTGATTAACGACTACTGGAGAGAGGTTTGTTGTGAGTGACACCGGGGATCATGCTCATGGGGAATGTTTTGGTGACCTTCATCGTCATCTCAATTCCGAGCTGCAGTAGCTACTTTTGTATGTTCACTTTTCGTATGTTTGCCAAGAGATTTTATTGTCAAATGCGTGTAATCATTCAAAGCAAACGTTGGACTTTATGCAAACCACAAAAGTGAAAATTTGTAAAGAGAAAGAACCGTATTTATTTGAAATGTGGCGATGGCCAAGTAGTTTGTACACAAGAAAGGTAAAAAGCTATGCGGAAACAATCTCGTTAAGTTCCAACTATGCTAGTACTCATATATTTCAACTATCTCATCTCCTTGTCACAAGAGAAAGTGAGTAGACCGATCTTCATTTGAATCTTGAATAGTAGTCTAGAAGTGTGATCCGAAGAGACATAGTCGTACGCTTAAATCCCTAACTTTGCCTAGACCGCCTTTCGTGTTTTCGCCCACCGGATACCCTTTTGCCCAAGCCGCCTTTTCGTGTTTTCGACTTGCCGAGTGTACATGTTTTGCATATATCCTTAACTTTGCCCGAACCTTTTGGTTCGCCAGATGCCCTTATTTTTGCCTAGGTTCGCCGACCTAGCGGGTCTCTTTATGCGTAGTATTTTTTACTATGTCTCGGTGTGGGAAGTCTTCACCATCCATGGTGCTAAGTATCATAGTCACGAAAACACTTTTGACTACAAATGGTCCCTCATAGGTGGGAGTCCATTTGCCCCTCGATCACCTTGTGGAAGAATGATGCGCTGACTACTAGGTCACCAACTTGATAGACTTGCTTGACCTTCTTGTTAAATGCTCGATCATTCGCTCGTAGATCCGTCCATGGCAAATGGACGCGAGTCGCTTCTCATCAATCAAATTAATCGGTCAAGGCGAGTCGGATCCAATCGCTCGCCTAACTCGTGTCCTGGAGGACTCTAGTTGAGGGTATCCGAACTCGATGGGTAAGACGGCTTCCATACCGTATACAAGAGAGAAGGGGTTGCTCGTGGACGCTCGTCAGTGCGATAACCATGAAGAGCAAATGGTAACATCTCATGCCAATCTTTGTAAGTCACCGCTATTTTTCAGATAATCTTCTTAATGTTCTTGTTGTCGGCTTCCACCGCGCCATTCATCTTAGGCCGATAAGGAGAAGAGTTGTGATGCTTGATCTTGAATCTGCAGTAGTTCGATCATCTTGTTGTTGAGATTAGAGCCGTTATCCGTGATAATCCTTTCGTGAGTGCCATATCGACAGATAAGATTATGTTTGATGAATCGAGCCACAACATCCTTAGTAATGTATGCGAACGAGGCTGCTTCTACCCACTTGGTGAAATAGTCAATTGCCACAAGGATGAAACGATGTCCGTTGGAAGCTGTGGGCTTAATTTCTCCAATCATGTCAATGCCCCACATTGCAAAAGGCCAAGGAGAAGTTAAAACATTCGAGGTACCGAGGTACGTGTACTTTGTCGGCATAACCGCACTTGTGACAAGATCGAGCATAGCGGTGACAATCAGCTTCCATGGTGGACCAATAGTAACCTGTTCTCAAAATCTTCTTAGCCATGGTATGTCCACTGGAATGGGTACCAAATGCGCCTTTGTGTAACTCTTCCATGATACGTATTTGTTCTCGTCTACACAAGGAGTAAGCATGATCGTGGTTGGCTTATAAGATGTCGCTCGAGGAAAAATTTGATGCAAATCTTCTCATGAACTTTATCGTTGATGATGCCCCGCTGGATATTCCCGAGTCTCAAGATACCTCTTCACGTCATAGTACCAAGGTTTCTCCTCTGTATCAAGTTCATAACAATACGCTGGTTCGTCAAATTTCTCAATGATGATCTGGGGAGCCTCGTTGTCCCATCTAATCTTGAACATAGACGACATAGTAGCTAACGCCAACCGATTCTCTTCGTGGAATATGATTGAAAGTGATCTCTTCAAAGTAGGGATCAAACTCAGAACATGCTCTCGATATGGAATGAGATTCGGATGATGAAAGTGTATGTCCGCCTGCAGGGGACGTAATGATGGCGCCAATGCCATTGCCAAGTGCGTTTGAGGCTCCATCAAAAACCATAGTCCATCGGGATCCTTGTTCGGGTCCTTCGCCCGGCCCGGTTCTTCACAATCAGAACTAGTAAAACATCTTCATCCGAAATTGAACCGCATAGACCGATAGTCATCTACGGCGTGAGCCAAATGATCGGCTACCACACTTCCTTTGATCACTTTCGAGAAGTGTACCGATGTCGATTCGGTCAAGATCATTTGCCATCTTTCTATTCTTCCGAGAGCTGGTTTCTCAAATATGTATTTTATGGATCCATCTTAGAAATCAACAAGGTAGTGTGAGTCAACATATACCGCCTTAGTCGCGAGCAAAGCCAAAGCATTGCAAGTTTTCTCGAGTGTGAGTATCTTGTTTCACGTAAACTTTTGCTAAGGTAGTATATTGCATGCTCTTTTCGACTGCACTGCCATGTTGCCCCAACACACACCCCATTGAATTCTCTAGTACTGCAAGTACATGATAAGAGGTCTTCCTTCTGGCGGGCGGCATTAGGATAAGAGGATTCTGTAGGTACTCCTTGATCTTGTCAAAGGCGATCTGGCAATCGTCATTCCATTCCACCACTTGATCTTTCTTAAGTAACTTGAAGATTGGCTCACAAGTAGCAGTTAAATGTGCAATGAATCTGGCAATGTAATTCAATCGGCCCAAGAAACCTCTGACTTCCTTCTCGGTGCGGGGAGTTGGCATCTCTTGAATAGCTTTAACCTTGGCGGCATCAACTTCAATACCTTTTCCACTGACAACAAATCCTAAGAGTTTTCCGGATCTGACTCCAAAAGTGCATTTGTTAGGATTGAGTCTCAATCTGTACTTCTTCAACCTGTCAAATAGTTTCTGCAAATGATCAAGATGTTCTTCTTCAGTCTGTGATCGAGCTATCATGTCGTCGATGTAGACCTCTATCTCGTGATGAATCATGTCATGAAATAATGTCACCATAGCACGTTGATAAGTGGCACCCGCGTTCTTCAGTCCAAACGGCATAACCTTGTAGTAAAGTGCCCCACCGTAACAAAAGTAGTCTTCCATGTCTTCGGAGCCATTTTGATCCGATTGTAACGGAGAAACCATCCATGAAGGAGAAGACCTTATGCGAGCGTGTTGTCAACCGTAACATCAATATGGGAAGTGGAAAATCATCTTCGGACTTGCTTTGTTCGATCTCCGTAATCCACACACATTCGTATTTGCCATCCTTCTTAGGTACGGCACCACATTTGCAACCCATCGGATAAGAAGTAACTAGAAACCGCGTTGAACTGTTTATAACCTCGCTTTGATTTTCTCTCGACATCTCGTGACGATGCGACGAATCTTCTGTTTCACCGAGAAAACCTTCTTTGTTGGCAATCGATGTACCACAATATCAATGTCCAACCTCGGCATGTCTTCGTATGACCAAGCAAAACCTCAATATAGTCTCGTAGCATCCGAACCAATCTTTCTTTAACACTGCTCTCAAGACCCGCCCTATCTTGATCTCTTTTCTCTTCAAGTCAAATTCACAACCTCAACTTGCTCTTCGTGTGGTCAGATAACTCGCTCTTCTTGCAGTAGCGACAAGTTCTCCGGCACTTCACAATCTTCCTCACTTTCGCCTTCGGCCCGGTAGATCGAATTATCAAAGTCATATTTAGCAATAGCATAGTCATATTAACGAGATTCGAGTGATTCTAGTTGTATCACGTGGTGTGTGAGAAACACATAGCTTTTGAAGGTGACAAAGTAAAGAAAGAAAACAAACAATTGAATGCAAAAGTCCAACGAATTTATTGAATGAAAACGCAAACGATGTAATAACCTCGAACGAGCCATGATGCCCGGCAAGGCACTAGGCTTTCAAAGTTTATTGTTCAAAACATAAAGAAATACGAAAAGCAAAACAAAACAAGAGCAATTACTGGCTAAAGGAGATTGGTATGACGCCTTCGCCTTCCAATTGCCGAGCCCTTTGTATGGAGTTGGAAGATCCACTTGCGATGTCGAAGTCGTTGTCGCCGCCTTCTATAGCATGGATTCCATTTTGGCCGATGCGGAAAGGAAGTTGGCCGGACGTCGCGTATCATCTTCTCGACCTTTGATGGTGAAGCCTAAACCAGCCTTGTCGGACTTGAAAGGAAGATCGTGAGTCGACCCAAATAGAGCTACCTTCTTCAACTGCATTGAGCATCTTTCGAGACCATCCTAGGCGGAGCTTTAGCAACTTTAGAGTGAGGAGAGTCAACAGCATGACTGGTATTGTTTCAAAACTTGACAGGAGTCTCAAAGAATTCACCTTCCATCTCGAGATATCGGAATGATCAGATGACCATATACTCTTCTTCGCCACATCGAACAATCTTCCCTTTCACGGTACTTCTGCGTGTGGTAGGGGTACCGCCCCATGTATCCAAGGGCGCCCAAGTAAGAGTAAGAGACGGATGTCCATGACAAAGAAGGTGGAGTCAAAAGTCGGGAACCGACTATAATTAGCGTAATGAGCTTTCCAAGCATCGCTCGCTAGAACCATCAAAAGCTCTCACGATAATGTCACCGGGTCTCGAACCAACCCTTCGACATCAAGTCGATCAAAAGCGCCTTCGTAAGATATTCAGAGCGTAACCGTATCCACCAAAACATGAGATAGTGTAGTGCCCTTGCATTCAATGTAGATTTGTTGTGTTTCTTTCCATAGAGTCATATCAGAGAAGCCTAGGCCGTTGTTGGCAGCCGGCTAGCAATACAAACTTCAAACTGGTCCGTGGTAGTTCGGCACGTGAGCATTCTTCGAAACTTCACCAAGGCATTAGCATGAGCCTCGAGCACAAGAGCGAGCAAGCATGGAGACTTTGGACGAGTCTCGTCCAACTGCTCCACAACATTGTAATCACTCTTCTTGATAATCTTCTAATTTCCTCCATTTCTTGTTTGAGGTGTCTTCAAGAACTTCCTTTGGTACTTCCTGAGGGATGAGTCACCGTTCTTTCCTCTAGCTTGGGAATGGATTGAATAGCTGGAATGCGAAATGGAGTCGCGTGTCTTTGGAGGAGAGATATCCGAGAGAACACTCTTCCGGCTCGGTCACCTTATCGATCCGTGATGTTGTCAATGTCAGGAATGGTAGCTTCAACAGTAAGATCTTCAATGGTCATAGGGTCTTGCTTGACGCCATGATAGTAAACATCAGCTCCATAATTCCAAGGGATAGCCTTGTCAGAGGAATATGAAACTAGCCTTGGAGAAGTAATAATGAGAGGTGCCACTCTAGGTACGGAATCAACAGAGGAAATCCTTATAGTGTTAACATCAGCATAGTCTTCTGGGAAATCGTCACCCCATCCGGTTACCTTAACATCATCAATAGGAATCTTGTAGCTCTCAGGAACAGTGTACTTCACCATGTAATCATATTTTCCACTTGGCTGCCCCAAGGTATCCCACACAGATGGTACAGTTTCATTCGCATTGTCAATCTTCAACTTAGACATTTCTTCACACACCGCATGTGGTTTCGTAAATAGTATCTCACGGTTATCCATCATGCACTGAACACGTCTTCTCAACCAAGCACAACCATCAGGCGCGGATGGGCACCAACGACAATTCTCTGGGCATCCTGGGTTGACACCGGCTTGTAGCAAATTCTTCTTAACAGTCATAAGAGGAATGGTCAAGTCATCTATGTTGAAAACATAAGTATCGCCACCAACAAAGATTGGAACCCTTGTCATGGTTAGCATAGGCGCGTTGATCACATTCGAGTCTCAACGGGAGGATCAAATTCAACTGCTTAGCTTCAATCATATCTTGAATCTTGTTCTTCGTGAGCCCAACAATCATCAAGACTATGTCCCTGGCTATTGGAATGGTAAGCACACTTAGCATTAGGATTGTATTTTGGAGAGGAGGTGTTGACATTCGAGGAGGATCCTCAAGGCAATCCGCTTTCAACATGTGTTGCAAGGCTTGCGACAATGGCATGTTGATCTTTGTAAACCGCCTTCGTGGCGCTCGCTACGCTACGTCCACCGAGGTTGGCCGATGTAGGATCGAGATCACAACCGCCTACGATTGAGCACGATCGGTCTTGGCTCGGCTTTTCCGACCATACAAGATTAACTTCTTTCTTACCACCAAAAGATCTTTTCGCAGATTGAAGATGTCTCTACTTGAATTTTCCCACTCTTGATACCACTTCAATACGTCAAGTATCACTCGGTGAATCCTCAAGAGTTTCCAATCGATGATTGAAGAATGGCCTGTCGGTGTTCCCATGAACATATCAACCAACTCCCTATTGGACAAGGGTGGTTGAACTCACCGCTAGATCTCCATTTCTAAGCATACTCCTTGAACTTCTCATCACGACCCATAGACATGCTTTGTAGTTGCATGCGAGTGGGTGTCAATTCAAGATTGTACTCATACGTCTCAGAAAGCATCACCAAGTCACTCCAAGTACGGATACGGTCATTCTCTAGTCGATAATACCACTCCAATTGAGTTCCTGACAAACTCTCTTGAAAATAATGCATCCACAACTTTCTCATCATCAAGGGATTGATCTTCCGAACATAAGACTTCAAATGCACTTAGGGCAAGACATGTCATACTTAGCAAAAGTTGGAACTTTGAACTTGGGAGGAATCACAACACCGTGGACAGACTCGATCATCAAAATTCAGCCCGGACATCTTCGTGTTTTCACAAGATTCAGACGGTCTTCAAGTTGCTTATACTTGTCATCTTCATCAGAGTATTGGCCACCATCATAGTTCTTCTCAAGTTCAGGCTGACTGCCTTCACCATCACCTTTGTTACTTTGCTCATCTTCCTTCTTGACACTTCCTTCAGAGAGCTCAATTCGACTAACCACTCTAGGACCACCTTTGTAGCGTCTGCCCATGATGAGGAGACCAACAACCTTCTTCTTTTTGTTGATGAGCTTCTTCAGATCTTCTTGGCCTTGGACCAAGTGGTAAACATCTCAAACTAAGCATTCGAGCTTGAAGATCTTTGACAGACTGTTCAAGAGCCATTTCTGCTAAAATAAATAGCGAGCGAATGAGAAAACCAATCTTCAATGTACCTGTGATGCAATGTTATGCTATGATATGCAATGTTTATGCGAATGCAATGCAATGTTTTCAAGGACCTTAGAGATTTAAATTTGTTAAACAAGCAATGAACAAACATTTATTAGTACTCTTTTCATTATTCTTTTTCTTTTTAAGTACAAGAGATAGTTCAAAACAATAAAAGAAAACAAATAAATCCTAAATCTCTAAGTCTCCCATGGGTGCTTCCTCTTGGTGCCGATGTAGGCGTTGATGTTTCGCTCCTCGTGAAGTAGCTTGGTCAACTCTAACACTTTCTTCTCACTTGCATAGCACTGAGCTTCAAAGGTATCCCTCTCTTCCTTGAGTTGAATCCAGGATCTCTTCAAGCCTTCAAAATCAGTAGGCATGCCAGGATGGATAACAGTATAGGGTACGTCACCTATAGCAACAGGTTCCATAATTACTGGTAAAACAGGCGTGAATGGCATCATGAGGTTTTGAGCTCGAGCTCGCACCCATTTGAGGTAAGGTTACCAAGGAATGGAGTTTTGGTGCCCCAAAGTCTTGGTATCAGTCTTCTTTACCATGCCCCAAGCGTGTATAAACCTTCGTCGATAATTCTGGAGATCATGATTATAATCGAACACAATATCTTGGAGAAGTATATCATGTGGACCATCTCTTCGGGCAAAACCAAACTGACGTAGAGCTAAAGAAGGGTTGTAAGTAATACCTCCCCTTATACCAAGTAGCGGTACATTAGGGAATTCTCCACAACGCTCAATGAATGTGAAGTCCTTTTGAGAGAAAAGATTCCAACGGATGTCGGAATGAGAGAGTGACATTAACCTTCGAGACCATCTCATCCTTTGTTCATTCTTCAAAACTGATGGAGGAAGGTGCGAAATAAACCACCTGGAAAGTAACGATATACAACATATGAGAGTTCCTTGTCTTTTGATGGTACGAGTGTGGAGAGAATGCAGGATGTCTCCAAGTAAAGTAGGCACTGGATTGCGGGTGAGGAACAATTTGATGGCGTTGACATCTATGAATTGATCCGAGTTAGGAAATAGAACCAAACCATAGATTAGCAAGGCCACAATGTCTTCGAATGCATGGAAACTCATAACTTTGAGGAATTCTCGGGCTTTCTTAATTAAGAACTTGGAAAGTAAACCCTTAACTCCATTTCTAGTTTCCCAATTAGCTTCAATGTCTGAGCGCTTAAGATGTAAGGCGGATGCGATGTCTTCATACTTAGGAACCTTTTCTAAACCGGTGAATGGCATTTGGTCAAGAATAGGTACCCCAAGTAGCTTAGAGAACTCTTCCAAGGTAGGAACTAACTGATAATCTGGGAATGTAAAGCAATGGTGTTTCGGATCAAAGAACTGAAATAGGACGTGCACCATATCTTCTTCAAAACCGGAGATAACCAAATCAAGTAGATAACCATGTCTCTTGATGAACTGGGCATGATCGGGAATTTCTGAAACCAATTCTTTGAGCTGAGAAGGTATACCCATAAAGTTGATTCGGATAGTCTTTCTAGAAGCCATAATACCCTACAAAACAGAGCAAAGATAAATCCCTAGGTCCTTGAAATAGTTAGAAATGATATGCAATGCAAATGATGTCATGATGTCATGTTTAGCACACACAAACAATTCACACAATGAGCCTAGGGTTAAGGCTTGCATGAGGTATAGGTGATTACCCCACCAAAAGTTTGAGTTGGTTCATCCTGTCCTATAATAGTAACCGGGTTCTAGGAATCTCACATCATTGATCTTTCTCGTAGGCGTTTATTTCAATACGACTACCAAGTGGTCGATCGAAAATATCCCAAAAGTCTGATCTCAATGAGCGTAGCATCGAGTATCAACCAACCTCGGTCTACACCAAAGCCGGCCATCTCACTACCTTCTAATGGCCAAGATGGGTCAATTAAGGTTCTAAAAGTTTAGTTAGCGCTTGATGACACCACGCAGAAGCCAAATACTATCCTCAACTTGGGAATGAAGAGTATCGGGACAACCAAAGTGTCACGCTAACTAAGCCATCATGTTGACCGTTTTGATATACGTCTAACGGTCGCGACGATTTATTGCTACTTACCTAAAAGGAAACTCGGATCCGGGTGTAGGATCCCCCAACAATATAATACCCAAGCAACCCTTAAAGATAAAGCAAGCAAGTCAAACAGAAAGCAATAAAGGTGATTTAGAAATCCTTAAGGCATTCTCTCTTTAAAGAGTCTTCCCCGGCAGAGTCGCCAGTTCTGTGATACGGTGAACTGACTTTTTAGTGTTTGTATCGCAAATGTGCGGATAGCAAGAGTCGCCACCGACTTTTATTTTTATCCAATTAAGGGAAGGTAAAAGTATAGAAAAAGACCTTCGTTGGATTCTGAGTACGGGAGAATGGTTATGAAAAGGGAAGGTATTAGCACCCCTTTCCATCCGTAGTTATCTACGGGCTCTTAGTTGCTCTAGATCACTTTAAAATTGTGCTTTCTGTGTGTTTGACAAAAATGTTTTGAAAAGGCATTTCGCTTTGACTTTGTAATGATTCATGTAGGAATGTATACAAAGTGTTTGGAAATGTTTTGTTTTGAAAAGAGTTTGAACTTTGACAAAAGTGTGAGGTGTGAAAAGCATTTGATTTGAGCAAGCAACTAAAAGACTTATTACCCACTCAGAATTGGTCGTTTTCGTGCTTCTACGTTCCTTTACAATAGCGCTAGCCGTACCATTAGTTGGTAGGTAACTCCATTCGTTGGATGTAAGCGGGGACATTCGAAGGGACATCGGATGGTCATAGAAAGCAACTTGTAGGAAGTATCCTAGCACATTCGAAGGGACTATCATCATTTTTCGTAGGCAACAATCGAGGGTCAAGATCATGTATTCGGAGGCGACATCGTGGGTCTTATGATCTTTGTATCGAAGGGACTATGATGATTTGTTTTGAAGGCAACGGTGCTAGAATACCTATACGTTCGAGGGACATGACCATTTTGAATTCGTAAGGCAACGAGAGAGAATTACCCTAAGGGGTTTATGTGTGAAAAAGTGTGTTGATTCAAATATTTTATCTTGCAAATTAGTGAGCTATGTTGATTATTATCTTGCCATACACGCCTAATTACTAGCAATTTATAGGGTGCGGAAATTAAAATGCGGAATGTAAAGTGCGGAAAGGTAAATGTCCTACGCTATTACATGGCTTTGGGGCAGATACATAATTTAAACTTGCGGAAAATAAAAACCTAATTTAAACTATTACATCCCATATACAGTTACATTATTGGAAAAATAAAATGATAAAGAAAAAATTGTCTGAATCGGATCAGCCTGCAAGAGAATGAGAAATCGGAAAATGCGATATGAATCGAACAAGAGAAAAAATGTTAGAAAAATGCAAATTTTAAAATAAGAAAAATATGTCATGCTGGAAATACTATAAATATGTTAAAATAAATTTTTGGGATTTTTTGGATGCATTTTGATAATTAAAAATGAATTAAAAGTGATTTAAATGCAAAATTATGAATAAAAATAAATATGCATGCAAAATTATATTTTTTAATTTATTAAATTAAATAAAGATTTTCAGAAAATAAATGTAAAAGTAAAAAAATATTTTGATGATTTTTTAATGCAGAATAAAAATTATGAAAAGAATTAAAATAGATGCAAAATATTAAAATAAAAGAAAATAGAAAAATATGAAAAATATGAGATTTGCAAACTTGTAAAAAAGAAATGTCATGGCCAGGGATCAAACTGGAGACATTGGCTTCACAGCACCCACGCCCTTGCCATCTGAACCAACGCGCCCACGTGTTTGAAAATGGAAGCGAACGGAATACAAGCACGCGTCACAGCCTGATTGCCTCATTCTCGCGCCATACTTCGTCTTCTTCATTTCAAATATTTGAAAATCCAGCGTCGGCCATTGCTCGACGCTAAGTCCCTGGCAAACATCAAAAATCCAGAATACATAATATAAATAAATTCTAAAAGCATGGTTCGATTCCTGGGATCATTCCGAATGCATTGGTATAGGTCTCATGGTCCAATTTTTCCTATTTGGTGAAACCCTAAATCGACCTCAGAAACCCTAGTAATGGCATAACTCGATCCAGGCACTCAAAACGCAATTAAACCGTCCAGATAGCTTGCATACTTGATTCTAAACATGAACAAACAATCAAAACAAGTTAATAATGAATGAATGATGAAAATCGATTTTGAAAAAAGCTTGACAAACCGAAATCGTGTTTGATGGATTCTTCATAGTTTTGGATGATGCAAGGGTCTGGATTGATTCTGGAGATGTCAAGGAATGTATTGGACACCTCAAAATCAATTGAAAACGGCTGGAAGCATGATTGCCACTTGCTTGTTTGTCACGGATTTTTGAGTTATAGGTTAGGGTTCTTGAGCCAATTTTTTCGTTTTCTCTTGATAGGTATGCATCATACATTTATACTGGATGGATTTGGGATGGTTTTGGAAGAGAATCAATCAACATTCAAAGCAAATCAAATTTGATTTTTGTAAAAAATCAAATTTTCAAAATTTGATTAATTTCCAATCCAATCTTGCCATATTGATCAAATTTCAAAATTTGCTGGCCTTTGTGAATTGCTTGAGTCTCAAGGAAGGAATAAAAATCAATCTTGCAATTAATTTTGATTTTATACTTTATTTTTAAATTTAATTTGTATTTAAATGAATAAATTCCAAATTAAATAGAAAAATAAAATAAAAATTCGTGGCATTGGGCTTGGATATTCCTAATTGTATGAGGAATAAGTTTGGATGAAGAAAAAGCAAGCCCATTTGCAAAAAATTTGATTTTTAGAAGTATCTCTCTTTGTGCACTCTTTCAAAATTGCCCAACTTGTGAATGATGTATCTTGCTCATTTTTCCACATTTTTGAGTGTTCTTGGACTTTTTGGAAAGCTCTAAGAGTCCTCTAACCAACCGTTTTGGTCTCATCTCAATTGGAGTTTCCATGCTCAATATATCTTCAAAACAAAAAGTTGACTTTTTGTTGACTTTGAAAATGACCTGTAATATTTTGAGCCATACCTCTCAAATGAAGCATTTTTTGGACATTCTTGTGAGACATGAAGTTGTAGAGAATTGAATTTCCTTCAAAACAAGAGGTGGTAGAAAAATTTCTGAGAAAGTATGAAGAAGTTATGATCAGTCAAAGTTCAGTTGACTTTTCACCTAGAAACCCTAATTTAGAAAGTTTGACTTTTGAGCAAATCTTGAGTTTTCTTGATGAATCATGATCAACCCTTGATCAAATGATGAATGTAACTTAAAAAAGAGGATGTTGACCAAAAATTATGAAGTTTGACTGTATGTTGACCACATTTGACTTTTTGTCCAATACAACTGATTTTCAACCATCTGAGCAATTGTCTGAGGAATCTTGACTTGTAAGGCTTGAAACTTGACATGGAGAATCTTTAAAGCATATGAGGAGGCATGAAGACCAAAAGAGATGTTGGAAGTCCATCTTGACCTATGAATTGCCAAACCCTAGTTTGGGTTGATTGTCTAGGAGATAGTTTGTCTGATCAACTCTTGAGGAATCCTTGAGTATGGGTGTATGAAATATCTTGAGAAGATGGAGGGCAAATTTTGGGGTATGACACTTAGACTGCATCTCGAACAATTACCATTATATTTTGCTCCGAACGCGTTTCTCCAACATTTTTCGTGTTGCAGACGCTGTTGTCCAACCATTGGCAGATGCTACTGCTGTTGTCCAGAAGTTTTTCCTTGTCATAATTCTCCTATGTGATTGTGATCAAAAGTATGTTATCATCATTCACCTCTTGTCAAGCAAACTTAGCCTCATTATATGGATTTAGCATTACACTCCTATAACACGGTGGGAGAACTGACTTGTTTGTTTTGCGTTTGATCGCAAATGTTGCGGATAGCAAGAGTCGCCACCGACTTTTCTTTTATCCAATTAAGGGAAGGCGAAAAGAACATGAAAAGACCTTCGTTAGATTCTGAGTAAGGGAGGTGATTATGAAAAGGGAAGGTGTTAGCACCCTTTCCATCCGTAGTTATCTACGGGCTCTTAATTGCTTATCTCACTTTAAATTGTTTTTCGTGTGTGTATTTGAAAAGATTTTTGAAAAGGGCATTTCGCTTTGACTTCGTAATGATTCACGCTGGAATGTATACGAAGTGTTTGGAAATGTTTGTTTTTGGAAAAGGACTTTGTAATGATTCATGCTGGAGTGTATACAAAGTGTTTTTGAAAAGTTTTGAAAGTGTGAGGTGTGAAAAGATGTTTTATTTGAGTAAGCAAAAGAGACTTATTACCTACTCAGAATGGTCGTTTCCGTGTTATTTTTCTTTCCTTTAGAATAAATCTATCCATACCATTAGTTGGTAGGTAACCTTATTCATTGGATGTAAAGGGACATTCGAAGGGACATCAGATGATCATAGAAGGCAACTTGTAGGGATATCCTAGCATATTCGTAGGGATGATCATCACTTTTCGTAGGCAACAATCGCGGGACGAGATCATATATTCGTTGGCAACATCGAGGGATTATGATCTTTTAAGTCGAAGGGATTGTGATGATGTATTATAGGCAACCGTGCTAAGATACCCCCACATTCGAGGGACTTGACCATTTTTATAAGGCAACGAGAGAGGATACCCTAAAGGGGGTGCATGTGTGAAGAGAGTGTGTTACATTCAGATATTTATCTTATGATTAGTGATCTATGTTGATTTTTATCTTGCCATGCACGCCTAGTTACTAGCAGTTAATAGGTGCAGAAAATAAATTGCGGAAATATAAAGGTCATACGCTATTACATGGCTTTGGGGCAGATACATAATAGGAGGTGCAGAAAGTAAAGGCGGAAATGTAAACCTACGCTATTACATGAAAATAAACTTGCAATCTATAGATCCTTTCTAGAATTTAAATGCAAAAATAAATAACAGAAGAGAAACTACATCCTAGTATTTTTGGTGTTTTTGAAAATTAGAGTTTATGTGAGAAAAACCTAATTCTAATTGATTTTAATTAATTGAGAAAAATTAATGAATATTAACCTAAATTAAATTAAGTTAATTAAAAAGCATGGAAAAATTGTTTGTAAAATTTATCTAATTAAACTAATTATTTAACTTAATTACTAATTAAATTAATTAATTAATTAAAAGGGAAAGAAAAAAATAAATAAAAATAAGAAACAAAAAAAAAAAAGAGCTTCTGGCAGAAGCTGTCTCAGAAGATAGGTCTTCTATGAGTGGCGCGCCGTGGGCATCTAGAAACTAGAGTTTCTGGTGGAAATCCTACTAAGCGTGTCCAGAAGCTAGGGCTTCTGTATCTGAAAGGGTCCAGAAGCCGGGGCTTTTGGAGATTCTGCTGCTGGGGGCGTCCAAAAGCTGGAGCTTCTGGAGGTTCTGGTGCTGGAAAAATCTAGAAGTTGGAGCTTCTGGGGTGTCTGGCGCTGGAAAGGGTCCAGAAGTTGGAGCTTCTAGAGATTCTGGATCTGGGACGTGTAGAAGCTGGAGCTTCTGGGGACTTCTCATTTGGGGCCATCCAAAAGTTGGAGCTTCTGGAGGGTTCTGGCACTAGGGAGACCCAGAAGCTGGAGCTTCTGGTGCTGGGGAGATCTAGAAGTTGGAGCTTTTGGAGGCATTCCTTCTGGAGACTGTAAAACCTGTGTTAAAAAATAACAATGAAAACAAACAGCAAAAGGTGGGCTTTGAACCCACGACCTGAGAGATAGAGAGTGACATAATGCGCGCAAGGTAGACCACTGGGGCAGTGATACATCCATTCATATTGCTGGATTCATAAATATGTATGTGTTGTTTGTTCCAGAATCAGAAGCGCCAGAGCAAAGCTCTGGCCATCTTCTCCGGTCGTTTGGAAACCAGATCCTGCAAAAATACACAACATGAATGCAAATAAAGGACCCTACCCCTAATTCGTACCCCAAGAATCCAATGGTGGTATTTTTATAGCCTGAAAGTCCCTGTATCAGTGGGTTCGAAACTCACAGCTCCTATGCCCTAACAATTGCATCATGGGATTTAAGCCCTAAAGCTCACATGTAACACGTTGTACCTGTTCTAAACAAACATCCTGAGATCATACAAACAAACAAAATCAGTTAGTAATGCATGGATTGAGAGAAACGATTTATAGAAAAATACCAAACCGGAGCAGCTTGGGTGAGTGATTTCTGGATGCTTTGGGATCGTGTAAAGCCTGGGATTGACTCCTGGAATGCTCAGGAGTGTGAATCGATGGTTGTTTTGACTTGAGAACACCTGAAAATTGAAACACGATTTTGCAAGTTTGAGAGAAATTTTGAGAAACTTCTAGGGCTTGTAAGAGGCTAGAAATCCATGTAAGAGGCTGCGAAATTGTCCCTTTGTCTTGTGAGGATGTTAAGTATATATAGGACAAGAGATTAGGTTAACAAACTTGGTAAAATATATTGCATTGAATGAAAGATATTTGATTGAAGTTTTTGAATCAAATCTTTCTTTTCCTTGCTCAATCTTCCTTAAACTCGCTTGCACGAATTTTTCAGCTTGCATTGACAATCTTGGACCTCAAGAAACTTGGATATGAAGCCCATATGCCTTGTACCTTGTCTTAATATTTTATTTTAATTAAAATTGAATTTCAATGGTTTAATTCAAAAATAAATAAAATAAATGGGAGGATAGCGTGTAGCTGGGCTTAGAGGCTCTTGATAATGTTAGGAATAAGTTTGAATCATAAAATCTTAGGCCTATTTGAAAAATATTTTCCTTTGCTAAATATTTTTCTTCATGCACCTCCTCAAAAATGCTCAACTTGTACAATTTATGTCTTGCTCAATTTTCCACATTTTTGGATGTTCTTGAACTTTTTAGAAAGCTCAAGATGTCTTCTAAACAACCCTTTTGGTTTCATCTTCATTGAACTTTCCATGCTCATGAACACTTATTTGTAAAAAGATGGCTTTTGTTGACTTTTCTAAAATGACCTGTAATGTTTTGATCCATAACTTCCAAATGAAACATTTCCAGGCCAAGCTTGTGAGACATGAAGTTGTAGAGAATTGAATTCCCTTTAAAATGAGCTTTGGTGGAAAAATTTCTGATAAAGTATGTGAAAGTTATGCCTGGTCAAAGTTCTGTTGACTTTTGTCTAAAAAGCCCTAATTTAGAAACTTTGACTTTTGATCAAATCTTGACTTTTCTTGAGAAATCATGATCAACCCTTGATCAAATGATGAATATCACTTCAAAATATTGATGTTGACAAAAAATTATGAAGTTTGACTATATGTTGACCACAATTGACTTTTTGTCCAATATAGCTGATCTTCAACCATCTGTGCAACTAGATAAGCAAATTTGACTTGGAAGGCTTGAAACCTGACATGGTGATCCTTTGAAGCATATGATGAGGTATGATGACCATCTAGAGTACTGGAAATCCATCTTGACTTGAGAAGATCAAAACCCTAGTTTGGATTGATTGCTTAGGAGAGGGTTTGTCTGGTCAACCCTTGTGAAATTCTTGGGTATGGAGTTGTGGAAAGTAGGAGGGAAAATTTTGGGGTATAACAACCACTATGCCATAAATGACCTACGAAAGCGCTTTTTTTGGGCTTTAAAAGCGCTCTCGTAGGTGGCGCTGCTAAAGGTTTTAGCAGCGCTTTTTGTTCAGAAAAAAGCACTCTCGTAGGCCTACCTATGAAAGCGCTTTTACCAAAAGCGCCTCATTGGTAGGTTTACGAGAGCGCTTTTTCCGAAAAAGCTTTCATAGGTGAATCGAACGTGTCGTGCAATCTAAAGTAGGCATGAGAGCGCTTTTGTTCAAAAGCGCTCTCGTAGGATGAAAGCGCTTTTAAGAAAAAGCGCCTCGTAGGCCTATGAGAGCTTTTTCTTAAAAGCGCTTTCATAGGTTTTCATCGAAAATCTAAAATTTAAAAATTTTAAAACTGCATTTTTTGCAAAGAAACCAGAATTCCTAAACCGTATTTTACAATCTAATCTAGAAATACCAATATATATTACTTTTAATCCAAATACCAAATGTAATTCAAATACCAAATATTATATACAAATACCATTATAATCAATTCATATCCAAAATATATATACACCATGGTAATTCAATATTAACATGTTTTTAAACGTAACAAAATACACCCTAAGAAATCAGCTATATAACACTAAGTAAATCAATCCTAATGTACATATATATCCAATGTCCTGATCCTGCAATATGAACATAATAACACGGTCAGTGTTGTATACACAAAACAATATATTCATAATTAACCAATTTTCACACAACAATGTATTCGTACCTTATTATAAGATTCTTAGCTCAATAAAATATTGGCACAACTCCTCTTTAAGTTCTTCTAATTGACGTGGCGAGTAATATGGGCAATTGTATTGATCAAAATACTACATTACAAAACAAAATATATGCATGATTTAGTTTAATGTAATAAATTATATGCAAAATCCGATAAGTAATAAAACAAAGTATAAATCCATATCGTGATTGGAATCTCGATTTCATTCATTTGAATGATTTCTTTGATAAATTTCAAAACAAAGTATCCGCAATCTATGCCGTTTTGTTGTTGAGGGCACTACATAGAAAAACAAATAAGATTATACACATCTATTGTTTTATCAAGTAGCATAAATATTATAAGCAAAATTGTTGAAATTTATATACCTGTACTTTGATCCAATTAATGTAGTTTGATTTAGACCGTGGTACCCGTGCTTCCCTTTGACATCGGAATACTTGTATTGAACTGACAAAATTAAAATATTTACTTAGAACAATGACATAGAAATAATTAAATATATAAACACAAACGAATATTTAGAATAATGTCACTTACGTATCAATCAAGAGCTTCATTTCCGGATAATTTGTCCAATCACCGTCAACCGAATTCGTAATAGACCACTTCTTTTATGGGATTGATAGCAAGCAACAACCACACATCTATAAATTAAAGCAACAATTTAGAAGCGAATTTTAATGTAAAAATACAAATATTAAAAGGAGCTTAGAATGAAAATCTAACCTCAGTTATACGGCAAAAGATACAAGCTCTCAGACCGGCAGTTGTCATGAATCTTTCGACCAAGTGTTCTCTTACTGAATCAAGTTCCCTAGAAATTGTTGCTCCGCTGACACAGGATGAAGACACGAAACAGAATATATTTGACAATTGATTCCCGCGCATTAATTTGTCAAATAGCATCCTTAAATAAAAACATAATTAATTTTAGACTATTTCAATTAAATGTTTTAAAAAAATGTTCAACCAATTAAATAATATATTGATCGGATTACCGGATGTACGAGTGCATCACACTGATGCCTAACTCTCGATGATGAAAGATTTGTTCCATGTCCTCTAATCCAATTGTTTCGGTACATGGAAAACCAAAGACAATTTCATCCACATCGATTTGACGAATTCCATCATTCATCAAATTTGATGTGCCAACTAGTGTCTCCAGACACTGCCGATCTCTAGGCACAAATTTACGGACAGGAACCTTCTTCTTAGGTGGAGCCCTACTAACTTTCTGGCTCACCTGCTGTGACTGATCTTGAGAAAGTACCTTAAAAATCATATAGAATTATGTAAGATACAAAGTTATGCGTTTTTATTCGATCATAAATGAAACACTTTAAAAGTCTTTGCGATGCAATAGACTACCGCAAAATCCCTTTATCCTTAGATGCGGGTTTTGTAGGAGTCTAAAATTACCATGTAAAAATTCAGTCGAATCGGTTGAATACTTAAAGATTCATAATGGTTTTCAACATACCGATCATCTATGAAGATGAGGTCCGATGGCCATGCCACAAAAGATCCCATCTCGCAAAGAATGCGGTCTCCGCAACAATGTCGTACCGGTAGCAATGCATTCATATCTAAAACAACATCAACCGATACCTTCATGTGGCCATCCGGGAGCGGTCTATGGTGAATTAAATCTCCCGAGGTGTTGTGCACTTTTCTCTTGCCAACTACCAGATAAGTCGGAGATGCTAGATACAGCTGACAACATGAAATGCCCTAAACCAATAATAACCGTTAGACTTCCTTTAATGATGACAATAATAACCGTTATAATTATACTTTCTCCAAATATAATGGATTATCATCTTAATTACCTCGGGAAATTTATGTTGACAGTTGATACTAGCCTTGTCACTAGTTTCTTTCAACTGTGAACTGCTCCTTTCTGCCATATATCTCTCTTTGTCCCTCTGCAGTTCACGGACTTGTGCTTGTAAATCCTGCAATGTTTGCATCACTTCTGCATTGCTAGGATTTATTTTTCTTGAATTGTTATACAGAGAGGTAGGAGTCACACCATGACCTTTACCCCTCACTCGTCCCGGATACTCAAGAACACATAGTGCTCGATCGAGTACGCCTCGATATTCGGTCATCACCGTGGATACTGATTGATATAGTCTCCTGTAATTCATTTAAATATCGATAATTAAAGACACAACATTAATTATATATTAATTAAAGACATAATGGTATAGTTACACACTCATCATAAACATGTTACAGATCGGGGTTAACAACTCGATCTCGCCAACACGAGCTTCCTTCCACAAAGACATGTGCGGTAGTGATGTTTCGTCACTTTGCCTCTTCCAACTACGCATTGTTACAAATAATAAAATCATCAATACACATTGTTACAAATAATACACATTGAGAGAATTAATAAGATCGTAGAATTGAGATTTACTTACAATTTTTTCCTGTAAGCGTGCATATCCCAAACGACCTTTTTTATATGGATATGGGTTTTGACGCTCTCGCGATTTACAGACTCACTTTCTTGAAATTCCGCCTCTTCTTTGGCACAAAAGCAACCCATTCTTCGGGTGTAATGAAGCTCTCATATTTCTTTGGTCGTTCAGGATCCTCTTCAACAAAATTTCCTTCATCGTCTTTAAGAAACTTATTTGTCAAAAAAGTTCTCCACCCTCTATGTCTTTTTCCGGCCAAGCCCATTATATACTTTTTGCGGGCATCTTCAATGTTAAAAGACCTCTACAAAAAAACATACGCATAGAGGGTGTTAGTATATGTAATTTAAAAACAATATTATCGTCAAAATAAAGCAAATAACAACAACCATATATGATACCTTTATCTCGGTCCAAATTCTTTCTTTAGCCTCATCCAACTCTCCTTTTTTCCATCTAGGAGTGGTGATCGGAATGTGCATACGAACAAGCGTACCGATGTAGCTTGTCAGCTTTGCAGAATTAGACCCAATTAGTTGGTCATCATTATTCCAATCTACATTATACATAATACCTCTATCTCTATCACGGATGATTCCCCGCATGATAGTTATGCCTCGTGTGATGTCCTTATCTGAAGTATCTTGTGGAACATTATCTTGTGGAACATCTCCTTGTGGAACATTTTCTGAATTATCTTGGTTACTAGCCATTTGACCTGTAATAAAGAAAA
This sequence comes from Vicia sativa, assembly GCA_021764765.1. NCBI lineage: Eukaryota > Viridiplantae > Streptophyta > Magnoliopsida > Fabales > Fabaceae > Vicia > Vicia sativa. The sequence continues at coordinate 311,066,893 of CM038792.1, forward strand.
ATTAAATTAAATTAAATGACATATATAAAATTCCATAAAGCAAAAATATGAAATGACGTATAGGCTATATATATTATACTATAATGAAAAAATGAAATGATATAGGCTATATATATTATATATAATGAAAAAAATGAAATGGCATATATATACATTTTATTGAATGACATTGTCTATAATTATATATACTATTACCTTTTTCACTAACATCTCTTTCTTTTCTTGGTAGGAATATGTTCTACTCGTCTCTTAACAACGCGGACGGTTGGATTGATCCAAATACCCTCATTATGATCATTTCTAATGCATGATTCATTCTCATTTTGATCATTTGTGGTAAAAGATTCAATGTCAACACCAGTATCGCCTTGATCTCCAATCTTTTCATCAATTACTTTGTTAGAGAAAAGCACTATAGACCATTTCGTACTTGTCGGATCAGTGACATAGAACACTTGTTTAGCTTGAGAGGCTAGAATGAAAGGCTCATCTTTGTACCCCGCCCAGTTAAGATCCACTTGCAAAAATCCTGACTTATCCATCCGTATACCATTATTATTTTTAACCCACTTGCAACCGAATATAGGAATTTGAAATCTCTCGTAATCAAAGACCCAAATGCGCTCGATAACCCCAAAATACGACAGATTTGCAAATTTCGGGTTTAAGTCCTTCACACTAGATATGTGCATTGCTTCAGCTACCATGGTGACACCACTATTTTGCATAGTACTTTTATCATCTTGTTCTTTGGTATAAAATGTGTATCCATTTATTGCGTATGCGCTATAAGAAAACGCAACCAAACTTGGACCATATGCTAAACATCTCAACCTTTCTGTCACTGAGGCGGGATCTGAACGATACTTTGAATAAATATGTTCCTTAAACCATGGTATGAAACTTGATTGTGTTTCACAATCCAATTCTCATTTCTATTCGAATTTAAACCTCAAGAACACCCTTGTGTATTTCAACATACGGCTCAACCTCAATCTCATTGTGCGAACATACAAATGCACTTGATCCCGCTCGACCCTTGATATCACAACTTTATTTCCAATTAGCTTCTTACCTTTTTTTTCCACAACATGAGATTTGGGGAGTCCAATTGATTGAACATTTGACAAATATTCAGTACAAAACTCAACCGCTTCTTCAACAATGTATCTTTCGGCAATACAACCCTCTGGTCGACTCCGATTTTTCACATACCCTTTTAATATTTTCATGTAACGCTCAGGTACATCCATCTCATATAAGTGGTCCGCACAATTGTGTCTCTTTCACAAGATGAACGACAAGATGAACCATTATGTCAAAAAACGAGGGAGGAAAATACATTTCAAGCTCACACAAAGTAACAACTATTTCTTTTTGTAATGTTGGTAAGATCTCAGGATCGATCACCTTCCTGCAAATTGACTTGAAGAAAAAACACAATTTAGTTATTGCACTTCTTACCTTTTCTCGAATAGAACGATACCTATCGGTAGAAAATGTTCCATTATAACATGGCAATCATGCGCCTTTAAACTCTTTAACTTGAGGTCTTTCATAGACACAAGTCTTCTAATATCTGATGAGTAGCCTTCTGGAACCTTAACTTCACTCAGAAACTTACACAATATTTTTTCTCCTTTCTAGATAGAGTGTAAACAGTGGTAGGTATGTCCGTCTTCCTTTCTTCACGGGTCCCAATTCGGTTCTTATTTCCATGTCTACCATGTCCTCCCTTGCTTTAAGGCCATCCTTAGACTTCCTTTTATATTGAGTAACGTATCAATAACATCAAATACATTTTTTCAATATGCATCACATCAAGAAAATGTCTTACGTATAAAGATTTCCAATATGGCAATTCAAAAAAAATCGACCTCTTCTTCCACCCACCTGTGACAACTTTATGTGCAAAAGGCTTGCCAAACTGAATATTCACATCTTTCACCTTTTCAAAATTTGATCACCGTCAATGCAAAGGAGCTCACGTTGTTCGGTATCTCCATTGAACGCTTTTCTCCATCCACGATACTGATGTTTAGAAGTTAAGAATCTACGATGACCGAGAAAGACATTCTTCTGACAAAGTTTCAATCGCATGGTATCGGTTCCGTCTTCACAAACATGACACGCTTTTTCACCTTTAATGCTATACCCGGATAGATTTCCGTATGCTGGAAAATCGTTAATTGTTCCAAACAACATCACCCTCAAGTTGAAACTTTCTTTCCTATAACCATCATAAACCTCCACACCGTTCTCCCACAAAATCTTCAAATCTTCGATTAATGGTTCCAAGTATACGTCTATGTCATTTCGGTTGTTTAGGCCTAAATTAACATAGATAGCATCATGTACTTACGCTCATACATAGCCATGGAGGTAGGTTATAAATCATAAGAATCACGGCCATGTGCTATGCGAGATACTTTGAATACTGTGTGGGTTCATTCCATCGAGACAATGCCAGCGAAGGTTTCTTGCTTCTTTTCCAAATTCAGGATAATCATTATCAATTTTCATCCACTATGGAGAATCTGCCGGATGTCGAAATTTTCCATCAATAATTCTTTCATCTGAATGCCAAGTCAAGTGTCTTGAATCGGTTTCACTACGATACATCCGTCTAAATCTCGGATTATAGGAAAATACCATAAGACTTTTGCCGAGACAACTTTTTCTTATATCGAGGGGCACCGCATTTAGGACACTCATTTAACGATGCATACTTGTTTCGAAACAAAACGCAATCTTTTGGACACGCATGTATCTTATCATAACTCATGCCAATAGAGTACAACATCTTTTTGGCCTCATACGTTCGATTGGGAAGAACATTATCCTCCGTAGCATATCTTTCATAAGGGCTAATAACTCGTGAAACTTTTATCCGACCATCCATTGCGGCTTTTAAGTTGTACAACTTTAACACCAGACAATCTTGTGAATTTTGTACAACCATTATACAACGGTTTCTCCGCATCGCTACCAACCTCTCAAACATTTTGGGACAATCGTTAAGATCTTCTTCAAGCGCTTCTGCAATTTCTTCGACTCGATCATAATCGAATGTATCCGTGCAATCATCATTTGAAACATAGGTCCTCTTATCCCCGATTCAACATTCCGTTACTTTTCTCACCATGCATATTCCAACATGTATAACTCCTATCAATTCCATACCAATTAAATGCGATGCCAACCGAATCGTCAACCCGTTCCCATAACAAAGAATACAAAGGGACATGTCATTCGATGGGTCTTTGGCGTGCAAAGAAACTTAACAAACTCGAAACACCATTGTCGTAGTCTTTCGACAATCGATTGAATACATCCATGTTTTATCCATATCAACTAATTAGTGCACAAAATAAGATAATCGCTTCACAAACGCAAAGTATACACGGAATGAATCCGTATCAAGAAAACGCAACATACGAAAGACAATTTAAGACAAATTCATCACAATATATACCGAATTTGAGGAAGAAAGTTACCTCGGATGTTTGAACTCTAAGAAACGGAGAATGAGCGTCGACGAACTAGGCCGGAAACGCCGCAAATTCATAGAAAATAAAACTTTTATTAAAAAAAATAGGATGAATGTACAATACAAGAAAGTGCATTAATAAACAGATGCATAAAGCATAATATTGATTTAAAACCTAGATAGCAGTTGAGTAGTTAATAAACAAAAACAGTTTGTAAGTAAGAAATGAACATAAACTACTAAACCAATAGACCATCAATTTATTTAGTTTCTAAAGTATCAATCTCTCACTAATTTAGTCCCGGAAATGTATATGTATAACAAGTTCTCCCAAAAAAATATGAAATTCATCACGTTACTTCTTAAAAGTATATGACAACTTGCCATGTTAGTCCATAACATCTTAATTGTAGAGGTTACAAGTTTACAACAACAACAACAACAAAGCTTTATCCCCACAAAATCCAACCTCTGCCTAGAACCATCCCAAATTTATCAAAAAAAAAATGGAGCAGGGGAAGATACGGGGGAAACCAGAAGTTTTTAAACAAAATGCACGTTCAATACTCATCCTCAACTAGCCCCTACAATAAGATGTCTCGTGGACAACTACTAACTGAGCTACATAATATCAATGGCAATATCTTTATCTATGCTACACTTAATTTATTACTTTACTCAACATTAAACTAAACATGAGTGCATTTCAGTTATGATTATAATCATCAGTAAAAAAGAAGAAGTGTTAAATGAGAGTAAGAAAAACCTCGAACCAGTTTAGGTCAAAATCAAAACCACTGTAACTAGAATTATCAACAATTGACCATGGTGATGTTATTCTATTATATGGACATAGCAGAACCCTCACAGCAACACAAAAGGCTAGATTTAAATATTTCACAGTACAAAACAGACATGCATTGTAACCTAGCCATGGTAGAGTAAAACAAAGAAGAAGAAAAACAATGCACCTGTCAGAGAACGGCGGTGAGAAGACAGCGGCGGCGAGAGGAGAAGACAACGACGGCGAGAGGAGAAGACAACGGAGGCGAAGAGATTGCTGGAGAAGAGGACAGTACAAAACACGAAAATGAAGAGAACTGGCCAAAATTCGAATTTAGGGATTATAATTTTAATTATAAAATAACCTACAAAAGCACTTTGAAAAGCGCTCTTATAGGGCACCATTTAAGAGCGTTTTTCCTCCAAAAGCGCTTTCGTAGCCCAGGCCTACAGCAGCGCTTTAAAAAGCGCTTTCATAGGGACCCCTTTAAGAGCGCTTTTTGAAAGCGCTTTCATAAGACCCCCTATAAGAGCGCTTTTTTTAAGCGAATTTTTTTTAAAGGCTACGAAAGCGCTTTTGCCAAAAAGCGCTTTCGTAGATGCGCTGCCAAAAATCTTTTTTTTGTAGTGAACTCCTTTGCAAAAGGACCAACCTTGTGACAATTGTAACATTTTACACCATTCTTCTCAAACTTCTTGTTGTAGTTGTCTTGACCACTACTGTTGGAGCTGCTCTCACCTCTTTGTGCCATCGAAGCCTTTGAATTTTGTGAATCTTTTCCACCAAATTTCTGTAAATTTGTTTTCTCTTTTGAAGACCATTTTCCTTTCGATCTCTGGTTCTTCTCATTGAACAGTTCTTGCAACGCAATCTCCGTTTTGGCCTTGTCATTTTCTCTTTCATGCATCCTTTGCTCACGAGCCTCTAGGGAGATTTGGAGCTCCTCCCTGCTCAATTTAAGAAGGTCCTTTGATTCTTCGATTGCAACTACAATGTTGTCAAATTTTTATTATTTATTTTATCAATATATAATTTTTTATCAATTATTTTATAAATATATAATTATCAATCATTAATATTTATTTACTTTATCAATTATTTTATTTACTTTATTAATATATAATCTTAGTTTTATTTTATCAATTAAATTTTATTTATTTTATAATTTTGAGTTTTATATAGTTTTAGTTTTAATTTAATAATTTATGTATAAATTTTTTGAATATAGTTTTATTTGGTTTTTTAATTTATAGTATTAACTGCAGGAGAGAATTAAAAACTTTTTGCACTAATATTAACGTCGGCTAAAAGCATCGCTAACATAGAAACAAATAAAAATTTAAATAATTACTAAAAGAAGAGGTATTGTGTCAGCTGAAAACAACACTACTAATTAAAAAATAAATAATTACTTTAATAATAAAAATTGAGGCAAACAAAATCTGTAGGAAGGAGATAAAATTTTTCACACCAAATAGTAGTGATGGTTTAGTGCAACACTGGAGTAAAAAATAAATAAACTTATATCTTAGTGTCGGTTCAGGTCGTCGGTAGTTAAAATTTATGTTTAATAAATTAAATATATGTATATAGAGTCATTTAAGACCAACACTACTGTTATAATAAAATAAATAAAACAAATGATTTTTCCGTGTTAGCGTTGATTTCAATAGACATAATGGTAACTCTATGAGCATCAGAGTCTGTGCCAATGCTAAATTCTAGCAGCAAAAATATGATTTTCTTGTCGTGAAAACCAATATTTTTCTTGTAGTGAAAACCAAAATATTAGGATTTGATAATGGAGTTAATTTTTTGATGATGACAATTAAATAGAATCTAACTCAAGCCTCATCTCATGTAAACTAAAACAAGTGTCTATAAGAAAGGAACATGTGACAAGTCTTCAAGAATATGAAAGTCATGAAAGTCTTCCTCAACCCGTATGAGCGAACATATTATAAAGCAGAAAAACACCGTACATGACTAAATCAAAAACACACATAAATTCATTTACAAACTTATTGTTATCAGGATTATTTTTTTAAAAATAATATCTTGAATTTATGCCAAATGAATTGGAAGCTCTGAGGATTGAGCTTGGCAAAGTTTTATCTATGTCAAACGATTGACACATTAACATTAACTTAATAGATTGGTTCACTTCAAAATTGAACCCTATTTTCATTTCCATTCACTATTTTTTTTAGTTTTCTTTATTTTTTTAAAATATTAACAATAAAACAAAACATTATACAAAAAAATTTCTTTCATCGCCAAATATTGCATTCCTCCTCCCCACAGTTTTTCTCTTTCATTAAACTTGAAGGAAATCCTGAGTTTTGCTCGCCATTTCTAAACCAGAATAACTTATTGTGTCCATCATTCTTGCGTTTTCTATGTCATGGCTTATTAATGCCATTGCTACTGAATCCAAGTTATGCATATTCAAGTTGCTCAAACGATGATCCGTGTTTACCCCTGCTGAATCACTAACTTATTCATATTGATTAAAATCTCAAAATTATGTTAGTATTGTTTTTTGCTCAGAAGTTGTGTATTGGTTTTGCTTCCATTTTCTAGTGTTTGTGTAGTTTCTTCAAAATATTATTGTTTTTCTATATTTGGAATTGTGTAGTTTCTTCTAATGATTTTGTTATTATCATGGAATAATTTCGAACATTGAATATGAATGTACGTTTCTTTACTTGAATTTGACTTAATCTAAATTAAATGCAGTGTTGATGTTGCAAGATTTCATAATCACTAAAATGAAACCAAGAAATTCAGATTATATTCATTATGCCAAAAATGACCTACGAAAACGCTTTATTTGGGCTTTAAAAGCGCTTTCGTAGGTGGCGCTGCTAAAGGTTTTAACAACGTTTTTTGTTTAGAAAAAAGCGCTCTCGTACGCCTACCTATGAAAGCGCTTTTGACTCAAAAGTGATCTCAAAGGTAAGCCTAAGAAAACGCTTTTTTCTGAAAAAGCGCTTTCATAGGTGCCTTCAGAATGCATTAAAGGCATTCTAAAGTAGGCCTAAGAAAGCGTTTTTTCAGAAAAAAAACGCTTTCGTAGGCCTACCTATGAGAGCGCTTTTTGGTTAAAAGCGCTTTCATAGATAGGCCTACGAAAACGCTTTTTTCTAACCAAAAAGCGCTTTCATAGGCTACATATGAGAGCGCTTTTTGGTTAAAAGCGCTTTCATAGGTTTTCTACTGAAAAATCAAATATTTAAAAAATTTCTAAACCTGCATTTTTTTGCCGCAAACCTGTAATTCCTAAACCGGTCATTTACAATCTTATATAGAAATACCAATATATATCAGTGTTAATCCAAATACCATTATATACCATTCATATCCAAAATATATATACACCATGGTAATTCAATTAACATGTTTTTAAACGTAACAAAATAAACCCTAACAAATCAGCTATATAACACTAAGTAAACCAATCCTAATGTACATATATATCCAAGGCCCTGATCCTGCAAGATATGAACATAATAACACGGTCAGTATTGTATACACAAAACATTGTATTCATAATTAACCATTTTCACACAACAATGTATTTGTACCTTATAAGATTCTTAGCTCAATAAAATATTGACACAACTCTTCTTTGAGTTCTTCCAATTGAAGTGGCGAGTAATATGGACACTCGTATTGATCAAAATACTACATTACAAAATAAAAAATATGCATGATTTAGTTAAATGTAATAAATTATATGCAAAATCCGATAAATAATAAAACAAAGTATAAATCCATAATAAGTTATAAATCCATACCGTGATTGGAATCTCGATTTCATTCATTTGAATGATTTCTTTGATAAACTTCAAAACGAAGTATCCGCAATCTATGTCGTTTTACTGTTGAGGGCACTACATAGAAAAACAAATAAGATTATATACATGTATTGTTTTATCAAGTAGCATAAATATTATAAGCAAAATTGTTGAAATTTATATACCTGTACTTTGATCCAATTAATGTTGTTTGATTTAGACCGTGGTACCCGTGCTTCCCTTTGACATCGAAATACTTGTATTGAACTGACAAAATTAAAATATTTATTTAGAACAATGACATAGAAATAGTTAAATATATAAACACAAACGAATATTTAGAATAATTTCACTTACGTATCAATCATTAGCTTCATTTCCAGATAATTTGTCCAATCACCGTCAACCGAATTCAGATAATAGACCACTTCTTTTATGGGATCGATAGCTAGCAACAACCAGTGAAATCTATAAATTAAAGCAACAATTTAGAAGTGAATTTTAATGTAAAAAATACAAATATTAAAAGGAACTTAGAATGAAAATCTAACCCTGTATTAAATCTCTTGAGGTGTTGTGCACTTTTCCGTTGCCAACTACCCGATAAGTCGGAGACGATAGATACAGTTGACATATGTGGCTGAGCACCCTCATACTTTGAACAAGCTTTAGGGAGTGAAATTCAAACTCATTTAACATGTTATCAGAGATTGCGCTTCAACATGTTATGAAGTTACATACAAAAGTGACTGATATCCGCAAATCGCATATGATGATATTTAAACTAACCGGGAATATGAACATAAGAATCGTACCATGTTCGTAAATGAATGGATTTGCCCAACTAAAGGCGCAGAGGGGAATGTCACTTAGTAAGGTTAAAACTGAATAAAGGAAGCTCACTTGCCCGTAGGTATGTTAAGTACCTATAGCTCTTGCTAGATTTAAACTCCCATTAACTCGTCCAGCATGAATAAAACCTCCAGCTTTGTAAATTCTTTCCTTCTCAATCGCAAGTTCTGGTTTGTGGTCTCTAGAAAAATTGTAAGCCTATAGAACAACAAAATTATTAATTATTCATGCAAATGCATGCGAAACCTTAAAATGAAAAAATTCTAATAATTTCCATTCTGAAGATACCTGACCATTCCTAGATATTATGCAATGAGAATCACCAAGATTTATGACAAAAATTAGGTTGTTTCTAATGATTGCACACGCAAGATTCAAGTTGGTCCATCAAAATTAGAATGAGGCCCCTCACAGATAAAAAGAAACCGAGTATATCAAACAATGTTGAAAAGTGAAAATCAAGTATTCTTCGACGTTATTTCTACCTTCCCAAATCCCCAATCATCATTTTGGTCCTTATTATTATCACTTCTTGGAGACCGAATCAATCCTTCAATCATTCCATTGAATCCTTTTACCTTATCACCCAAGACCGCTAATTCCTCCATCCCTTTGACCATGCATCATCTTGTCCATTCGCATAATAACCAAAATGATAGTTACTTTAGTACTAAACTTGGTCGCATACAAGCCACAAAACAATTTTGGTCACTAATACACGCAGAAAATTGCCTTTGCCAATCATTACACAATGTACTCTCTTTCCTTTATCTAACTCGAAAAATGCTTTCAAGAGATGTTCCAACATCTCCACTATGTATTCTTCACTCTTGAGTACCTGTTGGTGAAGATACTTGGCACAAAACTTTGCAACTGCCTTGCCTGAATATTTGGTTAAGTGAGCACATATAACATTTTGTTGATTGCAACAAAATTAACACAAACCATTTAACATTATTAACATGCATAGAATGCATCTGTAATATAGAAGCAAAATTTGATCGACCGTCCGAAAAACCAAACTTAATAAAAAAATTACCTCCATGACCATCATAAACGCCAAAAAACGAAGTGGATGAATCCACATCAAGATGTGCAGCGTGCTAGCAAAATAAACAAGAATGAACAAAATCAACTACATATCAAAATTCAAGAACCATGAAATGAAATCCAGAATACAAAGTTAAAAGCATAGTCAATCGTACAAGAGAACCATTGAAATTGTGATTCATGTGTCTTATAGCATCCAAAACTACTAAATACAATTCGTTGCAAAGTTTAAAAAATTTCAATGAATCCTATATCTTGCACATTCCTCGTAGAAATTGACAACATATAAATGTTTTTAAAGTTCTACCAGAACTGTGCAGTGCAGAAGCCTCAAAATAAACATAGAATCTCAGCAGTAAAATACATGATGCATCTATGAAAGAAAAAAAAGGTGACAAAAATCAATTCACACAATAAACTAGTAATTCATTCATTGTTTACTCACTACATCTTCCATTGTTGCACGCCAACCTTGCATAGATGATAATCCATATCTTAGATTCTCATTTTCACCATCTTCAGAGAACTTATCAGTTCTGGGAATGCTGAGATTTGTTCCCATTCCTATATCTGAATAAAACCAAATAAAACATCTTATGTTGCAATTCTACATATACCAAGAAAACATGTAATAGAAAACCAAACACAACTTTTGAAATTCTACATATCAAATCAATTAGGAAGAAGATTCAAGTCATAGAAAGTGGAATCACCTAAACTTCATTTTTTTTCTTTTTGTTTTATTTTCTTCTTAATAACAGTGTTCAAAAATATGATACACTAAACAAAGAACGATCTAAAAGCAGCCATATCCAACAAAACAAAGAATTAAATACTTGAATATGAAAGATATAGATATGAAAAAGACAAAGCAAAGAGTAAAAAATTATTTTTATTTAAAAAAGGAAATTTTTTATTTATTAAATATATGAACAGTAATGAAAACAAAGGTAAAGAGAGAAGAAATAATATGAGATTAAAGAGAATGCAGAATCCATAATCATGAAGAACAAGGAAGACCCAGATGAGAATATGAGTAGTAAATCAACAATAAGAGTTAAAAATTATAAATTTATTGAATTCTCACATGAAAAATAGAGAAAAGAGTGAGAAGAAAAATTGAAAAAATAGATAAAGCTAGGTTTATTATAATTGAGAAAAGGAAAGAACGAAGAAATAGATGATGGGTTGATAGGGAGGTTGAAGAAAAAGACCAGAACATGAAAGAAGTGTGGAGAGGGAGAGAGAGAGAGTTGGCACTAGTGATGAGTGAAAATAAGGAATGGAAAGGAGAAGACTTTGTGTGTCGGAATTAACACAAAAGTGTTCATCCACTCAACTCATCAGGATATTCATGACAATTGGAAAAATCCAGAGAAGGGTAACGACGGAGAACGGCAGTGAGAACAGGAACGACGGAGAGAACATGAACGGCGTGCTTGAGGAAGAACGACGGCGAGAACGGATGCTGGAGGAAGAAGAGGTTCACTGCGCACAAGAACAAAGATGAAGATGATGAACAGAACTGAATGAAGCACAAAAATTGTATTTAGGGTTTTCAATTTTAAATATAAAATAACCTACGAAAGCGCTTTTAAAAGCGCTTTCTAAAGCCCACCTACAAAAGCGCTTTTTCCTTAAAAAGCGCTTTCGTATCATAGGCCTATAAAAGCACTTTAAAAAGCGCTTTCATAAGCCCACCTATGAAAGCGCGTTTTGAAAGCGCTTTCATAAGGCCCCCTATAAGAGCGCTTTTCAAAAGCGCTTTCGTAGGTTAGATATTTCAAATGGCTATGAAAGCGCTTTTTCAAGCAAATTTTTTTTAAAGTCTACGAAAGCGCTTTCGTAGAGGCGCTGCCAAAAATTGATTTTTTTTGTAGTGATTGTGTATAGTTTTTTAGAGAATACTATTTTATTGATATTCTTGGAAATCTTTTTGATAATCTTGGATCATATTTTCAAATTCAAGAAACTTTGATGTTTTGATTTTTGGGGCTTCCCGAAATTGTGGAGATTGACAGAATGAGCGTGGTAGGAAAATTACATAGCATGAGAACTTTGAGGTTTGTTTCTTCAGACGAAATTATTTCTCCAAATTTAAAAACAAAACTTAAAAGGGTTGATGAAGATGTCCAAGCGGAAGTTGACACTTGTTTTGGAAGTCATTCTAGTATGAATGATGTCGAGTGGAATAATACTCAACAAACCCATGTACTAAAAAATGTTGGAAGATACAATCACATAATTGGTAAACAATGGGAGATTTAGGGTTTGTGAATAAGAACATAGTGAGAGAGAAGATTATTAGAGAGAGAGTAATTGAGATTGAGAATGAACAATGACATTAGTTTGATATGAGGATGCCTCCAAAGAATTTATACAAGTGTTACACAACAATTGGGATGTAAACCAACTCACTAAAGTACAGGAAAAAGCCAAAAAGCGGGCGCATAACCGGTTATACAGACCAAAATAGAAACTATAATTTATCAGGTGTAACCGGTTAATGCGTATGCATAACTGATTAACGCCAACTCAAAATTGATTTTCTTGTTTCTAGAAGTGCTTGTTCTTATATGTGTAACCAGTTACAACCCCATGTTAGCCAGTTATAATACTTGAATTATCAAGATTTCATCCAACACACCACCTTAGTTCAAGTGCTCTATGTCCATGCTAATCTTCAACCTCTTGAACACATCATTTGTGACTCTCTTAGTAAATAAACCACTTACTTGGTCCTCACTTCTACAATATCTCAATCTTAACTTGTTATGTTAGATTCATGAAGCATGAATTCCACACTATCGAGCAATCCCAAATCACGTAGACAATCTTCATCAATATACTTCGTGGGACTCCGACTTCTCCATCTCTGAACACCATATCTGTGAGGTATGGTTCCTCTCTATCTTCTTGATCTCTTCTAGCCATTTTTGTGAAAGGTTTTGGAAATGACATTGTTTAAACGGTAGAAAGGTTGTTGAAGAAAGTTGATGAAATGGTGAGGTTCTCTTCAAAGGTTTATATAGAGAAAAGGTTTTAATGGTGAAGAGAAGATGAATGGAGGTATTGAATGGTATTTAGAGTGGTGTTTATTGGTGTGGAATAGAATTGAAACGGATGGGAATATTTTGAAATGAGTTGAATTGATATGAATTGAAATGAATGGGAATGAATGGTGCTGACCGGTTTATAAAGTTTACATGGTCAAGGGGTGTGTAACGGTCGTTACACATGGCTTATCTTTGCAAGCCTAGCTTGTTTCTCTTGTAACGGTTGTTACAAGTTGTAGGCCTTGGAGTCTCACATGCCTGCAACGGACGGGACAAGGCATGCATGCATGAGATTCTCTTGGTGACCGTGGCATGGCAGGTTGTGTCATTTTAATGTCTTAAAGAATAAAAAATAAATTGAGCATGGGAGACAATGATTGACATATTAGGTGTGTTATTCAATGATAAATGCATACTAGGACTAGTAGGTTGATATTCATGCATTTTAATTTAAGAAGAATACAATAGTAACACAACAACATTATATAATAATATCAGAGCATAATGAAAGATATGAATAGAATGCGGAATGATGAAATAAATAAATTAACTGAAACATAAAATAAATTCTCAAAATAAATAACCGAAATAAATAAATATGTCTAACTAAAAAAATTAAAAATCATGCTGATGAAAACTAGAAATCCTACGTAAACACTCCTCCCCTACACTAAGAGTGAACAATGCCCTCAATGTTCTACAAAAAAAATCAGCCACCTCTAGAATTCAACTGCTCTGTTTCCATAAGCATCCGTTTTCATACTTTCTTGAAATCGTATTTTGCATTCTATACTGTTTTCATGATATTTAACCATACTAATGTGTTCATGAAGAATTTTAGAGCAGGTTTGATCCATCCTCCACAAGTTTTGACGTATAAATCACTAGATGTCATTGTTAGGGCATGAACTTAGTGAAGATTCGTATTCTATGATACAGGCTGTTTCAGGGCAAACAAACCTTACCATCGTGATCGTAGGGTCCTATATAGTTAATCTGGGATTTTATTTTCATAAATCGATGCGCTTTACAGCTATTTGATGATTGATACCCCATGCATAACATACTCGTGTCTCATGGAGTCGGTTATGTTTATTTTTGAGTCTTTTGGCATTGAGTTTTTTTTTATGTTTTACGACGAATCGCGATGATACATGATACTTTGTTTTGTGATGATTTTTGTGTTAAACATAAAGTGAATATATGTGATGATTTCATGATGAGTAAGCGATGAATATAACATGACAATAAAGCGACGATATGAGTTTATGGCGATGGAGTTTATGCTTTGTTTTGATATGATTATGGTGATTATGTGATAAAATTAAAGTGTTGATTTTATACACTAAATGATGATTTTAAAGTATGTGAGATTTTGATATTTGTTGACATATTCTTATTAATCCTATATCATTTATGATTCCAAAACTATATATATATATATATATATATATATATATATATATATATATATATATATATATATATATATATATATATATATATATATATTATCTTGCCTTTAATTATATGTTTTGGAGTATCTCCCTTTACTTGTTCGCCGCTGCCTTTATATTGGTAACGCGTGTGATCTGCGAGGATGATGAGGATTAGCTAGAGTCTCTTTATTTTGAGTCGCTCTGCTTTGATAGTAGTAACACTCGGGTTTTGGGCGACGTTATTATTTTGGATAGAATAGTTTATGTATACTATCTTAAGATGTTATAACTTTATGTATTGATGATAACATGATGATATGTACATTTTGTGAACACATCCGCTATGCTGTGAATATTCATATGTTGATATATGATGATTTATGATATGAATCGGTATATCTGACTTTTGATTTTTGTGAAGTGAATTATAATGCAAAGTGATGAAACACGAATATGTGATACCTCAATTTATGTTTGGATGAAATTTTGAAACTCTGATTTTATTATTAATTACGAGGGGTAGAATTGGGGTGTTACATTAGTGGTATCAGAGCATGTCAGTTTGTCCAGCCAAGTTGTTGAGTTTGTTGTTGTCTAACAATCAAGTATTGCTATTTGTTGATTCTAACCCTTGTTTTGTTAGGAGCAGAAGTTGTTATGGCTAGAAGGAATGCTGGTAGGAATGGTGAGGCTCTTACTGCTGCTATGCAGGAAATGGCTCAGGCTATCCATAACCCATCGAATGCTGATGAGAATGCTGGGTCTTGTAGTTTGGCAACCTTCCAAAGAGAGAATCCTCCTACTTTCCAAGGAAAGTATGATCTTGAAGGTGCGTTGGCGTGGCTGAAGGAGATTGAAAGAATCTTTCGTGTGATGGATTGCACTCCTGTGCAAAGGATCCGTTATGGTACTCATAAATTAAGTGCTGAAGCAGATGGCTAATGGGTTGACACCCGTTAGAGGCTTGAGGTTGCTGGTGAAGAAGTGACATGGGAAGTTTTCCGAAGAGAATTCAGGAGGAAGTATTACCCAAAAGATGTTTGGGGAAAGAAGAAGATAGAGTTCCTTGAGCTTAAACAAGGGAATATGTCTATCACCGATTATGCTGCAAAGTTTACCGAGCTGACTAAGTTCTATCCTCACTATGATGGAGCTAATTCTGAGTTTTTGAAGTGCATTAAATTTTAGAATGGCTTACGTCCTGAGATTAAGAAAGCTGTGGGATATTAGAAAATCCGTGTCTTTGCGGATTTGATTGATTTTTATAGAATCTTGGAGGAAGATAGTAATGCACACTATAAGATTATGTCTGATAAGAGAAACAAAGGTCAGCAAACCCGAGGGAAGCCATATGATACTCCAGCTGGTAAAGGGAAACAAAAAACGTTTCAAGGACGAAGAACTAGTGGGGGAGATGCTCCTGCTAGTATTGTTTGTTACAAGTGTGGGAAACCTTGCGACAAAAGTAATGTTTGTCGAAGTGATGTGAGTGCTAAGGAGAATGAGGTGAGATATTTAAGATGTGGAGAAGTGGGTCATATGACTCATGATTGCAAGTATAAGGATGTGGTTTATTTTAATTGTGGTGAGGGAGGTCACATTAGTGCTCAATGTAAGAAGCCTAAGAGAACTCAAGGAGCGGGAAAGGTGTTTGCTTTGTCGGGTGCTCAGACGACAAACGAGGATGGTCTTGTTCGAGGTACTAGTTTCATTATATCATTCCTCTTATTACTATTATTAATACTGGTGCTACTCACTGCTTTATTGTTGCTGATTGTGTAAAGAGATTGGGTCTCACTTTGTCGTCTCTGGATAGAGATATGGTGGTAGAAGTTCCGGATTAGGGAACAGTTACTACTTCTTTTGTGTGTGAAAGTTGACCTTTATCAATCTTTGATAGAGACTTTGTTGTAGATCTTGTTTGTTTACCGCTTGTCGGGTTAGACGTGGTTCTAGGTATGGGCTGGTTGAAAGCTAATTATGTCCATATCAATTGCTATGACAACACTGTGATATTTTCTTCCTTAGTAGAAGAAGAACAAGCTATACTGGTGTCGACGAAACAGTTTAATGAGTTCATGAAGGATGAAGCGTTGGTTTTCTTGTTCATGGCGACTCTTTCTATGGAGAGTCAAGCTGTGATTGCAAACTTTCCGGTGGTGTGCAACTTTCTCAAAGTATTCCCTGATGAAATTCCTAGTGCACCTCCAGAAAGAGAAGTTGAATTTTCTGTGGATCTTGTCCCTGGTACCAAACCTATCTCTATGGCACCATACAAGATGTCTGCGTCTGAGTTGTCAGAATTGAAGAGCCAATTAGAAGATTTGCTCGACAAGAAGTTTGTCAGACCAAGTGTGTTGCCGTGGGGATCTCCTGTGTTATGGGTGAAGAAGAAAGACGGTAGCATGAGACTTTGTATTGATTATCGTTAGTTGAATAAAGTAACTATCAAGAATAGGTATCCACTTCCTAGAATTGATGATTTGATGAAACGATTGGTTGGTGCTCACATATTTAGCAAGATTGATTTGAGATCGGGTTACCATCAAATAAGGGTGAAAGAAGAAGATGTTCAGAAAACTACTTTCAGAACGAGGTATGGACATTATGAGTACTCGGTGATGCCTTTCGGTGTCACTAATGCACCGGGAGTATTCATGGAGTACATGAATCGTATTTTCCATCCTTACTTGGATCGTTTCATGGTTGTTTTCATTGATGATATTCTGGTTTATTCTAAATCGAAAGAAGAGCACGCAGAATATTTGTGCATTGTGTTAGAAGTTCTGAAAGAGAAGAAGCTTTATGCTAAGTTGTCAAAGTGCGAGTTATGGTTAAGTGAAGTGAACTTTTTGGGGCATGTCATTTCTGGTGATGGAATTGCGGTTGATCCTTCTAAGGTTGATGCTGTGTTGAGATGGGAAACTCCTAAGTCTGTTACTGAAATTAGAAGTTTCTTAGGTTTGGCTGGTTACTACAGAAGGTTCATTGAAGGTTTTTCTAAGTTGGCACTTCCTTTGACAAAGTTGACTTGTAAAGGAGCTGTATTTGTGTGGGATGTCAAGTGTGAAGAAAGTTTTGTTGAATTGAAGAAAAGGTTAACAATGGCTCCGATCTTGATTCTACCTAATCCTGAAGAACCATTTGTTGTTTATTGTGATGCTTCTAAGATGGGCTTAGGTGGTGTGCTTGTGAAAAATGGCAAGGTGGTTGCTTATGCTTCTAGGCAATTGAATATTCATGAGAAGAACTATCCTACTCACGATTTGGAACTTGCAGCAGTTGTTTTTATGCTTATGATTTGGAGGCATTATCTTTATGGTTCTAAATTTGAAGTATTTAGTGACCATAAAAGTTTCAAGTACTTGTTCAATCAGAAAGAGCTTAATATGAGGCAAAGGCGGTGTCTTCAATTGTTGAAAGATTATGATTTTGGATTGAATTACCATCCTGGTAAAGCTAATGTGGTGGCCGATGCTTTAAGTCGAAAGACTTTGCATATGTCACTTTTGATGATGATAGAGTTGGAAATGATTGAGCAATTTAGAGATATGAGTCTTGTGATAGAAGTGACGCCGAAGAGTGTTATCTTGGGAATGTTAAAGATCAATAATGATTTCCTTGATAGAATAAGAGAAGCTCAGAAGCTTGATGTGAAACTTGTTGATTTGTTGGTTGGTATTGGACAAACTGAGAATGAAGATTTCAAGTTGGATGCTCAGGTTGTTTTGAGATTCCGAGATAGGATTTATATTCCCGATGACATGGATTTTAAGATAATGATTTTGGAAGAAAGTCATAGAATCAATTTGAGTATTCATCACGGAGCGACCAAAATGTATCAAGATTTAAAGAAACTATTTTGGTGGTCGGGCATAAAACGAGAGGTGGCTCAGTTTGTTTATGCTTGTTTGACTTGTCAGAAGTCTAAGGTGGAGCATCAGAAACCTGTAGGGTTGATGCAACCGTTAGAGATTCCAGAATGGAAATGGGATAGCATTTCTATGGATTTCGTAACGGGGTTACCGAATACACCAAGATGTCACGATGCAATTCGGGTGATCGTTGATAGGCTTACGAAGTCGACAGAAATTTATACGCATGTGATTGTGAGATTACATGGTATTCCTTTGTGTATTGTTTCGGATAGAGATCCGAGGTTTACTTCTGAATTTTGGAAACACATGCAAGAGGCTTTGGGTTCAAAGTTGAGGTTGAGTTCAGCTTATCATCCTCAGACTGATGGTCAGACGGAAAGGACGATTCAATCGTTGGAAGACCTGTTACGAGCTTGTATTCTTGAACATGGTGGTTCATGGGATACATACCTTCCTTTGATTGAGTTTACTTATAACAATAGTTTTCATGCTAGTATTGGAATGGCACCGTTCGAGGCTTTGTATGGTCGGAGGTGTAGAACTCCTTTGCGTTGGCATGAGTCGGGTGAAAGTGTGGTGCTAGGACCAGAATTGGTTAGAGAGACTACTGACATGGTGAAGATGATTAGAGAAAAGATGAGAATTTCTCAAAGTCGACAAAAGAGTTATCATGATAAAAGGAGGAAAGACTTGGAATTTCAAGATGGTGATCATGTATTTTTGCGAGTTACTCCTACAACCGGCGTTGGGCGAGCTTTGAAGTCGAAGAAGCTAACTCCTCACTTTATTGGTCCTTACCAAATTACTAGTAAAGTGGGAAAAGTGGCTTATTGAGTGGCGTTACCGCCAAATCTTTTGAACTTGCATGATGTGTTCCATGTGTCGCAACTTCGGAAGTAAGTTCCGGATCCTTCATATGTGATTGAGCTGGATGATATTCAAGTTCGAGACAATCTTACGGTGGAGACGATGCCTTTAAGGATCGGAGATCGTGAGATAAAGTCTCTTCGTGGCAAAGAGATCTCCTTGGTTAAAGTTGTTTGGATAGGAGAAGCTGGTGAAAGCGCGACGTGGAAGCTGGATAGCAAGATGCGGGATTCCTATCCTGAGCTTTTCGAGTCAAGTAATTTCGAAGACGAAACTTTTATAAGTGGGGGAGAGTTGTAACGCCCCGTTTTATTTAATATTATATTATATTAATATTTTCGAGTTACCGTTTGACGTTTATTTTTGCGATGAGAATATTTATATTAACCATTATATATGTTAACATATTCGGCGACGTTTTATTCGGACCGATAATTATTTTATTCGGTCCGGTATTTGTTTTGAGCGACCGATAATTATTTTATTCGGTCCGATATTTATTTTGAGGGACTGGTAATTATTTAGTTCGATCTGGTTTTTATTCCGTTCAGTTCGGTAAAATATTATTCGGACCGATATTTAATTATTCGGAGTTATTTTAATTATTTTGGGTTAATAATATTATTTGATATTATTTAGTGTTATTTAGTAGTATAATTTACAAGAAGGGCATTTAAGTAAGTTTCTCCTAGTCTTGTACCTAAACCAAACACCACACCACTTGTTTTGTCATAACACACCAAAAACACTTAGAGAAGAGAAGAGGTTTTGGAGAAGAGCAACAGAACACAAGAAGCTAGGGTTGGATTGGGTTGGAACATCAAGAATCATTCAAACATTTTAGGTAAGGGGTTTGATTTTCCAATTCTCATAGTTAGAGTTTGATTTGGTATATTTTTGATTTGGGATAAAATTGATTTTAGGGTTTATGAGTTGTGTTGGGTGATTTTGATAGAGGTTAGAGGAATTGATTTAGGTTTTATTGTTGTTGTTGGATTGTTATTAAATTAGTTAAGAAGAATTAGAAATGAAAAACTAAATTATATTAATTTTAAGTATTACTGTCAGTATGCTAGCAAAAACATAATTATGCAGGTAAGGAAAATTTGGAAATGGCAATATGTAGTTTTTTTAAGTTGGAAAGTTAGGAAACTATACTATGCAGGTACTAGTTTTCTTAGAATTGGAATAAAAACAAAACAAAATTAATTTGAAAACATTACTGTCAGTTTGTAAAATATGTGGAATTATGCAGGTTAACAAAAGAAAAGTGGTAGTTTCTGTTTCATATTTAATTTCCATAATTCTTATATTATTTAATTATATTAATTAAATAAAAATATGACATAAGTTAGCCAATTTAATTTGGAACCCGATTATGTTCTGATTTCCCAATTTCGGCAATTTCGGCGACGAAGCAAGTTGCTCCGAATTGAACGAAAATTGACGTGCTAGATAATTTTGACGTGTAGAACGTCCTGGTGAGGTTAGTTTTTCTAGATTTCGAGTTTTTATGAAGCAACCCGAAATAAGTCAATTTACGGTTAAATTGAACCGGGTTGCATTTTTACCGATTTAAGTCGCGTATGGACAATCTGATTGCGACGTTGACGATTATAATTGATGCCGATTATTATGAATGACTTTCGCGACGATTATTGGTGTTTGACTATTTTTCTGTGTTTGGAATTTAGTGAATTATTTGATAATGATGTGGTGTGATTAAACATAATGTTTGCGACGGTTTATTTATAATGAATACTTGATGATATTTGATGCGATGATATGTTTATCTTGAGTGGATAAATATGGCGACATGGGCTTTATGCCAATTTTGATGTGCGATGATGATGTTTTGTTGGGTCGTGTTTGTGATGTCGTGTTGTCGTGTCACATACATTGCATTGGCGACGAGGGCTTTTATGCCAAGCGACGAGGGCTTTTATGCCAAAGCGACGATGGGCTTTATGCCAAATGTCCCTAATTATGAACAAAGCGACGGGTACCACATGCATAACATAATCGTGTCTCATGGAGTCGGTTATGTTTATTTTTGAGTCTTTTGGCGTTGAGTTTTATTTGATGTTTTATGACGAATTGCGATGATACATGATACTATGTTTTGTGATGAGTTTTGTGTTGAACATAAAGTGAATATATGTGATGATTTCATGATGAGTAAGCGATGAATATAACATGACAATAAAGCGAAGATATGAGTTTATGGCGATGGAGTTTATTTTTTGTTTTGATATGATTATGGTGATTATGTGATGAAATTAAAGTGTTGATTTTATACACTAAATGATGATTTTAAAGTATGTGAGATTTTGATATTTGTTGCCATATTCTTATTAATCCTATATCATTTATGATTATATATATATATATATATATATATATATATATATATATATATATATATATATATATATATATATATATATTATCATGCCTTTAATTATATGTTTTGGAGTATCTCGCCCTTTACTTGTTTCGCCGTTGCCTTTATATTCTAACGTGCAGGTGATCCGATAGGATGATGAGGATTAGCTCGAGTCTCTTTATTTTGAGTCGCTCTGCTCTGATAGTAGTAACACTCGGGTTTTGGGCGACGTTATTATTTTTTATAGGATAGTTTATGTATACTATCTTATGATGTTGTAACTTTACGTATTGATGATAACATGATGATATGTATATTTTGTGAACACATCCGCTGTGCTGTGAATATTCATATGTTGATATATCATGATTTATGATATGAATTGGTATATCTGACTTTTGATTTTTTGAAGTTCATTATAATGCAAAGTGATGAAACACGAATATGTGATACCTCAATTTATGTTTGGATGAAATTTTGAAACTCCGATTTTATTATTAATTACGAGGGATAGAATTGGGATGTTACATTAGTGGTATCAGAGCATGTCGGTATGTCCGGCCAAGTTGTTGAGTTTGTTATTGTCTAACAATCAAGTATTGTTATTTGTTGATTCTAATCCTTGTTTTTTGATGAGCAGAAGTTGTTAAGGCTAGAAGGAACGCTGGTAGGAATGATGAGGCTCTTGCTGCTGCTATGCAGGCAATGGCTCAGGCATTCCAAAACCCTTCAAATGCTGACGAGAATGCTGGGTCTCGTAGTTTGGCAACCTTCCAGAGAGAGAATCCTCCTACTTTCCAAGGAAAGTATGATCCTGAAGGTGCGTTGGCGTGGCTGAAGAAGATTGAAAGAATCTTCCATGTGATGGATTACACTCCTGTGCAAAGGATCCGTTATGGAACTCATAAATTAAGTGCTAAAGCTGATGACTGGTGGGTTGACACCCGTCAAAGGCTTGAGGTTGCTGGTGAAGAAGTGACATGGGATGTTTTCCGAAGAGAATTCAGGAGGAAGTATTACCCGGAAGATGTTCGGGGAAAGAAGGAGATAGAGTTCCTTGAGCTTAATCAAGGGAATATGTCTATCACCGATTATGCTGCAATGTTTACCGAGCTGGCTAAGTTCTATCCTCACTATGATGGAGCTAATGCCGAGTTTTCAAAGTGGATTAAATTTGAGACTAACTTACGTCCTGAGATTAAGAAAGCTATGGGATATTAGAAAATCTGTGTTTTTGCGGATTTGATTGATAGTTGTAGAATCTTCGAGGAAGATAGTAATGCACACTATAAGATTATGTCTGATAAGAGAAACAAAGGTCAACAAAGCCGAGGGAAGCCATATAATACTCAAGCTAGTAAAGGGAAATAGAAAGCATTTCAAGGGCGAAGAACTAGTGGGGGAGATGCTCCTGCTAGGATTGTTTGTTACAAGTGTGGGAAACCTGGCCATAAAAGTAATGTTTGTCGAAGTGATGTGAGAGCTAAGGAGAATGAGTTGAGATGTTTCCGATGTGGAGAAGTAGGTCATATGACTCGTGATTGCAAGCATAAGGATGTCGTTTGTTTTAATTATGGTGAGGGAGGTCACATTAGTGCTTAATGTAAGAAGCCTAAGAGAACTCAAGGAGCGGGAAAGGTGTTTGCTTTGTCGGGTGCTCCGATGGCAAACGAGGATGGTCTTGTTCGAGGTACTAGTTTCATTAATATCATTCCTCTTATTACTATTATTGATACTGGTGCTACTCACTGATTTATTGTTGCTGATTGTGTAAAGAGATTGGGTCTCACTTTGTCGTCTCTGGATAGAGATATGGTGGTAGAAGTTCCGGATTAGGGAACAGTTACTACTTCTTTTGTGTGTGAAAGTTGACCTTTATCAATCTTTGATAGAGACTTTGTTGTAGATCTTGTTTGTTTACCGCTTGTCGGGTTAGACGTGGTTCTAAGTATGGGCTGGTTGAAAGCTAATTATGTCCATATCAATTGCTATGACAACACTGTGATATTTTCTTCCTTAGTAGAAGAAGAACAAGCTATACTGGTGTCGACGAAACAGTTTAATGAGTTCATGAAGGATGAAGCGTTGGTTTTCTTGTTCATGGCGACTCTTTCTATGGAGAGTCAAGCTGTGATTGCAAACTTTCCGGTGGTGTGCGAAGTTTTCGAAGTATTCCCTAATGAAATTCCTAGTGCACCTCCAGAAAGAGAAGTTGAATTTTCTGTGGATCTTGTCCCTGGTACCAGACCTATCTCTATGGCACCATACAGGATGTCCGCGTCCGAGTTGTCAGAATTGAAGAGCCAATTAGTAAATTTGCTCGAGAAGAAGTTTGTCAGACCAAGTGTGTCACCGTGGGGAGCTCCTGTGTTATGGGTGAAGAAGAAAGACGGTAGCATGAGACTTTGTATTGATTATCGTCAGTTGAATAAAGTAACTATCAAGAATAGGTATCCACTTCCTAGAATTGATGATTTGATGGAACGAATTGTTGGTGCTCGCATGTTTAGCAAGATTTATTTGAGATCGGGTTACCATCAAATAAGGGTGAAAGAAGAAGATGTTCAGAAAACTGCTTTCAGAACGAGGTATGGACATTACGAGTATTCGGTGATTCCTTTCGGTGTCACTAATGCACCGAGAGTATTCATGGAGTACATGAATCATATTTTCCATCCATACTTGGATCGTTTCGTCATTGTTTTCATTGATGATATTCTGGTTTATTCTAAATCGGAAGAAGAGCACGCAGAACATTTGCGCATTGTGTTAGAAGTTCTGAAAGAGAATAAGCTTTATGCGAAGTTGTCAAAGTGCGAGTTCTAGTTAAGTGAAGTGAGCTTTTTGGGGCATGTCATTTTTGGTGATGGAATTGCGGTTGATCCTTCTAAGGTTGATGCTGTGTTGAGATGGGAAATTCCTAAGTCTGTTACTGAAATTAGAAGTTTCTTAGGTTTGGCTGGTTACTACAGAATGTTCATTGAAGGTTTTTCTAAGTTGGCACTTCCTTTGACAAAGTTGACTTGTAAAGGGAACCGGTTCCCCTATGGGAGAACCCGGGTTCCCCATACATTTTCCAACAATGTGTTTTCACATGGATGTTGTAACGCCCGTTTTTATTTAATATTATATTATATTAATATTCTGAATTACCGTTTGACGTTAGTTTTGGCTACGAAAATAATTATATTAATTAATATATCTATTAATTTATCTGGCGACGTTCCGTTCGGTCCGGTAAAATATTATTCGGATCCGATATTTTAATTCCCCGGAATTATTTTAATCGATGGAATTAATTATATTAATGATATATTAGAAAGGGGTGTGAGAAGCATTTCGTTAGAATTGGGTTTTTCACCCTTGGTTTTCTAGTAAGGAAAATACCATTATAAGAATCATTTTCTCCTCATTTTCCTTCCATTCCAAAGTACCAAAAAACCAAACATGAAAATTGGGAAGCTAGTAAGAAAACAAGTTATAAAAGCCATTTTCTTCTCCTTTTCCTTCCATGGTGAATGTGACACCCCAAAATAATGCAATAATTAAATACTTATGATTTTTAATTATTAAATTAATTGAGGTCATAATTTATTTAGTTTATTGGATTATTAAGTTTAATGATGGAATTAATTGGAGAATGAGAAATAAATAATTATTTTATTTATGTTAAAAGGAATAAAAGGAATAAAATAAGGAAAGAGGAAGAATAGAATCATTTTGGAGAAAACAAGACTACGTAAAAGTGAGAAGAGGAGAAAGAAGAAGGAAAACCTAGAAGCGTCAGAATCTCGAAGAACCCACAAGGTAAGGGGTGATTTCGATTGATTATGGCTTATTATGGGTTTTTATGTTCATAATATAGGTTATAGCATGTTAGAGAATTGTATTTGTGAATTATAGGGTTCCATGAATGTGTTCCTATAGGGGTCAGATGATGTCAGATTGTGTCAGAATGTATAGATTAATGGATCTGTATGATATAGGATCATTACTGACGAATAAAACATGATATATTGTATGTTATTGATGATGAATTGGTGATTTTATGGTGTTGGAATATATGGGTACGTTTTGGAATGAATGAGGAAATGGTTTTGGGAAATAATGCTGTCAAAACTGAAATTTTGGGTCTGAACGTCGTGGTAACCGGTTCCCCAGTGGGAGGACCCGGGTTCCAGCTTTTTAAAATAGTGAAAATGGCATTTTTGAACTGAGGAACCGGTTCCTGTGTGGGAGGAATCGGGTTCCCCATTGATTTTTCCAGAAGGATGAAAATTTTACTTCTGGGAACCGGTTCCCTACCTGGAGGAACCGGGTTCCCCATACATTTTTCCAGGGGCGCTGATTTTTGAAATTCTGGGAACCGGTTACTCCCAGGGAGGAACCGGGTTCCACTGTTTATTTTTGAAAATTTTTAAAACTTCAAAAATTCATAACTTTCAAACCGTAAGTCCTTTTTGAGCGCCGTTTTGGACGTTATTTCCTAAATTTTATGCTCTACCTTATGAAATGAAAATATTTTAGAAAACTTGAAATTATTTTGGAAAGGGGTTGGATTTCGAAATAAATGATTTTTAACAGACACATACGGATGTATGTGTAGTAGAGTAACCTTGGTGATGAGGACACTGGTAATGTGTAGGTGTAATAGCATGTTTATGCTGAGGTTAGATGTATGCATGATTGGTTGATGTATCATGTTGATTGGTTTGCATGTTTATGCTGATGTTGATTGTATGCATGATTGGTTGAGATATCATGTTGGATGGTTGTTTCAGTTATGTTGAATTGATGTATTACATAGACTGATTAATGTTGCATGCTATTGATGTGCGTGCATATGCATTGTTTTGGTGAAGTTAATTCCCATTGTGCGGAATTTGACTTGGATTGCCAATAACCGATACCCGAGTGAGGATGGGTGGTTAGGCTGGATTCGTGTCCGAGTGGTTATGGGCGAATCGATGGTACTGTATCCGGTTGATAATGGATCAGTGTTGGGTGACTTGGTCACGAAGTCGGTACCGCATGCATTGAGTCTGCATTTGTGTTTGTATGGAATTGTAACATGTTAGGATGTTTTTCCAGTGTTGCAATTCTTTTATTGTTTATTGATTATGCATGATGAATTGTATGATTATGGTTGTGCGTTGGATTCTGAATGGTGTTAAGTGGTGGAATAATATGCTTGTATTATATTATTGATTGAAAGACTTATAATGTGCTTTAATTATGAGAAGTCTCACCCTTACTTTACCATTTCAGATTGAGTTAGCAGCTGAGGAGTCGGTGAGGATGGCTCTAGAGCTTATCTTTTAGTCCGTGTGTCAGTGTCATGCTCTGATTAGATTGTAACACTGGGGAACGCTTAGTTAAGAGAATCAGTATTGTTTAATAGTTTGGATTTGAATTCCTTGAGAACTATGATGTTTTATTTAAATTGATTCATTTTTGTATTTCCGCTGTGTAAGACATGGTCTAATGATGATTTGAATTGTTGGATGATGATCCTCAGTGTAGCATGGCTACTGTTTGAATGAAGTTTATTTTGATTATTAATTGTGACATCCCTTATTATACCGTGTTAACTCTGATTAAAGATGATTTAGATATTAATTTAATTAATATATTCGGGGTATCTAGATGGGGTGTTACAGTGAACACTAAACCAAAAATAGAAACTAGAGAGGAAAAGAAGGGGTTTTGGGAGAAGAAGAACAAGAGGAGAAGATGAGGGAGATCTTGACCAAGAGAGGAAGCTTGGGGTTGAGCTTTGGAGCATCACCATGGATCAACCAAACTAGAGGTAAGGGGTTTGATTTTCCTTTCCATATAGTTAGGGTTTGATAGATATGTTGTGTATTTAGGAAAAATTGGTATTTTGATTCATGGGGTTTATAGTTTATCATTGTTTTGGTGTTTTGTTGTTGTTGTTGTTGAACTTCTCAATGGATGGTAGAAATATGTTTGATGTTGTAATGGAGGTATATATGTTGTGTTGATGATAAGAGATGGTGAGTTAGTGATAAGAGATGTTGGGTGGTTGTAGTTTGAATTGGGAGAAAAATTGATAGATTGATTTTTTGAGTTTTGTTGGGTGATTGTTGAAATGTTTAGAGAAGTTGAAAATTGGTGTTGAGGTTTGAGTTGGGTGTTTGATGGTTTGATTTCCATTTCTTGTTGTTAGGGTTGGTGGAATTAGTTTGGATTGAGGAAAAACTTGATAGTTGGGTTATAGGGTTAAGTTGGTTGATTGTAGAAAATATTTAGAGAAGTTGTACTAGGTGAAGAAATTATGGAGTGAGGGTATTAGTAGTGTAGTGTATGATTTATAAAATGAAAATATAAGATGAATATATAAAATAAAAATGAAAGTTGGAAATGAAAAAAAAAGAAGAAGAAAATATAAATAGCATATATGAAAGAAAAAAAAAACCAAAGAAAAGATATACAGGGAATATAAAACGCAGGGAATGACTATTGCAGGGAATGGAATGAACGAAAGGCATTAAGGGGGGGGTGTTGAGGCCTCCGCCTCCATTCATATACATATAGCATGGGATGAATGAGTTTTGCGTTGTGGACTTTTCGGTTTACAGCAAGTTCTATTTTCTGTCAAATTTTCACCTGCATAATTTCCCTGCAGATTATGGTTCTGTTATTTTGTTTTTCTTCATTTTCCATACTACAATAGTTTATACCAATAAAATATAATTAGGGGTTAAAATATCCGATTAAATTTAGGACCCGATTATGTTCCGATTTTCCGATTCCGGTAAATTCGGCGACGGAGCAAGTTGCTCCGAATTCAACGAAAATTGACGTGCTAGCTAAGTTCGACGTGTAGAACGTAGTGGTGAAGTTAGTTTTTCGAAATGGTGAGTTTTTACGAAGCGACCCGAAATAGGCCAATTTTACGGTATATTGAACCGAATGGTGTTTTAGTCAATTTAAGATATATGTGAACTATCCGATTTCGACGTCGATGATTATGAGTAATACCGGTTGTTAGGAACGGTGTTCGTGACGATTATAGGTGTTTGATTATTTTTCCGTTTTCAGAATTTAGCGAATTAATCGATAACGATGCGGTGTTAATAAACGTAAATTTTGCGACGGTGTATTTATTAAAGAATACTTGTTGATGTGCAATGTGATGATTAAATTGAAGTTGTTAATAAATGCTTCCGAATTGTGAATGCATGACTTTTGATGAATGTTTTAGTGATGTTTGCATAATGCAACTATGATGCGATGTTATATTTATCTTGTTTTGGATAAAATATGGTGATGTGGGCTTTATGCCAATTTGGATGAGCGATGATGTTGTTTTTGTGTTGTGTTGTATTATTGTCGAGTCACATACATTTCATAAGCGAAGAGGGCTTTTATGCCAAGCGATGATGGATTTTATGCCGAGCGAAGATCGGCTTTATGCCAAGTGTCCCTAATTACGGACAAAGCGATGGGTACCACATGCATAACATAGTCGTGTCTCATGGAGTCGGTTATGTTTATGTTTGAGTTGTTTGGCGTTGGGTTTTTGTTGATTGATGAATGATATTGAATTACGATGATATATGTTGTGATGATGGGCTTTATGCCAAAAGCGAAGATGGGCTTTATGCGAAAAGCGAAGATGGGCTTTAGCCAATTTGTGATGATTTGTTTCTGTTGTTTATATTATTAGCATTATTTAATGTTGTTGGTTGATGTTGTTGTTTAAGACTGCCGTGTTAATTAGTGATGCATTAGCTCGTGATGATTTCGTGGTGATGGAAGTTTATGTGTTGTTGTGACGTTTATACCGATGAGGTTATGGTGACAAAGTGTAGATTATACACAATAGGATGACTAGTAAAGTAAGTGAGTTTTGATTAGGTGTTGGAATTACACTTATTAACCTATACCCTTTATAATTTCGAAGCTATATATATATATATATATATTTTATCATGCCTTTAATTATATGTTTTGGAGTATCTCACCCTTTACTTGTTTCGCCGTTACCTATATATTGGTAACGTGCAGGTTGAAGATGAAGTTTTTAGCTGCTGTTAGTCGAGTCGGTGTCGCTCTGATACGTAGCATTCGGGGAAAATATTCATGTTGTCTTGTTGTTGTTCTTTTGATGTTATTCCTTTATGTATAAGAATTATATTTTATGAAAACATGATTTACTAAGGGAGTTTAATAAAGAAGATGTTTTGATGTTTATGAATCAAACTATGTTTTTCGGCGATGCTATGTATCTGAGATATATACTTTAAAATAAATTGTTTAAAGTGAGTTGCTTTTGAAGGTGTGACGCCTCAGTATTTACTTTGTGAAATTTTAAATTACTCTGATTTTTGGTATATAAAACCTTGGGTAGATTTGGGGTGTTACAGATGTGGGAACCAGTTACCCCCTGGAGGAACCCGTTCCCACTGTTACTTTTTGAAAAATACTAAACTTTGAAAATTTATAACTTTCAAACCATAAGTCCGTTTTAGTCACTGTTTTGGAAGTTGCTTCTTAAATTAAATACTCTATTTTATAAAATAAATAAAATAACAGTAACTTGATTTTATTTTAAAAAGTATTGATTTTCCGACTTGTGGTTATTCGTATTTTGTACACTTGATGGGTAGGAAATGGTATGTTGTTTTGTGATGATGTATGTGTGCATATCAATGGCTATATGCTTATGTTGGTGATAACATTCTTAATTTATGGTTAATTTCTTTGCATGTTTATGCGATTGGATGTGTTCATGATAAATGATTGTATCATGTTTTGGTTGATGATGTTGCAGTAATTGCTTGTGCTTGTTTATGTTGCTTAATGATGTGCATGTTTATGCGATTGGATGATGTTCATGATAAATGGTGGTTATCATGTTTTGGTGATGATGTTGTAGTAATTGCTTGTGCTTGTTTATGCTGTTTGATGATGTTCATGATAAATGATGGTTATCATGTTTTGGATTGATGATGGTTTATGATGTATGATGTTATCATAACCTGTGTTAAATGTTGCATGCTTTTATGATGTGCATGCATATACATTCTGGTGGTAGCTAATGCCCACTGTGTGTAATTAGTGAGTATTGCCAATAACCGTTCCCTTTTGGTGGTGAGGCTGGATTCATGTCCGGGTGATTATGGATCAGTGTGTGACTTAGTTCACTTTTGGTACCACATGCATAGAGTCTTGCATCACATTTTGTATGGATTATAACATGATAGGATGGTTTCTAGTGTTATAATTTGGTTGTTGTGTTTGATGCATGTTCATGACTTGTGCTTTTGTGGAATGAAGGATTGAATCTATTATGCTAAATAAGGTGAAGTAATAGCTTATGAAGTTCTATTTATTTTATGAATTTATAATGCATGTTAATTATGATGTAGTCTCACCCTTACTTTGATGATTTTAGATTGAAGCTTTAGCGGCTTAAGCGTTGGTGAGGATAGCTCGTAGAGCTATGCTATTTATTTTGTGTGTCGGTCTCATGCTCTGGTCTTGTAACACTGGGGAACGCTTGTTTTAGAGTTATCATTAAACTCTGTTGTTTTGATTGATGTAGCTTTGGATAATTATTTATAAACTAAGGCATTGACATTATGATATTTATTTGGTATCTTGAGTTATCCAAGTTTGAATAAATTTCGCTGTGTTAAACATGTATTTCTTTTTAAATGGAATTATGTTTCCCATGAAAGCATGATGTTGTATTGGAATTTTATTTTTTAGTCAATTGTGATGGCCTTGATGACATATTAACTCTGATTTATTTGTATTATACTTGGGGAAATTAGAAGGGTGTTACAGCTATAGGTCAAGCTTGGTGAGAAAGCCTTGCCTTGGTCCTCGTAACGGTCTTTAGGGTTTTGAAGGTGGGGTGTAACGGTCGTTACACCTTTTGGGCTGGTGAGTGCAGCGCGCGTGGAAGTGGGATTGAGTCTGCTTCCTTAATTCGTTCACCTTTTTGCTCCTTTCACACCCCCATCTCTTGCTATTCGTCACATGCTTCAATAAAAGCTTCTATTTTGTGAACTTTGGATATGATTTATACGTCTTTTCCCGACTTTCTTTGCACTGGCCTTATAATTTATAAAAACCTGAAAACATAAAAAATACCGACATAATACAAATAAAGAGTAATACAATAATTAAAATGCGGATGAAAATCATATAAGTTCGCCTAAATAATCGATACATTTTCGTGTTATCAAATATCTGGGGAAAACACTCTTCCAGTTCTGGTTACATTGCTTGATCTGGTGATATTGTCGACATCAGGTTTAGCAGCTTCAACCGTATTGTCTTTGATGGACAATGGCTCTTGCTTGAAGCCATAGTAGTAAACTTCGGCTCCATAATTCCAAGGTAAAGCTTTGTTAGAGGAATACGGAATGGGTATGGGTGAGGTAATAATTAGAGGTGCCACCCTAGGTGCAGGGTCGGCAGAGGTGATCCTTATTGTGTTCACATCAGCATATTCTTCGGGATAGTCATCATCTCCCCATCTGGTTGCCTTGATGTCTTCAATTGCAATCTCGTAGCTTTCTTGGGCGGTATATTTCACCATGAAATCAAATTTCCCAATTTGCTGCCCCAAGGTATCCCTGACTTCTGGTATGACTTCATTTACGTCTTCAATTTTGAAGCTTTTGGAAATATCTTCGCACAAACCCTCTATAGACGGAGTTTTCATGAATAACACTTCTCAATTGTCCATTAGGCATTGAATACCTCTCTTCAACCAGGCACATCCATTGGGTTCAGATGTGCAGTAACAGCAGTTATCAAAACATCTTGGAGATAAACCGGCTTGTAGCAGATTCTTCTTAACAGTTATCAATGGAGTTGTTAACTCATTCACAAAAAAGACATAAGAGTCTTTATCAATGGCATTGGAACTCTTACCATGATCGGGCATTGGTGCGTTGATCTCATTCGGTGTTTCAAAAGGAGGGTCGAATTCAATTTCCTGAGCTTTAATCATGTCTTGGATTTTGTTCTTCATGGCCCAACAGTTGTTGGTGTCATGCTCTGGGATATTAGAGTGGTAGGCACACCTTGCATTGGGATTGTACTTCAAAGAAAATGTGTTAACATGCTGAGGGGGATCTCTCAAAGTAATCAGCTATGCTTTCAACATGTGTTGTAATCCTTGAGACAATGGCATGTTGATCTTCATAAACTGTCTTCTTGGCACGTTCTGCCTACGCGCGTTGTCTTGTTCAGATTGAACTGGTGTGGGATTGGAGATCAGGACTGCCCCCACAGATTGATAGCGATCAACTTTGTCACGGTTCTTTTGACCATACACAACATTGGCTTCTTTCTTCCCACCAAAAGATCTCTTCACAGCACTTGAAGATGCCCCAACTTGAATCTTTCCACTCTTGATTCAAGCTTCAATATGTTCTCCTGTCAGTATCAGCTTGGTGAATCCGACTGAGGAATTTCCAATCAGATGATTGAAGAATAGACCTGTCAGTGTTCCCATAAATATATTAACTAATTCCCTATTAGAAAAGGGTAGTTGGACTCTGCCTGCTAGATCTCTCTATTTTTGGGCATACTCTTTAAACTTCTCATCACGGCCCATAGACATATTATGTAGTTGTACGTGGATCGGTGCCAATTCAGCATTGTACTAGTACTGTTTGTAAAAAGCATCTGCCAAATCATTCCAAGTATGAATGTGAGTATTCTCTAGCTAGTAATACCACTCTAATTATGCTCCGGGTAGACTTTCTTGAAAGAAATGCATCCACAATTTCTTGTCAATAATGTGTGGTTGCATCTTCTAAACATATGACTTCAGATGAAGCTTCGGACAAGAAATGCCATCGTACTTAGCAAAAGTAGGAATTTTGAACTTGCGAGGAATGACCACTCCAGGAACCAGGCTTAAATCATCAAAGTTTAGTCCTAACATTTTCAGATTTTCTACAGCATTCAGATGGTCTTGGAGTTGCTTATACTTCTCTTTGTCATGAGGATACTGCTTGCTCATATAGTCTTCTTCCTCATCTTCTTGAGACCCATGATGGCTTCCTTCATTGACCTTAACACTTCCTTCAGTTTTGCCGCTTTTCTCTGAGAACTCAAGTTGTCTGACTACCTTGACAAGACCTCTGACCTTTTTCCCATGTTGAGAATACTAGTGATCTTCTACTTTTTCTTCTCAATGATGAGGTATTTTAGGTATTTCTGTCCTTGGGCCAAGTTGGTGAACATTTCTTGGAACTGAGCGTTCTGAGCCTGAAGATCTTTGATAGTTTGTTCGAGATCCATTTCTACTGAAATAAATAGCGAGAGAATGAGAAAACCGGTATTTAGAGTACCTGTTATGAAATGATATGCTATGATCTGCAATGTTATGCAATGTTTTCAAGGACCTTAGAAATTTAAATTTGGTAAACAGGCACGAACAAAATTTTTATTAGTCTGATTAGTAAATACAAAAGAAAGTTCGAGTACAAAAGTAAAACTCCGAGTGTTTAGGCCTCCCATGTACGCTTTCTCTTTTTGTTGAAGTAGGTGTTAATGCTCTGTTCCTCGTGAAGTAGCTTCGTCAGCTCTAATACTCTTTTTTTGCTTGCATAGCACTGGGCTTCAAAGGTATCTCTTTCTTCTTTGAGTAGAATCCAAGATCTCTTCAACTATTCGAAATAGGTAGGCATATCTGGATGGAGAATGGTATAAGATTCGTCACCTTCAACAACAGGTTCCATAATTATTGGTAGAATAGCAACATATGGCATCATGAGATTTTAAGCGTGAACCCGCACCCATTTGAGGTAAGTTTCCCAAGGAATGGAGTTTTTATGACCCAAGGTCTTGGTATCAGTTTTGTTCACCATGCCCCAAGCGTGCACAAATCTTCAGCGATAACCATAGAGATCGTTGTCGTAGTCAAACATAATGCCTTAGATAAGCATGTCATGAGGACCACTTCTTCAAGCATAACCAAACCGTCGTAGAGCTAGAGAAGCGTTGTATGTGATACCTCCCCTTATGCCAAGAAGCGGCACATTGGAGAATTCCCCACAATTGTCAATGAAAGTAAAGTCTTTTTTAGACTAGATACACCAACGGATATTTGTATGAGAGAGTGACATCAATCTTTGAGACCATTTCAAACCTTGTTCATTCTTCATCACTGATCGAGGATGGTGCGAAATAAACCACCTGGATAATAATGGTATGCAACACATGAGAGTTCCTTGTATTTTCATAGTACGGGTGTGGAGAGAATACAGAATATCTCTGAGCAAGGTAGACACAGGATTATGAGTAAGGAATATCTTAATGGCGTTCACGTTTATGAATTGATCCGGATTAGGAAATAACACCAAACCATATATTAGCAAGGCCAAAATATCTATGAAAGCGTGGAAACTAATGGCCTTTAGGAATTCTCGAGCCTTCTTTATCAGAAACTTAACAAGGAAACCCTTAATTCTACTTCTCGTTTCCCAATTAACTTCAATGTCTTACCGCTTTAGGTGTAAAGCTGCTGCAATGTCTTCAAACCTCAGAACTTTTTCTGAACCAATGAAAGGTATGTGATCATGGATGGGTATCCTAAGTAGCTTAGAGAATTCTTCAATTGTAGGTACCAACTGATAGTCTGGGAAGGTAAAGCAATGATGCTTCAGATCAAAGAACTAAAATACGACGCTCATCATGTCTTCTTCAAAACCAGAGGTAACCACGTCGAGTAGATAACCATGCCTTTTGATGAACTGAGGGTGGTCGGGAACTTTTGAAACTAACTCTTTGACTTGAGAAGGTATACCCAAAAAGTTGATTCGGATAGTCTTCCTAGAAGCCATAACCCTATAACACAAAGAAAAAGTAAATCCCTAGGTCCTTGAAATGGGTAGAAATGTTATGATGATATGGTGTTATGATGTCATGATGTCATGTTTAAATAGCAAGCTATTATAACCCAAAATTTTCCCTCCCACTTCTCAAGACAACTGATATATCCATACTCAAGGATTTCACAAGGGTTGACCAGACAAACCCTCTCCTAAGCAATCAACCAAAACTAGGGTTTTGCCATTCTCAGGTAAAGATGGACTTCCAATGCTCCAAGTGATCATCATACCTCATCATATGCTTCAAAGAATCATCATGTCAAGTTTCAAGCCTTACAAGTCAAAATTGCTCATCTAACTGCTCAGATGGTTGAGAATCAGCTGTATTGGACAAAAAGTCAACTGTGCTCAACATACAGTCAAACTTCATAATTTTTGGTCAACACCAACATTTTGAAGTAATATTTATTATTTGATCAAGGGTTGATCATGATTCCTCAAGAAAAGTCAAGATTAGATCAAAAGTCAAAGTTTCTAAAATAGGGTTTTTTCAGACAAAAGTCAACAGAACTTTGACCAAGCATAACTTTTACATACTTTATAAGAAATTTTTCCACCAAAGCTCATTTTGAAGAGAATTAAATTCTCTACAACTTCATGTCTCACAAGCTTGGGCTAGAAATGCTTCATTTGGAAGTTATGGATCAAAACATTAAAGGTCTTTTTAATAGTCAACAAAAAGTCATATTTTTGCAAAGAAGTGTTTATGAGCATGGAAACTTCAATGAAGATGAAACCAAAAGGGATGTTTAGAAGACATCTTGAGATTTCTAAAAAGTCCAAGAACAACCAAAAATGTTAAAAATTGAGCAAGATACAAGTTATGCAAGAGTGATTTTCTCTCATTCTTGAGGTCCAAGCAAGCCAATTGATCTGATTATTTCGAAATAATGAAGATTGGCAAGAGATTTGATTGGAATTGGCACAAAAAGGCAATATTTGGTTTTATTCCAAATCAAATATTTTCTCATTGATTGGCATGTGATTTCTTCATAATTATTGACCTAATTCACTCTAGTATATATACACACTGATTCCAGATGCCACAAGAACGGATGGGATACCTCAAGAACCCTCAAAAAGCTTCAAAAAAATCGTGTGATACAAGGAAGTAGCAGCCAAGGATTTGCATCGATTCAAGCCAAACAAAGGTTGCCAATCAATTCCTTGGTGTTTTCTGAAGCTAACCAAGCCATCACCATCGATCGAGACATCCAGAATCGCCCTATCCATACTCACGATTTTCACTTTCTTTTTCAAAATCGATTCTCAAGTTTTACACGTATTTAACATGTTTTGATTGCATATATGTGTTCATAATGAGGTTTCTAAGATTTCTGCACCGTTTGATTTAAGTTTCAGCACGGGTATGGGAACTTGCCATTGTTAGGGTTTATGAGCTCGAATTAGGGTTTCTCATAATAGGTAAAATTGGGAACAGTCAGTGGTACTATCATACTCAGGAGGTCAAACTGGATCGATGCATGCCATCACCATGAATTTATATTGCTTGTGTTGAATTTTTGAAACTTGCAGGTCCTATAGCTACAGACGATATGTAGGTAAAAGCTTTTCTACGGGTGAAAACCGTAGCTAAAAGTCTGGAAATTCAAATGGGGAAGAAGACCCCCTGAGAGCGTTTTTTGATTTAATCAATTTCTAGAAAATTATTTCCTTTATATTTATTTTGTTTCATTATTCAAACAGCTAACATGCCTAGCTTAGGTGGTAAAGCAACGCGCGTGTGAGGGAGAGGACCTCGATTCGAAGAAAAATGCTTATTTAATTTTTAACATACAAAAATAATATTTTTCATTCATATTTTAATTAATTGTTAATTAATCGAAAAATTAACTTTTAATCGTTTTTCTATAACAAATTAATCCAGAAAATTCCCAAAAAATATTTTCTCATATAATTAGGCTTGCTAACCCTAAAACCTTTTCCTAACTCAAAAATAAAAAATATTTTTCACTAACATTATTTTCTCTTATTTGCAATTCGATTCTTTTTCCGATTATTATGTAACTGCTTCCAGGTTGTAATAGTTAGGACTATTTTCTCGCATTTTCTTTTCCAATATTTTGTAACTGCTCATGGGATGTAATAGTTTAATTAGGTTTTAGTTTCCGCACTCCTCAATTATGTAACTGCCCCAAAGCCATGTAATAGCGTAGGATTTACTTTCCGCACTTTACATTTCCGCAATTTACTTTCCGCACCTTTAAACTGCTAGTAATTAAGCGTGTATGACAAGATTAATTCAATCAATCTAGACCATTAATACAAGATAAAATATCTGAATACTACACTCTTCTCACACATGCACTCCCTAGGGTATTCTCTCTCGTTGCCTTACGAATAATGGTCAAGTCCCTCGAACGTAGGGGTATCTTAGTACGGTTGCCTACGAAATATCATCACAGTCCCCTTCAACTTAAAAGATCATAGTCCCTCGATGTTGCCTACGAATACATGATCTCGTCCCTCGGTTGTTTCCTACGAAAAATGATGATCGTCCCTACGAATATGCTAGGATACTCCTACAAGTTGCCTTCTGTGAGCATCCGATGTCCCTTCGAATGTCCCATTACATCCAACGAATAGGGTTACCTACCAACTAATGGTATGGATAACACTGTTCTAAAGGAAAGAAAAATAACACGGAAATGACCGTTCTGAGTGGGTAAAATAAGTGTCTTTTGCTTGCTCAAAATACTTTTCACACCTCACACTTTTCAAAAACTTTTCAAAACACTTTGTATACATTCCAGCGTGAATCATTACAAAGTTCCTTT
Source organism: Vicia sativa (assembly GCA_021764765.1). Lineage (NCBI taxonomy): Eukaryota > Viridiplantae > Streptophyta > Magnoliopsida > Fabales > Fabaceae > Vicia > Vicia sativa. The sequence goes on from CM038792.1 coordinate 311,105,182, forward strand.
TCCAAAATGAAACATTTCCAAACACTTTGTATATATTCCTGTGTGAATCATTACGAAGTCAAAGCGAAATGCCTTTTCAAAAAACATTTTGAAACACACACAAAAAAGCAATTTAAAGTGAGCTAAAGAAATTAAGAGCCCGTAGATAACTACGGATGAAAAGGGGTGCTAATACCTTCTCTTTTCATAACCAACTCCCTTACTCAGAATCTAACAAAGGTCTTGTACTGTTCTTTTCACCTTCCCTTAATTGGATAAAAGAAAAGCCGATGGCGACTCTTGCTATCTGCAACATTTGCGATCAAACGCAAAACAAACAAGTCAGTTCTCCCACCGTGTTACAGAACTGGCGACTCTGCTGGGGAAAGTAAAGAGAGTTTACCTTAGGGTCTTTAGATCACTCAAAATTGTTTGACTTGTATGCTTTACTTTTAAGGTTTGCTTGGTGTCATACCCCAAAACTTGCCCTCCATCTTCTCAAGATATTTCATACATCCATACTCAAGGATTCTTCAAGGGTTGATCAGACAAACCCTCTCCTAGACAATCAACCCAAACTAGGGTTTGGCAATTCTCAGATCCAGGTGGACTTCCAATATCTCAAATGGTCATCATGCCTCCTCATATGCTTCAAAGACTCTCCATGTCAAGTTTCAAGCCTCACAAGTCAAATTTCCTCAGACAATTGCTTAGATGGTTGAAAATCAGTTGTATTGGACAAAAAGTCAACTGTGGTCAACATACAGCCAAACTTCATGATTTTTGGTCAACATCCTCATTTTGAAGTTACATTCATCATTTGATCAAGGTTTGATCATGATTCATCAAGAAAACTCAAGATTTGCTCAAAGGAAAAACTTTCTAAATTAGGGTTTCTCAGTGAAAAGTCAACCAAACTTTGACTGAACATAACTTCTTCATACTTTCTCAGAAATTTTTCCACCACCTCTTGTTTTTAAGGAAATTCAATTCTCTACAACTTCATGTCTCACAAGAATTTTCAAAAAATGCTTCATTTGGAAGGTATGGATCAAAACATTACAGGTCCTTTTCAAAGTCAACAAAAAGTCAACATTTTGTTTTGAAGATATATTGAGCATGGAAACTCCAATTGAGATGAGACCAAAAGTTTTGGTTAGAGTACTCTTAGAGCTTTCCAAAAAGTCCAAGAACACTCAAAAATGTGGAAAATTGAGCAAGATACACTATTCAGAAGTTGGGCATTTTTAGACAATTGCACAAAAGGAGATATTGGTCAAAATGCAAAATTTTCCAAATGGGCCTATAATCTTATGATCCAAACTTATTCATGATGTTATTTGTGACCCATTGATGCTTGGCCATGGGAATTTTCTATTTTATTAATTTATTTTTGGATTTAAAACCATTTAATTCAAAATTAAATTATATAAAATATGAAAATAAGATATTTTTCCAAAAGGAGTGATTTTATATTAAACTTGAGGTCCAAGGAAGCCCATGATACATGCCAATTTCGTGCTTGCTCTTACATTAAAGAGAAAATCAAATTTTCTCCAAAATTTGATTTTATTTGAAAATTATTCAATGCACATTCAAAACCAAATCTTTTTTCCTTCTTTTTCCTCTCCTAATTCACTCTATAAATAGCCAGCAATATGCCAAGCAAAGGACGAAACCCTAGCCCTTACCACAACCCTCACTTTGCTCAAAATTTTCATAAACTTTTGAAAATCGATTTCTGATTTGCAGCCACTCTCAGCCAAAACCATCCATCCAATCTTGTTCCTGAGGTTCCCAAGAGTCAAAACCATCCCTTACTTGAAGCCCAGACTGCCCAGATCGCGTCCTTGAACTCTCACCGGTTTGCTACTTTTCACAATTTCGATTTTCATAATCCATGCATCTTTAACTGCTTTTGCTTGTTTATTTGAGTTCAGGGTACCTATTAGAGTGTGTTTGACGTATAACATGCAAGGTTCAACGTCGGAATAAGAACGTGCCATTGTTAGGGCAGTTTTTGTTCTCTTCTTCCAAACTCATGATACAGCCGTTTTCAAGCCAAAAAGATGGCACCATTGAACTCAGAAGGGTCGAATTAGGGGGTGTAATACGGTGAACTGACTTTGTAGGTTTTTGTATCGCAAATGTGCGGATAGCAAGATTCGCCACCGACTTTTCTTTTATCCAATTAAGGGAAGGTGAAAAGAACAGGAAAAGACCTTCGTTAGATTCTGAGTAAGGGAGAAGGTTATGAAAAGGGAAGGTATTAGCACCCCTTTCCATCCGTAGTTATCTACGGGCTCTTAGTTGCTCTTAGATCACTTTAAAATTGTGCTTTCGTGTGTTTGACAAAATGTTTTGAAAAGGCATTTCGCTTTGACTTTGTAATGATTCATGTAGGAATGTATACAAAGTGTTCGAAATGTTTCGCTTTTGAAAAGAGTTTGAACTTTGACAAAAGTGTGAGTGTGAAAAGTATTTTGATAGAGCAAGCAACTAAAAGTCTTATTACCTACTCGAATTGGTCGTTTTGTTATTTTACGCTCCTTTAGAATAGCGCTATCCACACCATTAGTTGGTAGGTAACTCTATTTGTTGGATGTAAGCGGACATTCGGGGGACATCGATGGTCATAGAAAGCAACTTGTAGGAAGTATCCTAGCACATTCAAGGGACTATCATCATTTTCGTGAGGCACAATCGAGGGTCAAGATCATGTATTCGAGGCTTACATCGTGGGTCTTATGATCTTTGTATCGAAGGGACTATGATGATTTGTGTTGAAGGCAACGGTGCTAGAATACCTCTACGTTCGAGGGACATGACCATATTTGGATTCGTAAAGGCAACGAGAGAGAATTACCCTAAGGGGTGCATGTGTGAAAGAGTGCATTGATTTCAGGTATTTTATCTTGGAAATTAGATAGAGCTATTGTTCAATTTTACCTTGCCATACACGCCTAATTACTAGCAGTTTATAGGGTGCAGAAATTAAAATGCGGAAAGATAAAGTGCCGAAAGATAAATCCTACGCTATTACATGGCTTTGGGGCAGATACATAATTTAAACTTGCGGAAAATAAAAACCCTAATTTAGCTATTACCTCCCATAAGCAGTTACATTATTTGAAAAAGGAAAACGATAAAAGAAATCGTCTGAAACGGGACAACTTGCAAGAGAATGAGAAATCGGAAAATACGAGAGGAATCGAATAAGAGGAAAATGTTAGTAAAAATGCAAATTTTTGAATGAGAAAAATATTTCATGCTGGAAATAACATAAATATGCTAAAATATTTTTTTGGGATTTTTTGGATGCAATTTAATAATTAAAAACTAATTAAAAGTGATTTAAATGATAAATTAGGAATAAAAATAAATATGCATGCAAAATAGTATTTTTTAATTTTTTAAATTAAATAAGTATTTTCTGAAAATAAATGCAAAAGGAAAAATATTTTTGATGATTTTTAATGCATGAGTAAAAATTATGAAAAGAATTAAAATTGCATGGAAAAATATGAAAATATGAAAATAATTGAAAAAGTTTGATGTTTGTAAAAAGAAATCAAAACCGGTCCCTGTGAGGTTCGAACTCGTGACATGGGAGAGCATCTGTCAACAGGAAGCGCCTTAACCAACTGAGCCAGCGTGCAAGTGTGTTTGAAAACTGGAACGAGTAGGTTACAAACACGCGTCTCCTCCCCATTGCCTCGTCTCCGCGCCAAACTTCATCTCTTTCGTTTTGAATTTTTGAAAACTCAGCGTTGGCCATTGTTCGACGCTACAGACCCTGGCTAAATCAAAAATCAAGCACACATAATATAAATAACATCTAAGACCATGGATCGATTCAGGACATCATTCCGAATGCATTGGTAATAGTCTCATGGTCCAATTTTTCCGTTTAAGCAAAGCCCTAAATCGTGGTCAAGAACCCTAGTTATGGCATAACACGTTTCAGGCCATGGAAACGCAATTAACCTGCCCAGATCGCTTGCAAACTTTGTTCTAAACATGAAACAAACATCAAAACTTGTTAATAATGCATGAATAATGAAACACGATTTTGAAAAAAGGATGAACAAACCGATTCGTGATTTCTTGATTCTGGATGCTTTTGGATGATGTAAGGGTCTGGATCGACTCAAGAGGTATCAAGGAATGCAATGGACACCTCAAAATCGATTGAAAACGGCTGGAACTAGGGCTGCAATTGACTTGTAGGGCACGATTTTCTTGAGCTTCAATAGGGTTTCTCCAGTCAAATATTCTACCCTAATTCGTGTGTCATAAGTTGTGTATATATAGTAGAAGGATTCAGAGTTGTTTTGAGAAAGAATCAATCACTAATCAATGCAAATCAAATTTGATTTTGTACAAAATCAAATTTTCATTTTTTTGATCAATTTTCAATCAAATCTTGCCATACCAATCCAAATTTCGAAATTTGCTGGCTTTATTGAGTTGCTTGGATCCCAAGGAAGAGAGAAAAATCAAGTTTGTATTTAATTTTGATTTTATACTTTATTTTTAAATTTAATTTGTATTTAAATGAATAAATTCCAAATTAAATAGAAAAATAAAATAAAAATTCGTGGCATTGGGCTTGGATATTCCTAATTGCATAAGGAACAAGTTTGGATGAAGAAAAAGTAAGCCCATTTGCAAAAAAATTTATTTTTAGAAGCATCTCTCTTTGTGCACTTCTCCAAAATTGTCCAACTTGTGAATGGTGTATCTTGCTCAATTTTCCACATTTTTGAGTGTTCTTGGACTTTTTGGAAAGCTCTAAGAGTACTCTAACCAAAACTTTTGGTCTCATCTCAATTGGAGTTTCCATGCTCAATATATCTTCAAAACAAAATGTTGACTTTTTGTTGACTTTGAAAAGGACCTATAATGTTTTGATCCATACCTTCCAAATGAAGCATTTTTTGAACATTCTTGTGAGACATGAAGTTGTAGAGAATTGAATTTCCTTCAAAACAAGAGGTGGTGGAAAATTTCGAGAAAGTATGAAGAAGTTATGCTCACCAAAGTTTGGTTGACTTTTCACTAAGAAACCCTAATTTGGAAAGTTTGACTTTTGAGCAAATCTTGAGTTTTCTTGATGAATCATGATAAACCCTTGATCAAATGATGAATGTAACTTCAAAATGAGGATGTTGACCAAAAATCATGAAGTTTGACTGTATGTTGACCACAATTGACTTTTTGTCCAATACAACTGATTTTCAACCATCTGAGCAATTGTCTGAGGAAATTTGATCTGTGAAGCTTGAAACTTGACATGGAGAATCCTTGAAGAATATGAGGAGGCATGATGACCATTAGAGATGTTAGAAGTACATCTTGATCTGAGAATTGCCAAACCCTAGTTTGGGTTGATTATCTAGGAGAGGGTTTGTCTGATCAACCCTTGAGGAATCCTTGAGTATGGATGTATGAGACATCTTGAGAAGATGGAGGGCAAATTTTGGGGTATGACAGCTGCCCCTGTTCAATCTTCTTGTACTGGAAGGGTTAGATTGGCATGTTCGCCTTTCGTGACCTGGAGGTAGAAGATGATTGAACACTTGAGTACACCTGAAAATTTGCACTCGCTGGTGATACGGGAATGGGCTTACAGATGCCATTTGGAGAAACTGGAGACTTCACTGGGGAATGAGTCGTACGCTAGACTCGAGGTTGTTGATAGGAGAACAGACGGGAACGAGCTTAAGATGCCATCCGGAAAGATCAATGTTGGGGAGTGAGCCATACGCTAGGCTCTGTAGACGTTTCTGGAAGTGGAAGGAGCATGGAGATGGGCTTAAGATGCCATCCGGAGGGAGTCGTACGTTAGACTTCGTGCTCATCTTTGAATGAAGTTATTGGTTTGTATTGGTTTTTAACCAAATATGCAGCATTCTGAAGGTGGAGAATTGTCGACACGTAGTCGGAGATGGGCTTAAGATGCCATCCAAGGCAATCGAGTCATATGTCGATCAGAGTTGTTGATAATAAGAAGGATTCGCAATAGATCTTCGCGACATTAGGGGATAGTAATTTGGCAAAGTGTGGACAGTTTCCCTGTTGTGCATCGGGTGTTGGTCCACTGCCTGTTATCGGAGGATAACTTGTGATCGTTTGGAGAAAACAAGAGAAACTTTGATAGAATATTTGTTAGTCTTATGCAAAGTATGATGCATGCCAATGCGTATGAATGACATATGCACGAATTATGACTTTTATGAGTAATGTATGAATGATAGATGTTGTGGTATTTCAAAACATATCCATCTTGAAGAAGATGCGGGAGTTCTGCTTGGGGATTTCTGACTTCTGTTTAAGGATGGAGATCCTTAGAAGAAAGATTACTTTGATTCCTTCGATGCACTATCTGACCAAGTTTCGGGCCTAGATACGGTCGAAAATTCCATAAGTAGACTCACGGGAGAGTCCGGGGTTACTCATCGGGTTTTGTGTAAATCTTGCCGAGAGTACTTGATAATTGTTGGGAGACCGTAGAAGGACTTGGGGGCGTCGTGATCTCTAGCTGGGAAAAAGGATGTAGGTTTCCTCCGGTGCACTATCTGACCAAGTTTTAACCGACATTGCTAGAGAAAAGGGAACCGAGAGATATCTTGTTGGGGTAAACACCTCGCCGGGATGAAATGTTACCGTCAAGATGGGTGTAATCCAGCTTAAGTTGAGTGGAATCACCGCCGGGACCCGGCGCGATCACTGGAGGAGGTTTGTGGTGAGTGACATCTCTCGGGATCATGTTCTGGGGAAGTGTATTGGTGACTTTCGTCATCTCAATTCTCGGAGACTGTAGCAATTACTTTTGCACGCTCACTTTTCGCATGTTTGTGAATAGATTTTTATTGTCACATGCATATAATCATTCAAAGTAAACATTGGACTTATGCAAACAACAACAAAGGAAAATTGTAAAGAGAAAGAACTCGATTTATTTGAAATGTATGGCCAAATAGTTTGTACACAAGAAAGGTAAAAGCTGCGAAACAATCTCGTTAAGTTCCAACTATGCTAGTACTCATATATTTCAACTATCTCATCTCCTTGTCACAAGAGAAAGTGAGTGAATCGATCTTCGCCATTTGAATCTTGAATGATAGAGTCTCGTAGATGGGTGATCCGACGAGACATAGTCGACGCTTAAATCCCTAACTTTGCCTAGACCGCCTCTTTCGGTTTTAAGTCTAATGATACCCTTTTTGCCCAAGCCGCTTTTTAGGTTTTTGACTTGCCGGTGTACATGTTTTTGTATATATCCTTAACTTTGCCCGAACCCTTTTGGTTCGCCAGATGCCCTTATTTTGCCTGTGTCACCGACCTAGCGGGTCTCGCTCATGCGTAGTATTTTTGACTATGTCTCGATTCTGTGGTGGAAGTCTTCGCCATCCATGGTGCTAAGTATCATAGCTCCACGGAAAATATTGTTTTGACTACAAACGGTCCCTCGAGGTGGGAGTCCATTTGCCCTCGGATATTCCCGAGTCTCAAGATACCTATTCACGCCATAGTACCAAGGTTTCTCTCCGATCAAGCTCATAACAATACCGTTCGCCAAACTTCTCAATGATAACTGGGAGCCTCGTTGTCCCATCCGACCTTGAACATAGATGACATAGTAGCCAATGCGCTCGCTAACCGATTCTCTTCTCGTGGAATGTGATTGAAAGTAATCTCTTCGCTGTGGGATCAAACTCAAAACATGCTCTCGATATGGAATGAGATTTGATGCTTCGATCCCACTCGCCTTAATCGACCGACACTAAAGCCGAGTCTCCATACACTTGTAAGAATTTGATCCTTAAGTCAATAGCATCTTTAATACCCATAATGCACGCTCAGATTCGACCATGTTGTTCGTGCAACCAAACATAATCAAGCGGTGAAAGGCGTGTCCGCCCGTAGGGATGTAATGATGGCGCCAATTCCATTGGCGCGCTTGAGGCTCCATCAAAGACCATGGTCCATCGATCCTTGTTTAGGTCCTTCGTCCGGCCCGGTTCTTCGCAACTGTGACTAGCAAAACATCTTCATCCGAAATTAACCGCATAGACCGATAGTCGCTCACGGCTTGATGAGCCAAATGATCGGCTACTACACTTCCTTTGATCGCTTCGAGAAGTGTACCGGATGTCATACTCGGTCAAGATCATCCGCCATCTTGCTATTCTTCCGAGAGAGCGGTTTCTCAAATATGTATTTTATCGATCCATCTTGGAAATCAACAAGGTAGTGTGAGTCAACATATACTGCCTTAGTCGGCGAGCAACCCAAGCCAAAGCGTAAGTTTTCTCGAGTGTGAGTATCTTGTTTCACAATGGTAAATTTTGCTAAGGTAGTATATTGCATGCTCTTTTCGACTGCACTCGCCATGTTGCCCCAACACACATCCCATTGAATTTCTAGCACCGCCATGTACATGATAAGAGGTCTTCCTTGGCGCATCGGATAGGAGGATTATGTAGGTACCTTGATTTTGTCAAACGCGATCCGCAATCGCTGCTCCATTCTACTACTTGATCTTTCTTAAGTAACTTGAAGATTGGCTCACAAGTAGCAGTTAGATGTGCAATGAATCTGGCAATGTAGTTCAATCGGCCCAAGAAACCTCTGACTTCCTTCTCGGTACGGGGAGCTGGAATCTCTTGAATAGCTTTAACCTTGGCGGGATCAACTTCAATACCTTTACCACTGACAACAAACCCTAGGAGTTTTTCGGATCTGACTCCAAAAGTGCACTTGTTAGGATTAAGTCTTAGTCTATACTTCTTCAATCTATCAAATAGTTTCTGCAAATGATCAAGATGTTGTTCTTCAGTCTGTGATCGAGCTATCATGTCGTCGACGTAGACCTCTATCTCGTGATGAATCATGTCATGAAATAATGTTACCATAGCACCGATAAGTGGCGTTCTTCACCCAAACGGCATAACCTTATAGCGTAGTGCCCCACCGTAACAAAAGTAGTCTTCCATGTCTCGGAGCCATTTTGATCCGATTGTAACCGAGAAACCATCCATGAAGGAGAAAACCTTATGCGAGCGTGTTCTCAACCGTAACATCAATATGAGGAAGTGGAAATCTTCTGACTCGCTTTGTTCATCTCAGTAATCCACACACATTCGTATTTTGCCATCCTTCTTAGGTACATGTACCACATTCACAACCCATTATGGATAGAAGTAAAATTTAAGAAACCGTGTTGAATCGCTTCATAACTTCGGCTTTGATTTTCTCTCGACATCTCAGACGATGCGACGAACCTTCTGTTTCACCGAGAAAACCTTCTTTAGTCGGCAACGTGTACCAAAATATCAATGTCTAAACTCGCATGTCTTCGATAACCAAGAAAAACCTCAATATAGTCTCGTAGCATCCGAACCAACCTTTCTTTAACACTGCTCAAGACCCGCCCTATCTTGATCTCTTTTCCGCCTTCATCGCACTCCAAATTCACAACCTCAACTCGCTCTTCGTGGTCAGATAACTCGCCTTCTTGTCAGTAGCACCGCAAGTTCTCCTAGCACTTCACAATCTTCCTCACTTTCGCCTTCGGCTTGGTAGATCGGATTATCAAGTCATATTTAGCAATAGCATAGCTGTTATCAACAAGATTCGAGTGATTCTGCAGTTGTACCACGTGTGTAAGAAACACATTTTAAGGGTGATAAAGTAAAAAGAAAGAAAACAAACAATTGAATGCAAAAGTCCAACGATTTTATTGAATGAAAATATGCAAATGATGATAATAACCTCACAAACGAACCATGATGCCCCGGGCAAGGCACTAGGCTTTAGAGTTTATTGTTCGAAACACAGAAAATACGAAAAGCAAAATAAAACAAGAGCAATTACTCCTGACTAAAGGAGATTGGTATGACGTCTTCAGTCTTCCAATTGCTGAGTCCGTTGTCCGAGTCGAAGATCCACCGATGTCGAAGTCGTTGTCGCCGCCTTCTATAGCATGGATTCCACTTTGGCCGATACGGAAAGGAAGTTGGCCATGTTCATGGCGATCATCTTTCCGACCCTTGATGGTGAAGCCTAAACCAGCCTTGTCGATTTGAAAGGAAGATCAGGGAGTTGTCCCCAAATAGTACGACCTTCTTCAACTGCAGCTTGAGCATCTTTCAGCGAGGCCATCCTAGGTGGGACTTGTGTCACTTCAGGAGTGACAGGAGAGTCAACAGGCATGACTCTGGGGACTGCTTCAAAAGCTTGACAGGAGTCTCGAAGAATTCACCTTCCATCTCGAGGTATCGGAATGATTGTAGATGACCCACCATATACTCTTCTTCACCACATACCGAACAACTTTCCTTTCACCGGTACTTCACTTCCGATGTAAGGTAGAGGTATACCGCCCCATGTATCCAAGGGCCCAAGTAGGAAAGAATAAGTCACGGATGTCCATGACAAAGAAAGTGGAATCAAAAGTCGGGAACCGACTTTAACAGCAGAGTGAGCTTCCAAGCACTCTCGCTTAGAACCATCAAAAGCTCTCTCAATTATGTCACTGGTCTCGAACCAACCCTTCGACATCAAGTCGATCAAAAGAAGTCTTCGAAGGATATTCAAAGCGTAACCGTATCCACCGTAACATGAGACAATGTAACGCCTTGCATTCGACAGAGATGCAAGGCTTTGTTGTGTTTCTTTCCCAGGGTCAAATCAAGATCGAGAAACCTAGGTCGTTGTTGGCAGCCGTGCTAGCAATACAAACTTCAAATTGATCGTGGTAGTGTCTTATGGCACGTGAGCATTCTTCGTAAACTTCACCAAGGCATTAGCATGAGCCTCGAGCACAAGAGAGCAAGCATGGATATCTTGGACGGAGTCTCGTCCCAACTGCTCCACAACATTGTAGTCACTCTTCTTGATAATCTTCGTAATTTCCTCCATTTCTTGTTTGGAGGTGTCCTCAGTAACTTCCTTTGGTACTTCTGGCTGAGTAGGATGAGTCACTGGTTCTTGGGGAATGGATTGAATAGCTGGCATGCGAGCTAGAGTCGCAGTATCCTTTGGAGGAAAGATTTCTGGAGAGAAAACCCTTCCGGTTCTGGTCACCTTACTTGATCCGGTGATGTTGTCAATGTCAGTGATGGTAGCTTCAACTGTAAGATCTTCAATGGTCAGAGGGTCTTGCTTGACGCCATGATAGTAAACATCAGCTCCATAATTCCAAGGGATAGCCTTGTCAGAGGAATATGGAACTGGTCTTGGAGAAGTAATGATGAGAGGTGCCACCCTAAGCACAGGATCAACAGAGGAAATCCTTATTGTGTTAACATCCGCATAGTCTTCTGGGAAATTGTCACCCCATCCGGTTACTTTAACATCTTCAATGGGAATCATGTAGCTCTCAGGAACAGTGTATTTCACCATGTAATCATACTTTCCACTTGGCTTCCCCAAGGTATCCCACACAGATGGTGCGGCTCATTCGCATTGTCGATCTTCAACTTAGACATTTCTTCACACAGCTTCTGCACAGGTGGTTTCAGAAATAGTATCTCACGGTTATCCATCATGCACTGAACACATCTTCTCAACCAAGCACAACCATCGTGCAGATGGGCACCAACGACTCCGGGCATCCTGGTTGACACCGCTTGTAACAAATTCTTCTTAATACCATCGAGGAATGGTCAAGTCATCTATGTTGAAAATGTAAGTATCGCCACCAACAAAGATTGGAACTCTTGTCATGGTTAGGCATGGGCGTTGATCACATTCGAGTCTCAACAGAGGATCAAACTCAATCTGCTTAGCTTCAATCATATCGAATCTTGTTCTTCGTGAGCCCAACAATCATCGACTATGTCCGTGGCTATTGGAATGGTAAGCACACTTAGCATTAGGATTGTATCTCGGAGAGGAAGTGTTGATGTTTTGAGGAGGATCCTCAAGGTTATCTCTTCTTTCAACATGTGTTGCAAAGCTTGCACAATGGCATGTTGATCTTCAGAACTGCCTTCGTGCGCCTGCTCACGCCGCTGTCTCACCGAGGTCAGGTCGATGTAGGATCGAGATCACAACCGCCCCAACAGATTGCGGTCGATCTTGGCTCGCTTTTCTAACCATACACAAGATTGGCTTCTTTCTTAGCACCAAAAGATCTCTTCGCAGATTTGAAGATGTCTCTACCGAATCTTCCCACTTGATACCACCTTCAATACGTCAAAATCACCGTGAATCCGGTCAAGATTTTCCAATTAGATGATTGAAGAATGGGCCTCGCTGTTCCCATAAACATATCAACCAACTCCCTGTTGGACAAGGGTGGTTGAACTCACTCGCTAGATCTCTCCACTCTCGAGCATACTCCTTGAACTTCTCATCACGACCCATAGACTTGCTTTGTAGTTGCATCCGAGTGGGTGTCAATTCAGCATTGTACTCATACTGTCTATAGAAAGCATCCGCTAAGTCACTCCAAGTACGCACACGGTCATTCTCTAGCTGATAATACCATTCCAATTGAGTTCCGGTCAAACTCTCTTGAAAATAGTTCATCCACAACCTGTCATCAGTGTGGGGGTTGACTTTCTGAACATAGGACTTCAAATGCAGCTTAGGGCAAGAAATGCCGTCATAATTCGCAAATGTTTTGAACTTGGGAGGAATCACAACACCAGGGACAAGACTCAGATCATCAAAATTCAGCCCGGACATCTTCAGGTTTTCCACAAGATTCGACGGTCTTCAAGTTGTTTGTACTTGTCATCTTCATCGAGTATTGACCATTATCATAGTCTTTTTCGTGCTCATGTTGCTTCGCCGCCATCACCTTGTTACTTTTCTCATCCTCCTTCTTGACACTTCCTTCGAGAGCTCAATTTACTAACCACTCTAGGACCACCTTTGTAGCTCCGCCCATGTTGAGAAGACCAACAACCTTCTTCTTCCTGTTGATGAGCTTCAGATCTTCTTGGCCTTGGACCAAGCTGGTGAACATTTGTCAAACCGAGCGCTCGAGCCTCGAGATCTTTGATGACGCTCAAGAGCCATTTCGCTAAAATAAATAGCGAGCAAATGAGAAACCAATCTTCAATGTACCGTGATGCAATGTTATGCTATGATATGCAATGTTTATGGATGCAATGCAATGTTTTCAAGGACCTTAGAGATTTAAATTTGTTAAACAAGCAATGAACAAACATTTATTAGTACTCCTTTTATTCTTTTTCTTTTTAAGTACAAAAGATAGTTCCAAACAATAAAAGAAAAACATATAAATGCTAAAGCTCTAAGTCTCCCATGGGCGCTCCTCTTAGTGCCGAGGTAGGCGCTGATGCTTCGCCTCGTGAAGTAGCTTTGTCAACTCTAGCACTTTCTTCTCACTTGCATAACATCGAGCTTCAAAGGTATCCCTTTCTTCTTAAGTCGAATCCAGATCTCTTCAAGTCTTCAAAATCGTGAGGCATGTCGGGATGGAGAACGGTATAGGTACGCCACCTATTGCAACAGTTCCATAGTTACTGGTAAAACAGGCGTGAATGGCATCATGAGGTTTTGAGCTCGAGCTCTCACCCATTTGAGGTAAGGTTCCCAAGGAATGGAGTTTTGGTGCCCCAAAGTCTTGGTATCAGTCTTCTTTACCATGCCCCAAGCGTGTATAAACCTTCATCGGTAATTCAGGAGATCGTGATTGTAGTCGAACACAATATCTTGGAGAAGCATATCATGCGGACCATATCTTCGAGCAAAACCAAACTGACGTAGAGCTAAAGAAGGGTTGTAAGTAATACCTCCCCTCATACCAAGTTGTGGTACATTAGGGAATTCTCCACAACGCTCAATGAATGTGAAGTCCTTTGGGGAGAAAAGATTCCATCGGATATCTGAATGAGAGAGTGACATTAGTCTTTGAGACCATCTCAACCTTTGTTCATTCTTCAAAACTGATGGAGGAAGGTGCGAAATAAACCACCTGGAAAGTAACGGTATACAACACATGAGAGTTCCTTGTCTTTTGATGGTACGAGTGTGGAGAGAATGTAGGATGTCTCCAAGTAAAGTGGGCACAGGATTACGGGTAAGAAACAACTTGATGGCATTGACATCTATGAATTGATCCGAGTTAGGGAATAGAACCAAACCATAGATTAGCACGGCCACAATGTCTTCAAATGCATGGAAACTCATAACTTTGAGGAATTCTTGGGCTTTCTTAATTAAGAACTTGGCAAGTAAACCCTTAACTCCGCTTCTTGTTTCCCAATTGGCTTCAATGTCTGAGCGCTTTAGATGTAAGGCGAATGCGATGTCTTCGTATTTAGGAACCTTTTCCAAACCGGTGAATGGCATTTGGTCAAGAATAGGTACCCCAAGTAGCTTAGAGAACTCTTCCAAGGTAGGAACCAACTGATAATCTGGGAATGTAAAGCAATGGTGTTTCGGATCGAAGAATTGGAACAGGACGTGCATCATATCTTCTTCAAAACCGGAGATAACCAAATCAAGTAGATAACCATGTCTTTTGATGAACCGAGCATGGTCGGAATCAAACCAATTTTGAGTCGAGAAGGTATACCCATGAAGTTGATTCGGATAGTCTTTCTAGAAGCCATAATCCCCTACAAAACAGAGCAAAGATAAATCCCTAGGTCCTTGAAATAGTTAGAAATGATATGCAATGAAAATGATGTCATGATGTCATGATGTCATGTTTAGCACACATAAACAATTCACACAATGAGCCTAGGTTTAAGGCTTGCAAGAGGTATAGGTGATTACCCCACCAAAAGTTTGAGTTGGTTCATCCTGTCCTATAATAGTAACCGGTTCTAGGAATCTCATATCATTGATCTTTCTCGAGATGCTTATTTCAATACGACTACCAAGTGGTCGATCAAAATATCCCAAAAGTTTGATCTTAATGAGCGAGCGTCGAGTATCAACTAACCTTAGTCGACCAAAGCCGCCATCTCACTACCTTCTAATGGCCAAGATGGGTCAATTAAGGTTCTAAAAGTTTAGTTAGCTGATGACACCACGCAGAAGCCAAATACTATCCTCAACTTGGAAATGAAGAGTATCAGGACATCCAAAGTGTCACGCTAACGTAGCCATCATGTTGACCGTTTCGATATACGTCTAACGGTCGCGACGATTTATTGCTACTTACCTAAAAAGGAAACCCGGATCCGGGTGTAGGATCCCCCATAAATATAATACCCAAGCAACCCTTAAAGATAAAGCAAGCAAGTCAAACAGAAAGCAATAAAGGTGATCTAGAAATCCCTAAGGTAATTCTCTCTTTAGGGTGTGCCCCCAGCAGAGTCGCCAGTTCTGTAATACGGTGAACTGACTTTGTAGGTTTTTGTCTCGCAAATGTGCGGATAGCAAGAGTCGCCACCGACTTTTCTTTTATCCAATTAAGGGAAGGTGAAAAGAACAAGAAAAGACCTTTGTTAGATTCTGAGTAAGGGAGAAGGTTATGAAAAGGGAAGGTATTAGCACCCCTTTCCATCCGTAGTTATCTACGGGCTCTTAGTTGCTCTTAGTTCACTTTAAAAATTCTGCTTTCTGTGTGTTTGACAAAAATGTTTTGAAAAGGCATTTCGCTTTGACTTTGTAATGATTCATGTAGGAATGTATACAAAGTGTTCGGAAATGTTTCGTTTTTGAAAAGAGTTTGAACTTTGACAAAAGTGTGAGGTGTGAAAAGTATTTTGATAGAGCAAGCAACTAAAAGTCTTATTACCTACTCGTAATTGGTCGCTTGTTACTTTACGCTCCTTTAGAATAGCGCTATCCACACCATTAGTTGGTAGGTAACTCTATTTGTTGGATGTAAGCGGACATTCAAGGGACATCGGATGGTCATAGAAAGTAACTTGTAGGAAGTATCCTAGAACATTCAAGGACTATCATCATTTTCGAGGCGACAATCGAGGGTCAAGATCATGTATTCGAGGCTACATCGTGGGTCTTATGATCTTTGTATCGAAGGGACTATGATGATTTGTTTTGAAGGCAACGGTGCTAGAATACCTCTACGTTCGAGGGACATGACCATATTTGGATTCGTAAAGGCAACGAGAGAGAATTACCCTAAGGGGTGTGTGTGTGAAAGAGTGCATTGATTTCAGGTATTTTATCTTGGAAATTAGAGTGAGCTATTGTTCAATTTTATCTTGCCATACACGCCTAATTACTAGCAGTTTATAGGGTGCGGAAATTAAAATGCGGAAAGGTAAAGTGCGGAAAGATAAATCCTACGCTATTACATGGCTTTGGGGCAGATACATAATTTAAACTTGCGGAAAATAAAAACCCTAATTTAGCTATTACCTCCCATAAGCAGTTACATTATTTGAAAAAGGAAAACGATAAAAGAAATCGTCTGAAACGGGACAACTTGCAAGAGAATGAGAAATCGGAAAATACGAGAGGAATCGAATAAGAGGAAAATGTTAGTAAAAATGCAAATTTTTGAATGAGAAAAATATTTCATGCTGGAAATAACATAAATATGCTAAAATATTTTTTTGGGATTTTTTGGATGCAATTTAATAATTAAAAACTAATTAAAAGTGATTTAAATGATAAATTAGTGTTGCACCCCAAAGTTTGCCCTCTTATCTCAATTTTATCTGGTTTAAATTTCACGTTTATCATAACATTCACATGCAATCATACCGCTGGTTCTATGGTTACGGGTTGGAGTTGATTCCCAAAGATTTTCCGTTGAGCAGAAAAGGCGTGGCGCTTTCAACCAATCTAGGATATTTGAAAACGACAAGGTTTAATATTGAATCTTATCCTTTCATATCTATCGGTTTTCGGGGCTTGATGTTTGATCGTTGCAATGAATGGTCTTTTCTTGATGGAACTACGGATGTTTTGTTATTTTGAATATCATTACCTCTTGACTCAAGAGATCAATTCATCACGAGTTTGGGATTTGCTGTCGTTTCGAGTTCATGGATCAAGATGTGAAAAGGTGGATTATGATTATCCGTTTAGTGATCAACAATTCCAGTTCTAGTGCATTTGGTTTGCTCATCAACTTTGTTCGTTCTCGACAATAGTTGATGTATATGGAAATATTCATCCAGAGGACTTGTCTACAAGATTTACGAATGTCAAGTTGCCACATGTTTAGATCTTTTCCAGTCGCGTTCATCGCCCGCGAGATTCAAGGCATTCATTGAAAAAATTAGAAGTTTCCTTATGGAATTCGTTTGGTTTCAAATCTTTCTCTACTGCCGAATATGTTTCGATTTGGAAATGCGGTGATAATCCCATTAATTTCAAGTGGAATCTATCGCTCAATTCTTAAAGAATCATGAAATCGTCAAGTTGACTAAAGTTTTGAATCAAGAATTTTATTTGAAACTTAGAGTTTCAATTTTTGTCTCAAGTAGCAAAAGGTTCCGAATTTCTACATGAATGGATGAACATAGAAGCTTTGTGGCCGGGAAATTTAAAGGGATTCAAGTGCTTCTGAAATTTAAGCCACCAAACCATTTTTGTATTTAGAGTTTAATTCTCAAGTTTGGCATACTAGGGGGGTTCAAGTTCTAAAAATACAACGACCGTGTCACTTTTCGTTTGATTCAAGAATACGGATTTGGAATTGTGGATTGATTTGGATTTTAGGCGCATACTTTAATCAACATTTCGACTTAGTTTGTTTTAACCAAATTAATTTGGGTTCATGACAAATTTTTGGAATGTTTGGTTCATCACGAATTTTCAACTTTCATGCAATTTCCAACTTTCATACACAAATTGCTACAACGATGGAAATCGCATTGGTATTATTTGAAGATCTAAAACTAAAACTCATATTGATACATAATTACCAAATCTTGTGTTCATAAAATTGCAAGAGTTTTGAATTACTCTAAGGTTTTACAAGAGTACAAGAATGAGTATACATGTTTTACAACTTGTCAAGACTTTAAATGCAAATGATAGGTTACAAGTTTCCTATAATACTAGTACATCCTAATTATTTGTAAATCCGCCATATGCAAGTTTCTTCGTGGATGACTCCATTCTCGAGCCCTCCTTCCGATTCTTTCAAGTATGCTTTCCTCCATGTTTGATTGTTGTGCCAAGGCCTCACTAGAGTTCGTCCTCGCCACTTTGCTTTCATCATTCCAATGCCCGAGTTATATGAAACAAGAAAAGAGATAATTAGCAAATGATCAAAGAATTCAAACATCAACATAAGCAAAATACAAGACAATGCATTTTTTTTATCTCATCATTAGGATCTTCTTTTCGAATCAGTTGCAAGGGGTTTCGATTATAACCGAGGCCTCATAACAAATCATCGGCCATAAACTCACTATTACAAATCCTCAAGAGTGTTAACCCTTGGTTCACAATAGGAGGTGTAGAAAGAAGAAGAGGAAAAGCTTATAACTCGCTTGGCATGACAAGACAGAACTTTACACAGCAAGGGTAGGCATCTTTTCGTGCAAGTTTTACCATAAACAAGATCCAACAACAAAGATATCAAAACAGAGCAGCCTAATATATCAAAACAACCAGAAAAGTCAGAAATGATGAGCCCAATACAAATGATGCAAGCCCATCAAGCATTTTCGCAAGGCCTCTTACTTGTAAAATCAAAATAACAAGAACCAGCAAAACCCTAAGTCAGACAGTATTTAAGCATTGAAAACTTTAACACAAGAGGCAGTCACTGTTCATTCCAAGAACCCTAACAGCATACTAAACACAGCCATACGAAAACCCAGAAAAAGATTCATCATAAACCAACAAACAACATACTAAACGCATCCAAACAAGAACCCAGAAACCCAGAAACCCAGAACAGTACCCATCTAAAGATCCATCATCATTTTCCAGAAAAAGAAGACCCTTCAGAAAGGCAAAAACGAGGCAACAGAAGCAAGTGTTAAGGTAAATGGATCGATCTCACCGGGGTTGCGGTTGTAAACCGCCGTCCGCTGCCGTTCCGACCCTTGAGTCATCACCATAGCCTCTTTCCTTTTCGCTTTGTTGCATGTCCGCATGGGTTCTCCTCCGACAAAGACCTTTCACCGATTAGAATTTAGGGTTCCGTTTTTTCCCCCTTTCCGTTTCCAGCGAATCTGTAAACACGAAATCACAAACAGTTTATTTTCAAAAAAAACATCAGATAACAAGTAGCAACGTTAGATCGAGAGAGACAGCTGCGACCATGACCGCTCGGAAAACGCCAAGGTGAGAGATGAGGAAATCGCGTCGAGGGAGATAGTCATGAAACGAGATCGAGAGAGATCGCGGTGAACTTCGCAAATCGACGGTGAGAAGCGAGAGAGAGAGCGAGGAATGATCCGAGCGAGAGAGATGAGGGTCGAGTGAGTAAGGACCGATGGAGGTCTTTTCTTTTTTTTTTACTTAAGTTTTCTTTGCTTATTTTAAACTAAAAGGATTTATAATTATAAATTTAGTTTTAAGTATTATTATTAGGAATAATCATATCAGTTTTTTTTAGTTAGTTAATAATTAGTATAAATGATGAGTATCAGTTTTATAATTATATATTTAGATTCTTCATTTTATATTTTAAACAAAGTTAATATTTTATTTAATGAGTATATTAGATTAAGTCTTGTTGTTTAGTCCAGCGGTGACACTTGTCCTGCGGTGGTCTGCTCGAATTGATGCGTGTATATGTATGATAAGCAACCTTGCACCCTCATTCACAACCATAGATCTGTTCAAAAAACAGATCTAATGCTACAGAGTGGTGGACCATGCTTTCTTTCCATGGAGCTTCTACACAAGATCCAGCATCTTTGTTTTGGGCTTGGGCTCAGATTTGCTGTTCACACCCCCCAGATTTAAAGCTCCAATCAGGCCCATTTCTTAACCTCTCTTTAAATTCAATATTATGCAAGTTTTTTTTATATAATGATGTATTAAATAATAATTGGTATATGATAGTTTTTTATTTGTTGAATTATCAATTAAATTGCTAGTTGATTTTTTATCAAGTAAAAAAAAATCTATACTAAATATTATTTAAATTCCGGTTTGTATTGTGTGTTAATTTATTTTCTTTTATTATCCGCTTTATCATTATATGCTTGTATGTTTATTACACGATTGTACACTCCACTCTCGCATTAATATAAGAACAACAACGCCTTCGCTCTCTCTCATTTTTGGTTACCCACACCAAATTCTCTAAGGGTCTCATGGTTGGGGATGGGCATGGCCATCCTCACGAGATTAATTAAGGCCCTCGTTGCCTTGATTAATCATAACCAAAAACAATTGGTTCATATACCAATCACCATGCACCAGGGTCTCATGGTTGGGGATAGGAGCACCTATCCTCACGAGGTTAATCAAGTCCATATACTTGGTTAATCATAACCCGAAACATCATTTCTCTACGCCGCAATTTTCAATACACTTTCAAGTCAAAAATAATTAATTGAACTTGCAATTTCAAAAATCAATTTTTCTACAAAGAGAACAAAAAAAACATAGTGTTATGGTATTTAATTAAATTGTTAGAGGTTCGCCCAACGATTTAATTAAAATGTAAAGTATTTGGGCCATTAGAGGGTAACCCAATGACTTAAATACTTTATTCCATAACACTTAATAAAAAGTGAACTTCGTTTCACCTCACTCCTTTCATAATAAAGATTTTGGATGAGAGAAGATCGGTTGACCTCAATCACCAATCTCGAGTATCGAATCGTTAGAGGATATCCCGATGTTTTGGTACTTGCCATCTACCATTAAAATCAATTCAACCCATTCAAATCTTTTTCGCTCATATGCGATTATCAAAAATAAATAAAAAAACCTTTTCTTCTAAAATCAATACAAACAATCGAAGACATTTTCAACAAGAACTACGGAGTTTTGACTTTCCCATTGCACGAGGGAATACGTAGGCACGCGGTTTCGAAACCGTGTCAAACTCAAAATAATAACAAACAAATCCCTTTTCTTCTTTTCATAATTTAGAAATTAGCGATTACACGCACACAAACACATTTTGAACTAAATGGGTCCCATCGAGTACGATGGACGTAAGAGGTGCTAATACCTTCCTCTTGCGTAACCGACTCCCGAATCCATGCTTTTTGGTCTTGTAGACCGCCTTATCCGCATTTGTGGGGTTTTATCTATATTTCCCCGTTCTTTTTGGAACAAATAAAATTAGGTGGCGATTTCATTGTTTTGAAAATTCATTTAAATAATTTTTGAAAATCGAGTTGCTTCAGTTGGCGACTTCACTGGGGACAAATTTTTAAAACTTTTTTTGACTAAGCGAGTCAACCCTAGTTTAGTTCTTCGCATGTTTGTGTGTTTGTTTATCGCTTTCTTCTTTATACTTATCTATTGATTATTTGCTTATTTTCCTCTATGCTTTGTATATTATTTTGTTGATATATTATTGTGATGGGAATTCATGGGCATTGATACATAGATAAGCCCACTACCTGTGCTTCTAGGTCACCTTTAGGAATAGAGGGTCATGTAGCCTAGGTCCACTTGACTCCATTGTCTTGTTGGCCCGGCGAAGACTCCGCTTAGAGTTGGTTGTTTTAAGGAGGTTGTTGGCCTGCTAGCAGACATCAATCTTTGGACAAATGACCTATAACTCTAAGTTTGTTCATGTTGTCCTAACTAAGACCAAAACGCCAAATGTTGGATTTCGAGCATCCCATTAAGAGTCGTTTCTTGGGGTATACTTTTACAAATACTATCGCCACGTAGGCCTCTCGCGCGATGATAGTATTTGAAAAAGGGGATCTGAGACCCCAAGAAACATTTAGCCAAAAAACATAAGATTAGCCTTACCCGGGGAATTGTTGGGTAGACGTCGAAACCATGACCGGCCGATCCTATGAACCAGTTTTATTTAATTTGCAACATGCATTGCATACATTTGCATAAAACCATTTAGCATATAACTTTTATTTTCAGGGAACCTTATAGATTTTGTTGGTGCAGTAAGCAGCAAGGAAGAATGAATCCAACTGTGAAGATCGTTCCATGTCTCAAATTCAAAGAACTGAAGTTGGGGAGGCTGATAACTCAAAGTGAAAGAATTCACCGTCAAGAGAGCTTATTTTGGGAAAAGGTTTGGGAACATCCTAGATCTTTTGACTACCAATGTGGACATGGAAGCTTTGATTGCTCTGGCAAAGTACTATGATCCTCCTCTTCGATGCTTCACATTCCAAGACTTTCAGCTTGTTCCTACAATTGAGGAGTTCGAGAGAATTCTTAATTGGCCTTTGAAGGACGACACCCTTTCCTCAACATAGGGCAAGACTTGGATAAGGCTAAGGTAGTGCTGCCTTGTTTCTTCCCGTAAGGAGGTGGCACCTTGGATTACAGACAAAGGTATTCTTAGGCAAAACTTGGAGGATAAGTTGGTAAGTTTGAGTGTACAAGACGATTGGCCGACTTTCAGCTCCGTTCTTGCTTTGCTCATCTTTGGGGTGGTTTTGTTTCCAACTAATGAAATTGGTTACTTGAGCCCGTCTGCTATTGGCATATTCATGTCAAAGAACCTTGTTCCTTCACTGTTGGCTGATGTTCTTTACCATCTCCATGAGAGAAATCTGAAGAAGCGAGGGGTAGTTCTGTGTTTTTCTCCACTGCTGTATTTATGGTTAACATCTCATATTCCTCAAAGCGGACCGTGGGAGAGGATCCTGAGAAACTTATCTTGGTCTCAAAAAATGGCTTCGCTAACAGCCGATGGTGTGTTGTGGCATTCTCCAGGTTGGGGATTCGTTGATATTATCACTCACTGTGGTGGATATTCTAATGTTCCTTTGATTGGGTCTATGGGTTGCATCAATTATAACCCAAGACTTGCAACAAGACAATTGGGGTATCCGATGGAAAACGAACCAAGGCTTGAGCACTTGAAAGCTTCATTGTACACGAGCTTGGTAAAAAGGACCGCAACGTATTGAAGATCCGAAGAGCTTGGAGTCAAATCCATAGGAAAGTCGAGTTAATCAAGAGAGGCGGAATTGATGGAAGATCTTATCGCCAATGGGTGATAGAGAGAGTCCAAGAAATCAAGTCGCTTTACTTTGTGGAGGTACCTTTGATCATCCCGAACCTCGCAATCACTCATGTGCCGATAGAGGAGAATATGAGGCTTCGTGAAATTATCGAAGATGGAGGAGGAAAGATTGAGCTACAAAGCTCTAATTCTCGCATTTTCTCGTGAGCTGAAATTTGGAGGCCAACCTCAAGGAGGTAAAAGAAGAATTAGCGGGAAGGAGAAGACAGAATGAAGAGGATGAAGAGCTCCTGATGAGATGTTCTGAAGACTTGAGGAGTGCTGCAAGTGGGGCAAGGGACCTCCGTCGACAATTGAAGACCGCTCAGCATCAAAGGGGCCAGGCTTATCTAGATGAAGGAAAGGCCGTTGAAGAAAAGAGAGCATTGAAAGCACATCTCGAAGCAAAGATTTCAAAATTAGAAGCTTCTCTAGCACGAACCAATAAAATGCTAGAGAATGAGATAATTGCAAAAGAAGAAGTCTGCATCGCCCGAGAATTGGAAGCAATTGAATTAGCTGAAAAAGTTCAAGAGCTGAACATTACGAGGGAAGAAAGAGATAGCAATAGGGATGCTTACGAAGGCCTTAGAGAGCAATGCCAAGGTTGGATTGATGAGATCCAAAAGCTGAATCGTCTGTTAGATGAAAAGGATGAACTGGTGTCCTTCCTAGAAGAGTAGAATGGGCATTTCTATTGGAAGTACAGTGGAATGGTCGACATGTGTAACCATTTGATTGTTGACGTACCTTGGAGGCTCAGGTCGGCCCTAGACGTACCTTGTTGACGTACCCTGTGAGCGATTTCCTCTTCCTTTGTCAAGATGTGGTGAACAGGTTCAAGGCGGAAACTAGAGATTTGAAGCCTCGTCGTGGACAGCATTTCTAGTTTTTAGCCACTTATCTTATTTGAATATTTGAATCTAATTATTAATGTAATGATTTAAATTCCAGTACGTATCTTTTTGCTCTGTTTGAGCTTGAACAGCCTTGTAGTCGCAACTAGCACTTTGAGTTTCTATGAGATTTCGTTGAATTACAGTTTAATCAGTCTTTTCTCTAATGCTTATTGTTAACTAACGAGTCTTCAAAGAGTCCCTGAAAATAAAATGTACAAAAAACACATCATGGGCATGCATACATACTCCCATAACATATCATACATGACAGGGTATTGAGATCAGTCATCTTACTTCTGCCGTTGATTTTCTTCTCCATAGACGAGAGACTACAGGTTTCGTTGTCCATCGGCACCCGACAAGAAATAACTTGAAGAAATTGATGGAGAAGATGGAAGTCGACATGGCTTCCTAGGGACAAGAATGGATGCTCGTAGGGCAATTGATGGAGATAATTCAAAACATGGCTCGCAACAAGAGGAGTTGAGAGCTCGTTGAGGCGCACCACCATCAAGAAGCCGCATTGTTCCTCCCCTCACGGAATGCTTTGTCCGAATTAGCTTGGAAGTCAACACCGGTCTTGTGGATCTTACCGCAGAATCAAGTCGCTCAAATGAATCACGCCGGTGGTTCCTCCGCCTACTCCCACACATCGCCAGCAGCCTGAGCTGTGGTGGATTCCTCCACCGTGCGTAGGACTATTCGATTCCCTCCCCGATCGAGGAGGATAACTTTGAGGATTGGTTTTCCAATGTCGAAGAACCAACCGAAGCTGATCGGAAGTTGAAGATGCTTGAGGAGCGCATGCAAGCCTTTGAGAATCAGGAAGTCTTGGGTTTCGACATGTCCAACTTGGGATTGGTTCAAGGAGTGAAGATTCCTCCAAAATTCAAAATCCCAGAGCTTTCAAAGTACAAGGGCAACTCTTGTCCTAAAACTCATTTGAGGTATTACTATAGGAGGATGTCTGCTTACACGAAGGATGAGAAGCTCTTGATGCATTTTTTCCAAGATAGTTTGACTGATGGGCCATTGGATTGGTATATGGGCCTTGATAGCTCCCAGGTGCGAACTTGGAGAGAGTTGATTGTTGCTTTTGTTCAACACTATGGCTTTAACACTGATATGGCGCCTACGAGAACCCAGTTGCACAACTTAGCTCAGAAGAAAACTGAATCTTTCAAGGAGTACGCGCAAAGGTGGCGTGAGGTAGCTGCTAAAGTTCAACCCCCTATGGTAGAACGAGAGATGGTGGAAATGTTTACCGGCACACTAGATGGGCCGTACTATGCCTCTTGCAGTCTGACTAGTACTTTCGCTGACATGGTGATGTTTGGTGAAAGAGTTGAGATGGGGATCAAGTTAGGAAAGATTCAGATGTCATCGACAAGAATCGTTTGGTGGCGCCTAAAAAGTCTTTAGCGGTTACCGAAGAAGAAAGAAGGCGAGTCGAGCGCATATGAGCGAAGAGGAAAAGAGAAGCGCCGAGAATTCACCAAGTTGTCATCAGAACTATTCCCGCTAGCATTCCAAAACAAGATGTTGTTCCAAGACAACCGCCACCGAGACCCGTGAAGAAGTTTGATCCTTGCCAATGTCTTATGCGATGTTTTGCTCATTTGCAAAGTTTGAATATGATTGAGTCACAGTTTGAAGATTGACCCGATAACTCCGCCAAAATATTTTAATACGAATGCTCGTTGCCTTTACCACCCAATGCCTGGGCATTCTATTGAAAATCAGACGCCTTCAAATACAAGGTTCAGAACCTGCTTGACACAGAGGCAATCAACTTTGGACCTCCTCCCACTCCTAATATCATTCAGCACCCTTTACCTCCTCATGGTGGAAACGCTGTTAATGCAATTTGCGAAGATGGAAGTTTGAACCTGATAATGGATGTTAATGTTCTGACCACCCCGTTGAGGTGGATAAAGAAGCAATTGTTGTTGAAGGGAGATTTCCCTGGTTGTGATGATAGTTGTAGACGATGTTTGACCCAAGCTAAAGGTTGTGATGATTTGAGAAACGAGATTCAACGTTTGATTACTGATGGGACTCTTCAGTTCATCCAGAAAGTGTTTGATGTGCAGAATGGTCAAGATGAGGTTGATGTGGTTACTATCCCCGTCACTTCTAGAAGGATTCCCGTTACGATCCCTGTGCCGGCTAAAAAACCTCCTGTGATCATCACTTTGCCGGGTCCAGTACCCTACACTAGCGAAAAAGCCATCCCGTGGAATTATGGGTCTGAGTACTACCGTGACGGCAAGAGATTGAATGTGAAGACCTTTGAAGAAGGGAAGTCTGATGAAAAGAAGATTGAAGGAAATGAGCCTGTAGTGCTTGATATTGCTGAAGAAAGTCGGATTACCCGAAGTGGACGAATCTTCTCTCCACCCAATCTAGTTGAGAAAAGTCCTGAAGCTTTGGCCAAGGCTAAAGCAAAAGGGAAAGGAGTCATGATTGGGGGTAAGTCAACACCAAAGATTTCAGAACCTGTTCTGAGCCCTGAGTTGACCAAAGATGTTGAAGAACTGATGAGGTATATAAGGAAGAGCGATTACAAGATAATCGACCAGCTCGGCCAGACGCCCGCCAAGATTTCTATCTTAGCTTTGTTGAGGGATTATGAGCCTCACCGCAACGCTCTGATGCAGCTGTTGGGAACGTCTTTCGTTCCCCAAGAAATCTCGGTTAACCAATTTGGAGGCATTGTGAACAACATTTCGGCAAGTAATGGTCTCGGTTTTACTGACTTCGATTTACCTCCCCGAGGGAAGGAAGCATAACAAAGCGCTACACGTTTCCGTGGAGACAGCGAGAACTACTTTATCCCGTGTGCTGGTTGACATGGGATCATCCCTCAATGTTCTTCCAAAGTCTACTCTCTTGAAGTTGGACTATGAAGGGGTTGTGCTGAGACCCAGTGATTTGATAGTTAAGGCATTTGATGGGTCGAAGAGGTCAGTGTTTGGCGAGGTGGATTTGCCTATTAAGGTAGGCCCGCAGGTTTTTGATGCAACTTTTTTCGTCATGGATATTAATCCCTCCTACTGTTGTTTGCTTGGACGCCCCTGGATTCATGGGGCTGGTGCTGTGACATCCACTTTGCACCAAAAGTTGAAGTTCTTAATTAATGGGAAGGTGGTCACCATTTATGGTGAAGAAGATTATGTCGTCAGTCATCTGAGCAACTTTCAATATGTTGAAATTGAAGGAGAGATCCACGAAACTCCATGCCAAGCTTTTGAGGCCGTATCAGTCGACAAGATCCCTTTGCAAAAAGGTGAAGTCTCTATGGCATCCTACAAGCAAGCTCAGGCTATTGTCAAGTCAGGACATCCCGAAGGGTGGGGAAGAGTGCTAGAGCTTCCTACCCAGACGGATAAGAGGGGTTTGGGTTTTGCTCCCGGAATGAAGGTCCCAGTCTCCACCCCAATGAGCAAAGGGGTGTCTCCTCCTGTCAAGTTTGTCAAAGGTGGAATCCAGATTAAAGATGTTGATGCTATTGATGGTGAAGCGGACAGTGGCTGTGAGGTGGACAAGTGGATCTACCCAACTGTTCCAGGACGTGAGCTTTCAAATTGGTTCGTTGAAGACGTTGTTGTGGTTACCCGTTTTGAAGAGTAATTTTTCTGTTTTTATGTCATGCCATAATTCCTACGTTATGCCCAAGACGTAGTGATCATGCTGTAGGGCCACCATGTTTTTAACTTTCAAGTTTACCATTAATAAAGGACGTCCTTTTTGCATTCAAATTTTTCTCTCTTTGTTTTCCTTCACTTATTCTTTAAAAGGTGACAATATTAAATTTTACTTTCTTTTTATACAAACTTTTTGACTTTTTCTTTTTGTTTTATTATTAAAAAATTTAATTAAAAAATAATAATAAAAATAAAATTACCAACCACGCAGATGCGATCCTTCGTTGATCCTGGATTTTGTCGACGATGATTCCGCCGTGGCTCATTATGATTTCGACGAACCGATTTATCAAGCTGAAGAAGAAGCCGAAGATGACTGTGAATTACCTGAAGAATTAGCCAGAATGTTGAGGCAAGAAGAAAAGGTCATCCAGCCGCACCAAGAGGCTCTAGAAATGATCAATCTAGGAACCGAGGATGCTCGGAAGGAGGTCAAGATCGGGGCAGCTTTGGAAGATGGAGTTAAGCAAAAGCTTGTCGAAATGCTACATGAATACGTGGACATCTTTGCTTGGTCTTATGAAGATATGCCCGGGTTAGATACTGACATCGTCATGCACGAATTGCCCCTCAAAGAAGGCTGCCCACCGGTAAAGCAGAAACTTCGCAGAACACATCCGGAAATGTCAAGGAAAATCAAAGAAGAGGTTCAAAAGCAGATGGAAGCAGGTTTCCTAAAGGTTGTTTCTTATCCCCCATGGGTTGCAAACATTGTACCGGTACCGAAGAAAGACGGCAAGGTAAGGATGTGTGTTGATTATAGGGATCTGAATAGAGCTAGCCCTAAGGATGACTTCCCTCTCCCGCACATCGACATTTTGGTCGATAATACTGCTCAAGCTAAAGTATTCTCCTTCATGGATGGTTTCTCTGGCTTCAACCAGATTAAGATGGCGCCCAATGATATGGAAAAGACAACTTTCATTACACCGTGGGGGACTTTCTGCTACAAGGTGATGCCTTTCGGTTTGAAAACGCAAATATATCGCGCTATGGTTACTCTCTTTCATGATATGATGCATAAAGAGATTGAAGTCTACGTGGACGATATGATTGCCAAGTCCCAGACAGAAGAAGAACACCTGGTTCACTTGTTGAAATTGTTCGAAAGGTTGAGGAAGTTAAGGCTGAGGTTGAACCCGAATAAGTGCACCTTTGGGGTGAGATCAGGGAAACTTTTAGGCTTCATTGTGAGCGATAAGGGAATTGAGGTTGACCCTGCGAAGATAAAAGCGATACAAGAGATGCCAGAGCCAAGGACAGAAAAAGAAGTGCGAGGTTTCTTGGGAAGACTGAATTACATTGCTAGGTTTATTTCTCATCTTACAGCTACCTGTGAACCCATTTTCAAGCTGTTAAGAAAGAATCCAACAACCCGGTGGAACGACGATTGTCAGACGGCATTCGACAGTATAAAGAGGTACCTACAAGAACCTCCAATTCTCTCACCCCTGGAAGGCGACTTTGATTATGTACTTGACCGTGTTGGAGAATTCCATGGGTTGTGTTCGGTCAACATGATGAGACAAAGTAAAAGAGCATGCCATATACTATTTGAGCAAGAAGTTCAATGCGAATCGAGGTATTCATTATTGAAAAGACTTGTTGTGCACTCGCATGGGCAGAAACGGCTCGATAAAGATATGTTAACTCACACTACTCTTTGATCTCCAAAATGGACCCGATAAAGTATATCTTTGAGAAGCCGGCTCTCACTGGAAGGGTGGCCCGTTGGCAAATGATCCTGACGGAATATGATATCCAATACACTACTCAGAAGGCTATCAAAGGTAGTGTGGTGGCGGACTATCTCGCTCAGCAACCATTAGAAAATGACTATCAGCCGATGAAGTTTGGGTTCCCCGATGAGGACATTATGTATATCAGAGATTGTAACATTCCTGGCCCTGAAGAGGGACCTGAGCTAGGTTCGCGGTGGACGATGGCATTCGATGGAGCCTCAAATGCATTAGGAAATGGTGTTGGCGCCATTATCACTTCTCCGACCGGTTTTCATATTCCATTCACGGCCAGAATCTGTTTTGATTGCACCAATAATGTGGCCGAGTACGAAGCTTGTATTTTTGGGATTGAAGCAGCCATTGATCTAAGAATCAAAATTTTAGCAGTATATGGAGATTCCACTTTGGTAATTAGTCAAATCAATGGAGATTGGGAGACCCGCCACCCGAATTTGATTCCATACCGAGATCATGTCTTGAAGTTGATCCCTTATTTCGACGAGATCACTTTTGATCACATCCCAAGGAGGAGAACAATTTGGCGACGCTTTGGCTACTCGTCATCCATGTTTAAGGTCGATGGGCGAATGATGCCCGCCTATCACTATAATGAGGTTGGATGAGCCTGCTCGCTATGAAGTGAAGGTGAGGCAGATGAAAACCTTGGTTCTATGACATCAAAAGGTATCTCGAGACGAAAGAATACCCCGATGATGCTTCCATCGTTGATAAGAAGGCCCCGCAAGTACTCGGCTAAGTTTTTCCTCAATGGGGTGTGTTGTACAAAAGGAACTATGACTCTATTTTGCTCGGATGCGGATAGACACGAAGCAAATAAGATTATAGAAGAAATTCATGAAGGTTCATTCGGACGATTCTAGTGGGCACACCATGGCCAAGAAGATCTTGAGAGTGCTATTATTGGTCCACCATGGAGAATGATCGCTACAACCATGCTAAAACTCATTAAATGTCAAATTTACCGATAAGATGCATGTGCCACCTTCTTCATTGAATGTTTTGACTTCTCCATGGCCTTTTGCGATGTGGGGCATTGATATGATTGGAGAAATTAAGCCCACCGCTTCTAATGGACATCGATTCATCCTTGTTGCCATTGACTACTTTACCAAATGGGTTGAGGCAGCATCTTATGCTCGTGTCACTAGACAAGTGGTCACACGCTTTATCAAGCATAATATCATTTGTCGTTATGGGGTTCCTGAGAAGATCATTACTGATAACGGTTCGAATCTCAAAGTGACGTAGAGCTAGAGAAGGGTTGTAAGTGATATCTCCCCTTATGCCAAGGAGTGGTACATTAGGGAATTCTCCACAACGCTCAATGAATGTGAATTCCTTTTGAGAGAAAAGACACCAACGGATATCTGAATGAGAGAGTGACATCGGTCTTTGAGACCACTTCAACCTTTGTTCGCTCTTCAAACGATGGAGGAAGGTGCGAAATAAACCACCTGGAAAGTAATGGTATGCAACACATGAGAGTTCCTTGTCTTTTGATAGTACGAGTGTGGAGAGAATGTAGAATGTCTCCAAGTAACGTAGGCACAGGATTGCGCGTAAGGAATATCTTGATGGTGTTTGCGTCTATGAATTGATCCGAGTTAGGAAATAGAACCAAACCATAGATTAGCAAAGCCAAGATGTCTTCGAATGCATGGAAACTCATAGCTTTGAGGAAATCTCGAGCTTTCTTTATTAGGAACTTAGCAAGTAAACCCTTAACTCCGCTTCTTGTTTCCCAATTGGCTTCAATGTCTGAGCGCTTTAGATGTAGCACTGATGCAATGTCTTCGTACCTAGGAAACTTTTCTAGACCGGTGAATGGCATTTGGTCAAGAATGGGTATCCCAAATAGCTTAGAGAACTCTTCCAAGGTATGAACCAACTGATAATCTGGGAATGTAAAGCAATGGTGTTTCGGATCAAAGAACTGGAATAGGACGTGCATCATATTTTCTTCAAAACCGGAGATAACCAAGTCAAGTAGATAACCATGTCTTTTGATGAACTGAGCATGGTCGGGAATTTCTGAAACCAATTCTTTGAGCTGAGAAGGCATACCCATGAAGTTGATTCGGATAGTCTTTCTAGAAGCCATAATCCCTACAAAACAGAGCAAAGATAAATCCCTAGGTCCTTGAAATAGTTAGAAATGATATGAAATGCGATGATGTCGTGATGTCATGTTTAGCACACACAAACAATTCACACAATGAGCCTAGGTTTAAGGCTTGCATGAGGTATAGGTGTTTACCCTACCAAAAGTTTGAGTTGGTTCATCCTGTCCTATAATAGTAACCGGGTTCTAGGAATCTCATATCATTGATCTTTCTCGTAGGCGTTTATTTCAATACGACTACCAAGTGGTCGACCGAAAATATCCCAAAAGTCTGATCTTAATGAGCGTAGCATCGAGTATCAGCAAACCTTAGTCTGCACCAAAGTCGGCCATCTCACTACCTTCTAATGGCCAAGATGGGTCAATTAGGGTTCTAAAAGTTGAGTTAGTGTTGATGACACCACGCAGAAGCCAAATACTATCCTCAACTTGGAAATGAAGAGTATCAGAACATCCAAAGTGTCGCACTAACGTAGCCATCATGTTGACCATTTCGGTATACGCCTAACGGTCGCAACGATCTATTGCTACTTACCTAAAGGAAACCTGGATCCGGGTGTAGGATCCCCCACAAATATATAATACCCAAGAAACCCTTAAAATTAAAGCAGACAAATCAAACAGAAAGCAGTAAAAATGATCTAAAAATCCCTAAGACATTCTCTCTTTAGGGTGTCTCTCCGACAGAGTCGATAGATCTGTAATACGGTGAACTGACTTTGAGATTTTTTGTATTGCAAATGTGCGGATAGCAAGAGTCGCCACCGACTTTTCTTTTATCCAATTAAGGGAAGGTGAAAAGAACAGGAAAAGACCTTCGTTAGATTCTTAGTAAGGGAGAAGGTTATGAAAAGGGAAGGTATTAGCACCCCTTTCCATCCGTAGTTATCTACGGGCTCTTAGTTGGTCTTAGATCACTTAAAAAAATATCCTTTCTGTGTGTTTGAAAAATGTTTTGAAAAGGCATTTCTCTTTGACTTTGTAATGATTCATGTAGGAATGTATACAAAGTGTTCGGAAATGTTTCGTTTTTGAAAGAGTTTGAGCTTTGACAAAAGTGTGTGGTGTGAAAAGTATTTTGATAGAGCAAGCAACTAAAAGTCTTATTACCTACTCAGAATGGTCGTTTACATGTTATTTTACGTTCCTTTAGAATAGCGCTATCCATACCATTAGTTGGTAGGTAACCATATTCGTTGGATGTAGAAGGGACATTCGAAGGGACATCATATGGTCATAGAAGGCAACTTGTAGGAGTATCCTAGCATATTCAAAGGGACTATCATCATTTTTCGTAGGCGACAATCGAGGGTCAAGATCATGTATTCGTAGGCGACATCGTGGGTCTATGATCTTCGTATCGAAGGGCTATGATGATTTGTTTTGAAGGCAACGGTGCTAGAATACCTCTACGTTTGAGGGACTTGACCATTTGTTCGAAAGGCAACGAGAGAGAATACTCTAGGGGGTGCATGTGTGAAAAGAGTGTGTTAAATTCAGATATGTTATCTTGGCATTAGAAGTGATCTACGTTCGTTTTTATCTTACCAAACACGCCTAATTACTAGCAGTTTATAGGGTGCAGAAAGTAAATTGCGGAAAAGTAAAGTGCGGAAAGATAAAGTCCTACGCTATTATTACATGGCTTTGGGGCAGTTACATAATAAGAGTGCGGAGAATAAAATTCCTAATTAAACTATTACATCTCATAGGCAGTTACATAATTGAAAAGAAAACGAAAGAAAATTGTCCAAAACACTACAACCTGTGAACAGATACATAATCGGAAAATACGAGAAATTGCATAAAAGGAAAATGTTAGCAAAAAGAAATATTTTTGAATGAAGAAAAATATTTTTGATTAGTAATGACAATAAGATGATAAGATAATTTTTTGATAATTTTCTGGATCGTTCTCGATAATTAAAAACAATTAAAAGCCTAATTAATGATTAATTAACAATTAAATAAAATATGCATGCAAAAATGTTAATTTTAATGTTAAAAATTAAATAAACATTTTTCTGATAATAATGCAAAAAGAAAATATTTTTGGTGTTTTTTAAATGTATGATAAAATTATTTAAAGATTAATTAAATAACATGAAAATATTAAAGAAAATAAGAAAATAGAAAAAGAGAAGTTAGTTTGTAAAGTGATAAAAAGAAGTGGTCTTGCCAGGACTCGAACTCGTGCCCACTGGGAAAACACGCGCTACCTTCACCACTAGACCAGGCTGCACTTGGTGTCATAACATTGAAACGAAATGTTTTTAAACGAAATCGCTTCCTGGGAATCAGAAAACCGCGCGAAGAACATCGTCTTCTTCGTTTGAATTTTTAAACACTTAGCGTCGGCTTCGTTCGACGCTATAGCCCCTGCAAAATTCAAAAATTCCATACAAGCAATATAAATTTGTTTTGGCTACATGGATCGATTGCAAACAACATTCTAAACACAATGGTGGTACTGGTTTCGTCCAATTTAACGTGTTTTAGGAAACCCCAATTCGAACCAGAAAATCCTAACTATGGCATAACTCGATCCAGACACTCAAAATGCAATTAAACCACCCAGATAGCTTGAAAACATGATGCTGAACATGAACAGACAATCAAAATACGTTAGATATGCATGAATGATAAAAATCGAATTTGAAAAAAGTTGGACAAACCGAAATCGTGTTTTCACAATTCTTGATGATTTTGTGAGTTGTAAAGGTCTGGAATGGTTCAGGAGGCTTCAAGGAACGTGTTTGAATGATTAGAATTGGCTGAATCGAAGCAAAAACAGGGCTGCAAGTTGCTTGAACACCACAGTTTTTTTGACTTAGGTTAGGGTTCTTTGAGGCAATTTTTCTGTTCTTTCTTCATGTGTAGGCATTGTGTATATATAATAGATGGATTTAGATCAGAAATCAAGAGCAAATAATGATCAATCAATGTAAAAAATATTTGACTTTGTGTGATACCTAATCTTTCCTTTTTGATCCAATTTTCATCAATTTCTTGCCAAATCAAAGTCAATTTCAAAATTTGCTAGCCTTTATGAGTTGCTTGGACCTCAAGAATGAGAGAAAAATCAATTTTGCATTTAATTTTGATTTTCTACCTTTATTTTTAATTTAATTTGTTTTTAAATGAATAAAATCCAAATTAAATAGAAAAATAAAGATAAAATTCGTGGCATTGGACTTGGAGGTTCCAAATAAGCTGAGGAACAAGTTTGAACCAAGAAAAGTTGGGCCCATTTGCAAAATTTTGGGTTTTGACAAGTATTTCTCTTTGTGCACCTCTTCAAAAATGCCCAACTTGTGCAAGGTTTATCTTTCTCAATTTTCAACATTTTTGAGTGTTCTTGGACTTTTTAGAAAGCTCTAGATGTCCTTTAAGACCATATTTTTAAGTGTTCTTGGACTTTTTAGAAATCTCTAAGTGTCTTCTAAACAACCTCTTTGGTTTCATCTCAATTGGAGATTCCATGCTCAATAAAACCTCATTACAAAAAGTTGACTTTTTGTTAACTTTGAAAAGGACCTGTAATGTTTTGATCCATATCTTCAAAATGAAGCATTTTTTGACCATGCTTGTGAGACATGAAGTTGTAGAGGATTGAATTTCCTTCAAAATTATAGATGGTGGAAAAATTTCTGAGAAAGTATGAAGAAGTTATGCTCAGTCAAAGTTCAGTTGACTTTTCTCTAAAAAACCCTAATTTGGAAAGTTTGACTTTTGAGCAAATCTTGAGTTTTCTTGATGAATCATGATCAACCCTTGATCAAATGATGAATGTGACTTCAAAATGTGGATGTTGACCAAAATCGGAAGTTTGATCGTATGTTGACCACAGTTGACTTTTTGTCCAATACAACTGATTTTCAACCATCTGAGCAATTGTCTGAGGAAACTTGACTGGTAAGGTTTGAAACTTGACTTGGAGTTTCTTTGAAGCATATGAGGAGGCATGATGATCACTGGAGATGTTGGAAGTCCATCTGGATCTGAGGATAGCCAAACCCTAGTTTGGGTTGATTGTCTAGGAGAGGGTTTGTCTGATCAACCCTTGAGGAATCCTTGAGTATGGATATGTGAAATGTCTTGAGAAGTAGGAGGGAAAATTTTGGGTATGACAGCTGCGCTTTTTTTTTCTGTGAAGAAGATTAAGCAGACTATTATTTTTGTGTTCTAGTTATTCTTGTGAGCCAAGCAATTATCATTTGATAAGTGTCTTGGAGTAGGATTTGGTTGTAAGGGTTGTTTATCACTCAAAGCTTTGAAGCACGAGTGTTGTGTCTCTTGATTAAAGCTTTGAAGCAAAATCAAGTATTTTTATTGAATAATGTCTTCACAATTCTATTAAATAATAGGTTGATATCACTGCTGTGATTGAGGGGGAGTGAGTAGGAACTCAGGTCTAAGTAGGACTTAGATTGAAGTCGCATTGGGTAGGTCTTAAGTGAGGGAGATAAACTGGTTGGTTTATTCCTGAATCAATACTGCTTATAGTGGATTTCCTCCCTGGCTTGGTAGTCCCCAGATGTTGGTGTAGTTACACACTGAACTGGGTAAACAATTGATTAAGTTCTTTACTGTTTTAAATTATTGTGTGAATTGTTAAACAGTTTGTCAGATACGGTGTCATAACATTGGCTGTGACATTAAGTTTGCATAAGTCCAATGATTGCTTTGAATGATTATATGTATCTAACAATAAATATCCACTTACAAATACATGAAAAGATAACAAAAATAACAATTACTACAGGCTCTATGAATTGAGATGACAACCCATGTCGCTAAGACATCCCCACAGAGTCAGTACCTTGGAAATACTCCCACAAACATCGTGAGGTTATCACATCTTCAGGAATACCACACCACCATGTCATCTACAGTAGGATGGTTCACTTACAATATCTACACATATCATTGCTACATTAGTCCCTGAGCAGTAGAAGACCATCTTTCAATTGATCATGTTAGCCCCCGAGCAGTGATTATCTACACATTCCTCCTTATTACATTTGTCCCCGAGAGGTAGAAAGTCAGTTTTAAACTTATTACATTAGTAGTCCAGTAGTGATCATCTACATTCTCCCGTTAGTCCGCGAGCAGTGATCATCAACTTTCAACTTGTCACGTTAGTCCCCGAGCAGTGATCATCAACTTT
Source organism: Vicia sativa (assembly GCA_021764765.1). NCBI lineage: Eukaryota > Viridiplantae > Streptophyta > Magnoliopsida > Fabales > Fabaceae > Vicia > Vicia sativa. Next base: position 311,141,872 of record CM038792.1, read on the forward strand.
CAACTTATTACGTTAGTCCCCGAGCAGTGATCATCTACATTGTCACGTTAGTCCCCACGCAGTAAACGTCAACTTTGTTACGTTGGTCCTCGAGTAGTAACAGATCATCAAATTCCAACTTATCACGTTAGTCCCCGAGCAGTAATCATCTACATTGTCACATGAGTCCCAGCACAGTGAACGTCAACTTTGTTACATTGGTCCCCGAGCAGTAACAGATCAACTATCAACTTATTATGTCAGCCTCCGAGCAGTAATAGGTTATTTATTATTCAAGATCACACCATTCCCCAACAAGGGTTTATTGCTTCAGTACAATACACAAGGTTCCATCCCTAGCCAAGTGTCACCCAAGGATTAACATTCCCCAGCAGAATCAATGTCCATACTTGAAACTTGGTCAGATAGTGTATCAGAGGAATCTACATCTCTGTTATTCTAGTCAGGATCCTCAATGGTTATCTCTTCACCCCCAAGTAGAAGCCGAAGATCCCCAGCAGAGCTTTCCCATCTTCTTCAAGATGGATACATTTTAAAATACCATGACATCTACATTCATATATCATTTACAAAAGTCATAACATGTACATACCTCATTCTTGTTTATTCCGAGAGCATCATTACATATCTGCATGCATCATGATGTGCATAAAATTAACCTTATCCTTTCAGGTTAAATTCTTAAACAGGCGAAAATCAAACAAAGGTCAAAGATTAATACCCGAAGCAAGATGGGGAAAATATCTATATGACCAAGCCGGTATCAACTACCGAAACAGAAGGGTTTACCAGTAAAGCAGACTGTAGATCAATTCCCAAAACAAGACAGAGCGACTAACTACATCCTGACAAGTGCTTATGTCAGATAAAACCAAGACGAAGGTTTATTATGACTCTCCTATCATTAATCTATCTAGATGGAAACTTTACGCCCATCTCCGACTATGCATTGTTATCTCTCCATCTGCAAATTGTTGCATATCTTGTTAAATATCAATGCATGCTAATAACTTTCATTCCCAAACGACCGTGGGACACATTTCCCTCTCCAAGAAAGCTATCATGGAGTCTAATGTACGACCCGTTCCTCAACATCAGCTTCTCAAAATGGCATCTATAAGCCCATTCTTGTACATCGTCAGCCGATAGTTTCATTCTATATACTAGCAAGTGAAAATTTTAGGGTTACACGAATGTTCAATCATCTTCTAACTTCAGGTCGCGAAAGGCAAGCATATCAATCTAACCCTTCAGGTACAAGAAGATGGAACAGGGGCAGCTGTTATACCCCAAAATTTTCCCTCCTATTTTTGAGGTCAAGACACATCTTCATACTCAAGAATTCCTCAAAGGTTACCCAAATAAACCTTCTCCTAAGAAATCAACCCATAACTAGGGTATTTTTTCTCTCAAGTCAAAAATGAGTTCTAATATCTCAAGTGAGCATCATGTCTTGTCATATGCTTCAAAGCATCACCATGTAAAGTTTCAAGCCTCATAGCCCAAGTTTGCTCAATCAATTTCTCGGATGGTTGAAAGTCAGTTGTATTTGACAAAAAGTCAATTGTGGTTAACACACAGTCAAACTTCACCATTTTTTGTCAACATCAAGATTTTGAGATCAAATTCATCATATGATCAAGTTTTGATCATGATTCATCAAGAAAATTTAAAGAATGATCAAAAGTCGAAAGTTTCTAAATTAGGGTATCTTGATGAAAAGTCAACAAACTTTGACCAACCATAACTTTCACATACTTCATTAAATTATTTTCCATAATAGCTCATTTTAAATGGAATTCAATTATCTACAACTTTGTCTCTCACGTGGTTTGCCCAAAAATGCCTCGTTTGAGAGATATGAGTCAAGACATTATAGGTCCTTTTAAAAGTTAACAAAAAGTGATCTTTTTTCCAAATAAGTGTACATGATAATGGAAGCCTCAATGAGTGTGAAAACAAAAGGAGTTCTTAGAGGACATCTTAAGCTTTCTAAAAAGTCCAAGAACACTCCCAAATGACAAAAATTGAGCAAGTTATGGCTTGAGCAAAATTTGAAATTTTGAAGAAATGCATGAAGAAAATATTGATCAAGCTTGAAAATTTCCAAAGGGGCCTGTGTTTCTTTAATCTAAACTTGTTTCTAAAATTGCCAAGAGCTTCTAAAGCCCATCCACACGCCATGGTTTTATTTATTTTATTTATTTTTGGATTAATTCATTTTAATTCAATTTTAATTAAAATAAAATATAAAATAAAATGTGATGAGTGCAAGGCTGTAAATCTAAACTTCTCGAGGTCCAAGAAACTCATAGAAAGCTGTCAATTTCGAGCAAGATTTGATTGGCATGAGATTGGAGTTGATTGAAGATAAATAATAACAAGATTTGGTGTTGATTTCCAATCAAATATCTTTGCATTCAGGGCTTGATTTTTCATCAAATTTGTTAACCTAATTTGATCTCTTATATATATAAAAGGATGCCAGATGCAAAGCACACGAATTCTCTGCCTCAAGAACCCTAACCAAGCTTTAAAAATCTGTGAAATTCAAGAAACTTACAGACAAAGATTTCAATCGATTCAAGCCATTATGAAGGTTCCAATCAACTCATTTGTGTTTTCTAAATCATTCTAGATCCTCACAATCGATCAAAGCATCCAGAATCATTCAATCACGATTACATTTCGGTTTTTTCTAGATAGTTTGATTGAAGCTTGAGTGCAGGTATCATGATCTGCCATTTCTAGGGTTCGAGCATCAAATTAAGGCTTCTCAGAATAGCCAAAATTAGACAAAACCAAGGGTACCATCATGTTTAGGAGGTTCTATCGTGACAAACAAGGTTGTAGGTAAAGACTTTACCAATGAACTGTGTTCGTAGGTAAAATCCTGTATTCAAAAACGAGGAAGACGATCCCCTACGCGCGCTATTTCAAATTCGAATATTTTAAATTTTTGTTTTATTATTTAATTAATATGTTTCATTATACTAACACCAAGCGCAGGTAGCTCAGGTGGCAAGCACATGGAGACCTCTCACCCTGGGGTACCCAGTTCAAACCCCAGCGCCACCACCTTATTTTTGCCAATTTTCTCTCTAACCATGTTTTCTTCTTATTTTTTTATTTTATTTCTTATTTTAATTTATTTTCAAATATTTTTGTAAATATCATAAAAAAACCCTGAAAATATTTTTTCTTTTAGATATAGGTTTTTAAAATACTTATTTAATTTTTGACATAAAAAATAAATCTTTTTCTTTTATTTAAATTATTTGCTTAATTAACCATAAATTAACTTTAATTTGCTTTTTTAATTAAAATCAACCACAAAAATACAAAAATATTTTTCTTCTTAGTAATTATGTTTTTATTAACCTTAAACTTTTTTTTTACTAACATTAAAAACTTTTTTCTCTAACATTATCTCTTTATTTCGAATCAATTTCACACTCACACCCTTAGGGTATCCTCTCTTGTTGCCTTGCGAATAATGGTCATGTCCCTCGAACGTAGGGGTACCATTAGCAAAAGTCCCTCTGTTAAATCATCATAAAGATCATAGTCCCTCGATGACCCTCGATGTTGCCTACGAATGTATAATTTCATCCCTCGGTTGTTGCCTATGAATAAGTGATGATTGTCCCTACGAATTTACTAAGTCATCCTTACATGTTTCCTTCAATAACCATTCAATGACCCTACGCTTGTACCTTCACATCCAACAGATAGGGTTACCTACCAACTAATGGTATGGATAGAACTATCCTAAAGGAGAAGGAAAATAACAAGAACGACCTCCTGAGTAGGTAATAAGACTCTTAATTGCTTGCTCCAATCAAAAAATAATTTTCACACCACACACTCTTTTGAAAATTACTTTCAAAAACACTTTGTATACATTCATACGAGAATCATTACAAAGTTAAAACTTTCGAAATATTTTCAAACAAATCACACACATACAAAAGCAAGTTTAAAGTGAGCTATGTAGTTAAGAGCCCGTAGATAACTACGGATGGAAAGGGTGCTAATACCTTCCCTTTTCATAATTACCTCCCGTACTCAGAATTGATAAAAGGTCTTTCCTGTTCTTTTCACCTTTCCTTTATTAGATAAAAGAAAAGTCATTGCAGACTCTTACTGTCCACAACATTTGCGATAAAACGTAAAACAAACAAGTAAGTTCTCCCACCGTGTTATAATATGTTTTGAGGTATATAAAATCTTGTTAAAGATCATCCATGACACTTTATAAAACCGACAATTTCCTGCCAAAGAACCGACAATCCATTCAGGCTATGCATCATATTATTCAAATGAAATCACTTCCTTTATCTCAATACCATATGTTCGAATTGAATTGAAATTGTTTCTAAAAATAGTACCTATCAATCCGACTGATAACATACTGCAGTCACTATGTCTAGGACTTCAGACCAATTAATAACCTGAGAATCATGAATTTCCCATATTCACACTATCCCATGTATGGATACAGTAATGAAATAATCCTCATCTGCAATATTGAATTGTATACATGTCCAAGTATAACACCATCAAATAAAAAGTAATTGTGAGAAATTATTATGATCAAATGAATTTGTGTTGATGCTCAATAACATCATCAATCTTCAATACAATGGTAATGGGCATGATATACTTAATACGCCTTTTCTTGAATCATTGAGATACTCCTTCACCGTCGAGATAGTCATTCACAAACGCTTCCACCATCACCGTCGAACTCGTCGTCACCAATACCTTATGTTTGCACTGATCAAAGACCTCAAAGGTCCCTGTCCTTACATCCATAACAATAAAACCTGTAAAACAACATATCAAATTGAATCTAAAAGTACAAAATCATAAAACCAAAGAATGGTTTCGTTAATCATCACCTTGGAAGTACAATGCGTGAAGCGATGTCGCATATTTTGAGATCGGCGAATGAGATAATTATGAAAATTGATGAGAAGAATCTCAAACAATAACACAAAACTCCACATCCTCCCGGACCTTAGCAAATCAGTAATAATTTCAAGCTTAAAATCGGCCAAAAATAAAAACATCTCTAGGCAATGGTTTATACAACTCTTTTCCATAGTTTATATGTTTAACACCCTCATTTTTCATTTTTTATATTCCATATCATTTTCTCTTTCTTCCACCTAATAATTTAATACACATCAACTTTTACTCATTACAATGGTATTATTTGATAATTTTCAACACCATACTCCCCCACCATTCACAACACACTAAAAATCTAAACATACACAGCAACCAGTAAAACCTTGCAAAGTATTTTATGTGGTTTCACTCCCTCGTCATGCAACATGTTGAATGATTTCAACACCAATTAATCCACATCACTTTCAACACTCCATTCAACACCCAATTGCAAGCATTTAACTATTGAAAAAAAATTCAACACCACCATTGTACATAGTCTAAGTCACTTTTAACCAAGGAATAAGAAAAGTTTAGACATTATATTAGAAGGGTACACTTGAAATTTCCAAATACTTTACAATTTATATATTTATAATAGATAATAGATACCTCATGGTTTGTAAAGAAAATTTGATACCCAAATAACTTCATAAGAAATTTTTACATATATAAATTCTTTATACATAAGTAATTTTTTATTGTTGCAGCGTGAAATTATGTTCAATGAAAATGAAGTCGCCACCGAAGTTTATTTTTAAAGGGAAAACACCGATAAAACCCAAAAGAACAAAAATATGTCCATCTCAACCAAATTCATGTCCGAAGAAAGTATTAACACCCTAGGACATTCGTTGTAAACAAAAATTACCTCTAATTAGTTTTGTAAATAAATGGCGTTAAGGTAAGTGATCCGAATGGGTGATCAGAATTGGAGATGGTCGGAGCCAATGGAGGTCCTTCGAGCAATGTTGATGTTGAGGAGAGGGTGGTGTACCTGTAAGGCACTCTGATGCTAAAGTAAGCAAGTGCTCAAGATGAGAACAAGAGAATATTAGGGTTGTTAGAGAAAGAATGTAATACCTTTCCCTCAGAGGTATGAGGGTTTATATAATGATCTTAGGAGAACTATCATTGGTTGATATATTTGGGCCAGGATATGCGGATCTGCGAATATAGATGTCCGAGATGACTAGGTCAAATCGGGCGATGGTGCTTGTAACTAGCCGTTATGTCGAGCAGAGGAGGCATAACGGACATGGTTTTTACCGAGATAAGTCGCTAATATGCTCGACGTTCGTTGAGCAGAAGGGTTCTGGTCATATGCAGAACGGGCAAATGATGCCCTTTGAAGGCCTTTCGATCTGTTCGACTCGTCACTGGGATCGAAGAGATGGCTTACACGACAGCCATTCGGGCTGTCCAGAGCAGTAGCCCATAAGTCGTTGCTTCTAGGCACAGAAGGTTGCATCTAGGCACAGAAGTAACGACTTAAAGTCATCCTATTCATTAAGGAGGAAAGTGCGTTGGTGGCGCTTGTCATCTGTGATAGAGACGTTTTGTGATTTTACGAGGACATGCTCGTACGTGATTCGTTTTTTTTCTCATAGTTTAGAGATAATTTACAAGTTTGATTTTTCTAAGTGTTCATGGGGGAGGGGTTTGCTCGTTTGATATATGTCTTCACTAGTGTGGGGTTACTAGTCGAAGGGGTCCAGTTTGTTTACCGGGCTTGATCTAGAACTCAAGTCTTGATTAAAGACCTGAGATCGGTGGCGCGAACGTCCCATCACGAGTTTGGTGTTTTTCCAGGCGAGGTACTTAGACAACGAGGCTTGTTCGAGTCCACCGTGTCGAGGCGAGGATCTGACTCGTTATATATGTGGAGCGAGGATCCCTTAATGCCGTGTTTGTGGCGCATCACTGGTACTGGGGTGTGCGCTTGGTGTCGAGCTCTTGTTGCTCGGATGGTATTCCGAGGCATGTCGATTATTCGTTCCTTAACCATAGTATCGTTTAAGTTTTCTAGCGTTTTATGATCGAGCAATTTCTTCCCCATGTCGGTTTTGTAAATAGTATGCCCCTTTTCATTTTTATTTAGATGCGAGGAATGTATGCCTGCTAGGCTGGTGTGTTCGCGGGGAAAATATGTCAATCCTTTAGTTGTTTTCGCGGGGAACATATGTTTGGACATTGAGGAGTAGGGAATCTAGTGTTGCTGGTTTTTAAATGCCAACTACTTTGGCAAAATCGCTACAGGAGCGTAATCCTCGTTCAAGCAAGTACTTCTTCATCTCGTCGGTCGTGGAGACCTGGACGACCTCTTTGTTGAACCTCATGATGTACGTTCGGAGACATTCGTCTTCTCCTTGTATGATCGCTTCTAGCGAGACCTCTGTCTTTGGGTGACGGTGAGAGGCAGTGAAGTGCCTTAAGAACATCCTTCCCAACTTCTTCCATGAGGTGATGGACTCGTTGGAGAGGATTTTGTACCAAGACATTTCCCCTTTCCTCAGAGTTTTTGGGAATAATCTTCACTTGATGGCGCCTCTAATGGCTTGTAGTTGATGTGCTCGTCGGGATTAGTTGTGCCATCATATTGTCCGAGCTTCGGGGGTTTCTCCAACCCGAAAGGGATGGAAATATCCATGATCGCCCAACAAAGAGGACCACGATGCTTGTCTTCATCGCTTTGAAGTAGAGGAAGGGAGAGAGAATGGTTGTTCTTGATGCGATGCGGTGGAGAAAGGTCTCGATGTTGTCTGCGTTTTGGAGATGGTGATCGGTCGTGGGGACGACGTGGCTTGGTTTTGGTTTTCTTGTGAGAAGGGGAAACCCTATTCTTTCGAGGAGGAGTATAGGATGTTCATGGGCTTGATTCCAACCAAGTCTTCGTGGCGAGGGGCTACGGGAACCGAATATCCTTAGTCTCCGAGACAGAGACAGTGAGTTGTTCTTTTTCGAGGGCCTCTATGCGCTTATCCTACCAGAGGATAAGATCGTTGGTGCAATTGAGGGCAAACAAGATTGCTGTCAAGACTAGATCGTTGCTGGTCGGTAATGGTACCGAAGGAGGAGAGGTGACGATCTTGTCTTCCTAGTTCTTGGATTTTTTATTATCCAAGGGAGAATCTTGATCGTCAACTTTGTCGGAATCGGGGGAGGCGGCCCTATCATCCCTGTTATACATGAGATCCTCGAGATGAGGAAAGGCGGCATTCCTGTTTGTCTTGCGGACAAGCAAGGGGACGGTCTTGCCCAAAGCAAACAGGTTGTTGCTTTCAACCATATTCTTGGAGGTGTTGAGGTATCTTTGGTCTTCTAGATTCTTGGTGAGGAATGAAGACGGGGAAGATAGATTCCCATAGACGGTGCCACTGATCTGAACGACTGATCAGAATTGGAGATGGTTGGAGTGAACGGAGGTCCTTCGGGAAATGTTGATGTTGAGGAGGGGGTGGTAAGAACAAGAGAACATTAGGGTTGTTAGAGTAAGAATGTGATACCTTGCCCTCAAAGGTATGAGGATTTATATAATGATCTGAGGAGAACTATCATTGGTTGCTATATTTGGGTCGGGATATGCGGATCGTGAATATAGATGTTCGAGCTGACTAGGTCAAATCGGGCGATGATGCCCGTAACTAACCATTATATCGATCAGAGGAGGCATAACGGTCTTCGGTTTTTGCGAGATAAGTCGTTGATCTGCTCGACGTCCGTCAAGCAGAAGGGTTTTGGACATGTGCAGAATAGGTAGGTGATGCCCTTTGAAGGACTTTCGGTCTGTTCGACTTGTCACTGGGCTCGAAGAAATGGCTTGCCCGACAGCCATTCGAGCTGTCCAGAACAGTAAGGTTTTCAATTTATTCTAATTACTATGTTTATTTACAAAACTAAATAAAATATTTTTATTAAGGTGCTTGACAAGACGTTGTATCTTGCTTCCACGTAATTTGAAGTGCGGTGAGGAATTCAAAGCTACTTACTTCTTTGTAGAAAGAAAATTGTTTATTGATTGATTTTAAGGAACAATTTATAAAAAATTGTTTTTTGATTGATTTTAAGGAACAATATTTGCGGAAAAAATTTATTTATTGGTCGTGTAAGTTCCTGAGTTTTGAAGATTGGCTTAATGTTTGTAAAACAAATAATAGCAGCAATAATGTAATGTACAATAGGATATGCAACTTGAATAAGAAGAAAAGGTACAATAAGAAGTCCTATTAAAGCAACAAAACATGTTGTGATTGAACTTGTTCAAGAATTGCAACAGCATGTCGGAGAAGATGTCCTAACATGAAGAGTTCGACATCATGCTCACTGAACTGATAAATCAGGAACTGATCTATTTTGAGGAATGTAGAATATTCAGGGAATATTATGAAACCTATATGGCGCACTTTTAAAGGTCTTAGGTGATTTAATCTGAAATCAAGGAGAACGTTTAGGAAGCTGAAGTTTTTTGCAATTTGTTACAGCTGATAAGGTGTTGTTTGAAGGTCCAAATCCAGTTAGGAAGAGGTAATACGATAAGGTTTTGTAACCTATTTTAGTAACTAACCAAGTATCCAAAAACATGCAGTCATTAAGGTTAGTTGTAGTGAATCACATGAATTTTGGGATGGTCACCATGCTCCTAGAAACTCATAGGCGAGAGGAGACATTTATTGTTCGTGGAGGAAGTTGTGAAGCAACTCCAAGGTGTGTCCTAAGTTAGATGAAAATTTCTCAAAGACTTAGTTAGGTTGTAATAGAAGTGTGTATTTTATATTTTGTTATTGTTTTATCACGATGAATGATTGAGGAAAGTGAAAGGGGTTTCTCATATCGAAGAGGTTTTTAGGTAGAAATTGCAATGGGTGGTGATTAAGTGAGAGTTCATGTATGGCATGATTCAACGTGTTATAACCATGGATAATGATCCACTCTTACCCTACAATACCTCAGGAGCACGAATCAGTTCTTAGAATTGCTTGAGAATGGCTTGAACTTGGAACTCGAAAGTGCAAGATTGTATGAATTTTTTGGACAAAACACAAGTTCCTTGGCTGCATGAATCCCTTTTCTTGGCTTGTGTATGTGTTGTGTATATATATGACAAGAGATTAGGTCAACAAACTTGGTAAAATATATTGCATTGAATGAAAGATATTTGATTGAAGTTTTTGAATAAAATATTTCTTTTTCTTGCTCAATCTTCCTTAAACTCCTCTTGCACGAATTTTCCAGCTTGCATTATCAATCTTGGACCTCAAGAAACTTGGATATCAAGCCCACATGCCTTGTACCTTGTCTTAATATTTTATTTTAATTAAAATTGAATTTTAATGGTTTAATTTAAAAATAAATAAAATAAATGGAAGGAGGGCGTGTAGCTGGGCTTAGAGGCTCTTGATAATGTTCGGAATAAGTTTGGATCATAAAAACTTAGGCCCATTTGGGAAAATTTTGATTTTGCTGAGTGTTTCGCTTTATGCACTTCTTCAAAAATGTCAAACTTGCACAACTTGTATCTTGCTCAATTTTCAACATTTTTGAGTGTTCTTGGACTTCTTAGAAAGCTAAAGATGTCCTCTAAACATTCCTTTTGGTTTCATCTTCATTTAATTTTCCATGTTCATGTACACTTCTTTGCAAAAATATGACTTTTTGTTGAGTTTTAGAAGGACCTATAATGTCTTGATCCATAACTCTCAAATCAGACACCAAAATCGGAAGTGAGTGACTATTGTGTTCGTAAGCCTTGTGGGATCTATCACCCATGTCCAAGAAATCTCAAGTAGAAGTCAGCCATACCAAACTCTTTTGAGAGTTGAAAACCGTGAACCATGCCACGTTACAACCCTTAAAATTCCTAACTGAAGCATGGGTTAATTCGAAATCATACTACGACGAGATAACATTTTCCTGACTCCTAAAACGTGTGCTAATTTTTTATGTTGGTATCATATGTTTGTCTTGTCATTCGGAAAAAGAAAAAGTTTTTAAATGTTGCGTTCTAAAAGTGTTTTGTTCACAAGAAGGCGTGATATTACTTCCATATAAAAACTTCAAGACTTACGTAAGTGTTGCATTAGAATTTTCATTCTCATAATAAACACTTTTCTGTATGCGAAACAATTGTTTGACATCAAGTGATTTTTCACAATGAGCATCAATGAAGAGCTTAATCTTGTCAAAGAAGGGGATCTTGACTCCATTGAATCAAAAGATGATCTTTACAAAGAATTGATGATAACAAGGGGCATGCTTTCCAGATACCCAGTGAAGCGAAAGCAATTTGGAGCTTTATAATCTGACTACCCTAAGGGGTTTTGCTTTTCAGATACTCCGTTGAGTATGAATGTTATGTTGCTTTAATGTTTGAATACCTTCAAGGAGAATGAAGTTTTCATATTCAGTTAATATGGGGCACTTTCCAGTGACTCCGTTGAGGAACAGAAGAACCGTTTGAGGGACGATCAAGAATCAGATTGCTTGAGATCTGGATGCTTATGTTGAAGTTTTGATTACCCAGAAGTTTCTTTTGATAAATGGTACGTCTACTTCAGTTGATCCTAAAGGATAGATTATTTCAAGCATCTGCTTAAGTATGAAGCAGTTCCACTTGAGAGTTATGGTTGTGTTGTCATCAAAAACTTCAAGAACTTATCTTTCCTCTTTGTCAATCTGGGCAAGTTATCTTGATGATACAGATATCAAGAAGTCTTTTTCAAGGAAAGTTCTCCAGCAGTCCAACATATTGGGGCAAGACATTATGCAGGGGCATTCCTTTATTTCAGAATTGATCGGTTCAAGTCCATTCGCAAGCTAAATGATTGGTGAATTTGAAGAGTATGTCAGATAGTTGGGATTTTTATCCCCAATCCATCAAAGATTTAAATCCAAAGTTTTGTTGTTACTTCATCATAAGTTAGACATCTTTATCTCCAATTGAAGCCAGGATTGTTATCCTCAACACAAACCTCGTGAAGTCCTCTCAAGGAGAATATTTTCAAAGATCATTAATCTGAAGCAGTTGTGTAAAGAGAACTATTCAGAGCTTGAATACACTAGGGTGTTTTATCTTGAAGCAGTTTCCATCTGTGTTTCTACAAGGATTTTACTTCATGTTGGTTATTTGAAATATCTCCAGCTTGGGGCATATCCCGCAACACCGAAGTTTTTACTTCTCCCTAGTAAGTCTCCCAAAGTGAAGGGATTGTGGCCAGATAATTCCCCAGATTTACCTGAAGGTTGTCTACTCCCTAGTATCGTCAGGTGGAGAGTTTTGTCTGATAAGTTGTGATTTATAATACTTCTTGATTAAGAATCTGTATCCCTAGTGGAGTTGTGTTACTATTGTCTTCACAAAGTAACTGCTCATCCGAGGCAAAATGTTTATTGATGACTTTTTTATTCCCCAATCAAATTGTTTCATTCGGAAGTTCTTATTCAAGAATTTTCCCCTCTCCCCAGTGTATCAGTTATTCATCTAAGATTTCTTCTTCAAGGTTTCTCCGCTCCCCAGCAAAGAAATTTTCTTTCAAGGTTGTGGCCCAATGTTTCTCTTTTCCCTAGTGGAGCTGTCTTATATGAGATGTCTTATTTCTTCATGCCCAGATGAATTGTTTGACTTGGATTTCATTTCCGAGAACTCTCCAATCTCCCCAGTGAGTTCGATCCTGTTGATTGGTGATAAGAGTTGTATCACCTGAGATGAATGGTATTGTGGGTTCCATATCACATCTCTTTTTATCCCCAGTGAGAACTTTTCTTATCAAAGATCATTTGCGAATCTCTAGTTGAGCTTCTTAAGGACCCAGTTATCTACTCTCTGCAAGAATTGTGTACGTATTTTCTCCTATCATTTACCAATGATTGGTCGCTCCCCATGAAGTCATAGGAATTTGTATTCCTGTTATATCCAATGTTTTTTAGTATCTTATCCAGCGACTTCCAATCTCTATTTGGCTTTCCTCATCAAAAATTACAGTTTTGACCTGATCTGGTTGAGCGACGCCCAATCTCTATTTGGATTTCCTTATCAAAAATTACAATTTTCACCTGATCTGCTTGAACGACGTCCAATCTCTATTTGGCTTTCCTCTTCAGAAGTCACAGTTTCATCTTGATCTTCTCTAACATTGTCCAATTTCATTTGGCATCCCATATCGGAATCAACGGTTTCGTCCTGACTTATTTCTCCAGCGAAGTCTGCAATTTATTTTTGTTACTCATCTGAATGATCGTAGCCCGTTTCTACATGTTACACAAGTTTGTTTCTCCCCACAAAGTTTCATCTCTTGGAAGGTTTTCTCCCTAGTGGATTTTGCAATTTATTTTTGCAAGTCTTATCAAATTTTGGCTTGGGGTTTGATTGGCTTCTTGATTAGCCATTCCCTAGTGAAAAATTTAATCATGCATCATTATATTGCATCCTCAAAGTGTAATTTTTCCATTATCTTTTGGAACTTTACTCCATAGAAAAATTTCAAACTTGCATTGAAACATAAGCCTTTATTGCTTCCGTGTTCCCCAGTGTACTTTTTTACTTCGGGTCATTTCCCCAGTGAGGTCTTTATCCTCAGTATCTCAGTTTTCATCCATACGAGTATTTCTATTAATCATTCAATTTGGTTGAGTGTCTACTCAATGTTTTTTTGGTTGTAGTCCAATTTCTCCCTAGTATAATTTCATCGGTTTAGTCTCTACTACCTTTGTTGGTTCATTTCGATGTCCATCGATATACCTTATGAACATCAGTTTTGTCCTGATGATAGTTTCAGCAAGTGTTTTAGAAGTACGCTCTGATCACTTTGCTTTGGGTCGAGTTTTGATTTTGTCGCCTGTGCATGAAACCAGTTTTTGCTCGGGTACTCATCTAGTTTGTTTCGTCTAACTAGGTTCCATGAGTAGAGTTTTATCTCGTTTTGTTTCTTATTCCTGAGATTCATTCAGTTTTATCATACTGTCTATCTCGGGTTGAAACCTTTCCTCTTTACTCCTTGGATTGTTTCAATTCCATCATATTGTCTATCCTTGGTTGGGATGTCTCTTTTATAACTATTGGGTTCGTTCAGCTTCATCTACTGTCTACCCTTCAGTTTGAGATTAGCAAGTGCTCTGAGAAACATGCGCTCTCACCATTCTACAATGGGTCGAGTCTTCTCTCGTTTCGCGTGTGTGAAAATCCAGTTGTTTTCCTGGTACTCATGTCTATCCTCTTTGGGTTTGAGTTTTGTCTCACCACCATCGTGATATGGTCTTGCCATGACACTCTCTTTCCAGAGTTTATTCTTACCTACAATCTTTGGTTTGAGTTTCACCTCACCACATTTGTGATCTGGTTTTATCCTGACACATTCTTCTAGAGCCTAGTTTTCGTCTACCCTTCTTAAATTGAGTTTTGTCTCATTATTCCAATGTGTGTTTCAGTTTTGTCCTGACACATTTATTAAGATCCTAGTCTTATCTAGTCTTTTGAGTTGAGTTTTATCTCATTATTATGGCTTGTGTTTCAGTTTCGTCCTAACATATTCTTTAGAATAATAGTTTTATCTAATTTTCTTGAGTCGAATTTTTATCTCATACTTTCTATGGTCCAGTTTTGTCCTGGAACATTCTTTAGAGTCTAGTTCCACCTAGTCTTCCTGGTTAGAGTTTTATCTCACCACCTTTTGTGATCCGGTCTTGCCCTGATTCATTCTTTTTGGAAGCTTAGTTCGTCTATTCTCCTCGGGTTTAAGTTTTATCTCATCTTTATTATGGTTTGCGTTATAGTTTCATCCTGACGTATGTCTTTGGAAGGCTAATATTCATTAGACTCTCCCACTTGTTAAAGTGAAATTTTATTTGGCTTTTCTCTAAAACCAATTTCATTTGGTATTCTCTAAGTCCAACATTCTCTGGCTCCTTTTTGAAAGTTCCACTCTTCTTCTCAAGAGTGTAAATTTCCAGGTTCTTTTCTATTCAATGATCTTCCACTTTGAATGCTCGAAGGTTTCTACCGGTTCTCGCTTATCAAGTCTAAGAAGATTGAATAGGGCAGCTGTTGCACCCCAAAATTTACCCTCTTGATTTAGACTTATGCCTCATCATAAATGTAATATTTCATTGCACTCATGCACTGTGATGGGATCAAGGTATCCTTATTTTCCCGATTTCTCTACAAGCTATGGAATTTGGAGTGTGTGCTCATTCAGTGTCAAGATCTTCAAGTGGTGAAAAGTTAAATAAGGTTGTGATTTATTGAGATAAGGTTTTGGAATTCCTCAAGTTTCTCAGGCTATTTTTCCTCATCATTGAGCATTCAGGGCATGAAGTAGGGTTTGATTTCTTTCTCATGAAGATGCATTGATTTTCTTTGTAAAAACTTTGTTTTGGTTGATATACAAAGCGAGAGCTAGAGTAAATAGGTGAATTGATGAATCTCTTTTTATCAAGACAACATTTGTCAATTGCAAGATAACTAATGGATTTGAAGTTTTGAAGGTGTTCGTTCAAGATTTGATTATTGGTTATCCTCTCATGAGTAGTGGACTATGGCCATGTAGGTGGAAGCATTCACTCAAGTTCTTAATGTATTCAAGTTAATAATTGTTTCTTAAAGAACGAGTAACCTATTTTTGGTTTATTTAGGAATAAGTCACAAGGTATACTTCAAATGCTAAGTTATATTTAAGTCCATCCACAAATTCCAAGAAACCTTCATTCTTTTTAATCAGGACATGTTTATAACCCTTTGAGTCATTTATGACTTTATCCAAGTTATTCTCACAGTTTCAAGTTCTAAAAAAGGATTACATCCAAATTTTCATTCAAGTTTGTTGCATTCATTCATCCCAAATTATACAAAGTTTCACAAGTTAATTTACATGGTTAAAGAAAGAATTATAATTCTTGAGTTCAAATTACAAGTTTATACAAGAATTTACAGAATTCTTAATCCTAAGCTATTCTATGAGGTTTTCTTGGCTGGAATTTCAATTCTTCATATATTGTTCCATAGCCATGGTTTCCTTGCCTTCTCCATCTTCTGACGGTCTCCTTCTCCAAGCTTCATGCTAGGCCACGAATTCCTGTTCTTCTCGCCTTGCGCCATCCTCGCCATCAATTGCACATGAAACAAAGAAAAAAGAATTGTTAGCAAACAATAACATTGAATATAGACATGAGCAAGAAGTTTTAAAAGGTTTTCAACTTCATCATTAGGGTTTGTAGATAGTGTCATACCCCAAATTTTGACCTAATATACCACCTTACATTTTGCATCATTGCATAACTAACAGCTCAGACAGCATTAATCGGGTGTGGATTTCACAGGTCAAAATTAGGGTTTCATCAGATTTTCATCTGATTCAAGAGACAACCAATTAGGGTTTGAGTTTTTCTCACCTCATTTGATCTATCTTGATCAAATCATCAACCTCTAATCTTCAGACATCCATTTTTCTCACAGATCATCATCACAGATCCAGAATCCAGATGGGGTTTAGTCTTTGATGGAGCAGTTAATGTTTTTGGCAATGGAATTGGGGCAGTCATCATTACTCCTGAGGGTTCTCATATCCCGCTTTCCGCCAGATTGCTATTTGATTGCACCAACAACATAGCAGAATATGAAGCATGCATCATGGGTATTGAAGAAGCCATCGACCTGAGGATCAAGATCCTTGACATATATGGAGATTCAGCCCTAGTGATCAATCAAATCAAAGACAAGTATGAAACTCATCATCTTGGTCTAATCCCTTACAGAGATTATGCAAGACGGTTGTTGACTTTCTTCAACAAAGTAGAGCTGCATCATATCCCTCGAGATCAAAATCGAATGGCAGACGCCTTGGCCACTCTATCTTCCATGTTCAAAGTCAACGATTGGAATGATATGCCCAGAATCCGCATCAGACGCCTTGAAAGACCTGCATATATATTTGCAACAGAAGCAGTCTTCGACGATAAACCGTGGTTCCACGACATCAAACGATTCCTTCAAACACGAGAGTACCCACTCAAGGGATCGTACAAGGATAAGAAAACTCTAAGGAGGCTCTCTAGAAACTTCTTCCTCAATGAAGATGTTCTTTACAAAGGAAACTTCGACATGGTTCTGCTCAGATGTGTTGATAGACAAGAAGCAGACACGATCATCCATGAAGTACACGAAGGGTCCTTTGGAACCCATTCAAATGGGCATGCAATGTCTAGAAAAATCTTGAGAGCAGGATACTATTGGATAACGATGGAATCCGATTGCTGTAAACACGTCAAAAGATGTCACAAGTGCCAGATCTACACAGATAAGATCCATGTGCCTCCGACTCTACTCAACGTTCTCTCCTCTCGGTGGTCTTTCTCCATGTGGGGCATTGACATGATCGGAATGATCAAACCAAAAGCGTCCAACGGACATCGCTTCATTCTAGTGGCTATTGATTACTTCACCAAATGGGTCGAAGCAGCATCCTACGCCAACGTTACAAGACAAGTGGTTGTGAGGTTCATCAAGAACAACCTCATTTGCCGATATGGAGTTCCGAGCAAGACCATTACAGACAATGGATCAAACTTGAACAACAAAATGATGAAGGAACTGTGTGAGGAGTTCAAGATCGAGCATCATAACTCATCTCCTTACCGGCCAAAGATGAACGGCGCCGTTGAAGCAGCCAACAAGAATATCAAAAAGATCGTCCAGAAGATGGTCATCACTTACAAAGATTGGCATGAAATCCTGCCATTTGCTCTGCATGGGTACCGTACTTCAGTACGCACTTCAACAGGGGCAACTCCCTTTTCTCTAGTATACGGCATGGAAGCAGTGCTCCCCGTAGAAGTTGAGATCCCATCAATGAGAGTTCTCATGGAAACCAAGCTATCTGAGGCCGAATGGTGTCAAGGCAGATACGACCAACTGAACTTGATTGAAGAAAAGCGCCTGACCGCTCTGTGTCACGGACAACTCTATCAAAGAAGAATGAAGAAAGCTTTCGACAAAAAGGTCCGACCTCGTGAATTCCGAGAAGGAGACCTCGTGCTTAAAAAGATTCTGCTTTTCAACCGATTCTAGGGCAAATGGACTCCTAACTACGAAGGCCCATACGTCAAAAGAAGCTTTTGGTGCTATGACTCACAACCATGGAGGGTGATGAACTCCCGCATCCTAAATGCCGATGCCAAGAAATACTTTGTCTAATAAAACAAAAGAACATTTCGGTAAGTCGAAAACCAAAGGGAGGCTTAGGCAAAAAAGAGCGTCTCGGTGGATTGAAAACCTGAAAAGGCGATCCAGGCAAAAATTAGAGACAATAAACAGAAAATGTCCTGATAGATTAAAAACTTGAAAAGGCAATCAAGGCAAAAATAAGGATACAAAAAAATGACAAAGTAACTGCAATCAGCCAGCACTTCGTCAAATCTGAAGAATCTTCCATCAACGGATCTTCAATCAACTCTTCTGAAGCAACAAACACAGTTGGAATTCAAAGTTGTTAGGGATAATAGCGGTTATTTGCTTTCAATGTAGCCTTTTCCCAATAAATTATCATTTCCAACCCTTGTAAATAGCTCATGGAATCACGCATTTGGCTGATTACCATTCTATTCAATAAATTTGAGCCTTGTGCTTTTTGTTTGCAATTCTTACTTTATTCTGTTTTGCAAAATAACGCTTTTATTGTGAAAATCACTTTTTGAAACTAAAATGTTTTAAATGAATTTTTACTTCAAAAATTTTAAAACAAAAAAAAAATTTCCTTTGAACTATGAACACAGAAAGAACTTCAACAGTTTCTCCAAGAGTGTTTCAATCCAAGGATAAAAAGCAACTGTAAGTCTCTCCTCAGCAGAAATCATCAAAGGACGGTATTCTTATCCCAAAAAGAATCCCCGACCGAGTTGCCAATGAAATTCCTTTCTCTGAAAGTTTAAAGTCTGCAACTCAAAATTTTCGTTAGTAAACATCTGCACCATTGCTGCAATTTTCACCAAGTATTTGTTCAAACTGTGACGTGGTCCTTTTCCCAAATATCTCTTTAGTGTCTTTGTCAAGTATTGTTAGCATGCATATAACATTCATGACATTCATACATAATAGCATCATTCATTGCATTTTTGCACCTTTTGAAATGTTTGCTTCCATATCACTGGTATAAGTCACGCTTATTCATGTAAGTACGAGTCTGTCCCCAGTAGAATATCTCCAAACAGAAAGGATACATTTTCCTTTTTTCCCCGGCAGAGTCCCCAAACAGAGAAATGCATTTTCTTCTCTCCACCACATTCCCCAGCTGAGGTCATTCCTCATTGGGAATAATGTCTTGATTGATTTTTTTCTTTTCCAGTTCATTCCTGGATAGAACCTTGTCTTTAATCAACAAAGCAATAAGCAATAGCCTCATCGTCTGAGCCGCTTATCTTTCTCTTCATTCATAAAATTGTCATAAAAATTTGTCTTCTCAACAAAGTCAAAATCATGACTATACGAGAAATTTCCCAGCAGTTGTTTTTTTTCTGTCAAAAAGAAAACCTGTGTCTGTCAATCAAAATGCCCGCATCTTCTCAAAAGAGAGATCCTCGGCAAGATTGTATCCAAGAAAGCAAAACTCATTGAGTTCTTTCTTTTCACGTCGTTATTCACAAAGTGAATATACAGCAATTTTCTAAAGATTTGCCTTGTTATAGTTATCACTTTGCTGATAATTGGTAATATCTTTAAAACCCGTTTAAAATCTGTTTCTTTCACTGTCTGCTATTCACAAAGCTGAATACATAACAAAAATTTTCTCAAGATTTACCTTGTTATAGTTATCACGTTGCTGATAATTGGTAATATCTTCAGGATTCATTACCATAAACTATCACAAGGCTGATAATTGGTAATATCATTTTCCCTTACCTTAAACATTGTCACGAGGTCGATGTATCTCTTTGTTTCCAAAAACGAATATTCACATGTTTTGTGAATCTTTCTTTCCCAAATAGGACGTATTCACAAATTCCCCCACCGTGTCATTTCTTTGATAGTCATCCGGTGAAATTTTTTTATCATTTTGCATCATTCGCATTTTGGTATCTTAGGTCCAAATTTACAGATTTCGATATTTAAGTCTCTTTACACCTATCAAAACGAAGATAGTCATCTTCATCTCTCAGTTAAAGAAACTTAAATAGATCATTATACCCCAAATTTTGACCTAATATACCACCTTACATTTTGCATCATTGCATAACTAACAGCTCAGACAGCATTAATCGGGTGTGGATTTCACAGGTCAAAATTAGGGTTTCATCAGATTTTCATCTGATTCAAGAGACAACCAATTAGGGTTTGAGTTTTTCTCACCTCATTTGATCTATCTTGATCAAATCATCAACCTCTAATCTTCAGACATCCATTTTTCTCACAGATCAATCAAGGATCGACCAATTAGGGTTTTGATCGGGCATGAGAATTATCTGACTTTTTGAACAAGAAATGACTTTTTTGGATAGAGATTGGTCATTATATCTTAGATACAACATCTTGACCTAATTTCTGGAGTCAAAACATCACAGAAGTTCACAGACTTCATCAGTCAATTTCAGAAACATCTGATGAAAATTCATCTACACAGAAAAGTCAAACTTTGAAAAAAGTCAAACTTTCAAATGATCCATCATGATCATAAAAAATCAAAGAATTTGAAAAAAGTCAACAAAAAGTCAAAAGTTTTCATACTTAGAAAAATTTCTAAGTGTTGAAAATTCTTATTTTTTCCAAACTTCATGCCATTTTTTCACCTAGTTCCAAATTGAATTTGAAAAAACTCAAAACATGAAAGTTGTAGCTTGTGAAACAAGCTTTCCAAAATGTCCAAGAACTCTCAAATCCATGGAGTCTAGCTATACTTTTGAAATTGAAACATAAGGCTCCATGAAACTTGATTTTTCAAAGTTCACAACTTCAATTATAGGTCATTTTGAGTTTTCTTCATTTAGAAGCAATCCAACCATGCCAAATGGATGATTGAGCTGATAAATATCAGCTAGAGGTAATAATTGAGAGGATTGGATCAAATTGTAAAATGAGCACATGGTGAAAAAGGAAGTTTCCTTTTTGACAATTGTCTTTTTACCCTTAAGCTATCTTTGAATCACCAAAAGCTTGTACCTCTTTGCCTAACATTTCGAACTTGTTGCCTATAAATAGCTCACAAATTCAAGTTCAATTCACACCAAAGCATCACAAATCCATGCTTTCATTCTTCTTTCTTGAAAATTAAGCAACATAGTGCAAATTGGAGAATTATTGCATTTTGAAAACAGTTGAAAACATGTTAAAATTTGGTGTCAAACATGCTTCAATATCAACATAAAACTTGTTTAGAGCTTAAGATCATAAGGAAAGCAAGCAAAATCGATTTCATTTTCATTTTTTCAAACTTCCAAACCGCCTTATGAATCGAATTGTTATTTTGGCTTGAGCAATTGTTGTTCCAATGACTCAAACATCATCACTATACATCATGTATATGATCCGATTATTAGCGACCAATCGAACACGATTAACATCAAAATCCGCTTGCCATTTTCATCATGCAGTTGACTTGGTTGGAAAGATTGAAGCAAGCTCAAAGCAAGCATACCACACAGCTTCCATACATGCCGATGAAGCTCAAATGATCAAGAATCCGCTCGAAACGCCTAAGATCGAATTCGATTCTCACTTTACCAGTTAGAACACTAACCGTGATATCCATTTTCTTTGAACTAAAACGAAAAAACTCACGGCCGTTTTCTTTCTGCACTCCTAACGATCAATAGCCCTCAAAAAAATCCAAGAATCATCAAACATACATCATTTAATTTGAATTTTTCAGTTTAGGGTTCATAGTGTTCTTCGAAACCTAAATCGTTCTGGGCTTAAAATAAATGCAATTAACAGTTACTATCATGTTCATTGTTCAAAATCGATCAAGTTTCGTTTTTACATCATTCAATTTCGTTGAGAAACGAAGATTTTAGATTGAATTTGGCAATCTGAAGATCAAAATGAAGAACCCAGGATGCGCGCGTGTTCTTCATTGTTTTCAAAATTTGAATTTTTAAATTTCCAATCTCTCATTTACACATGTTCTAGCCCACTAAACACAGAAACGCGTTTGGCTCAGTGGTAGCTTGCTTGCTCTTAGTCTCTTCTGACACGTGTATCACCCTTTGGTCATGGGTTCAACTCCCATCAGGACCATTTCTTTTTTATAACTTTCCATTTTTTCATGTTTTTCATAAAACTTTCACAATTTTTTTGACCAATCAAAACTTCTCATTTTGAGATGATTTTTTAAACACTTGTCAATAAATACATCTATTTTATGATAGTGCAAAAATTTTCAGAAAAAACTTTCATCTGATCATATTTTAATCGAGCCGAAAACGACGTTCTAAGCACTTTTTTCAAACCTCCTTTTTAGGTGAAATTTTCAAGTTTTCGACTTCCGATTTTTTTTTTAAAACTTTTCATAAATGAACCTTACATTTCAAAACACTTATCAAATCATTTTTCAAAACATTTCATTAAAACTTACATCTTTTACCACGATCGATCCGATTTAAACGATAAAAATCAAATTCGTTTTCTCTCGAATTTCTCAATCGATCATGGGCCACCCTTATGGTGTAAGTCCCAATCCTTTATGTACATATTTAGTTCTACTTGTACATACTCAAATCATCATTGTCAATATTCAAACATAAACAAATTTCGTTCGTTTGTTTTCATTCGTTTGTTTATACACCGATACCATTGGTATTGAAAGGAGCATTATTCCCTGTGAAACTGCTTTCAAAACAATGGGCCTCCTTCACGGTGTAAGTCCCATAACATTCTTTTATGTACATAATATTTCTTTGTACATATCAAACTCTCTTCAAATACATACAAATTTTCATCTGTACATAACACAGATACATTTTATACTCAAGTACAGACAAACTTCTATCGTTTGTTTCCACTTCACTTGTGTATACACAAACCAAACATTCTTTATGTACATACGTACCTTTTCCTTGTACATATCAAATTCTTTTCATACAAATCTTCATCTGTACATAATACAGATCCCTTTTATAGATAAACTTTGATCAGTCGTTTCCGTTTCATCTGTATATTCAATTGAATACCATTGGTATTGAAAGGAGCATTATTCCCTGTGAAACTGCTTTCAAACCAATGGGCCTCCCTTATGGTGTAAGTCCCAACCCTCCTATGTACATCCATTTTTGTCTGTACATAAATACTCGTTCGTGTACATATTCACTTCCTTGTACACAGTTCAAACTTGTAAATAATCAAGTTACGCTGCTTTAAACGCTCGTTTACGACACTTGTTTATATTTCATAAACTTTTGTAAATAAACATCATTGCATTGTTTATATTTCCTTCATAAACTCCTGTGAATACATATCACACACACACACACACACACCTGTTTATACAAATTATCTAATTATAACATAACAATTAGACTAATCAATAGGTTCCCCACAATATAGCTTCCGCTTGGGCTTCATACAAGACAATTCATCACCAGCATGAGTTAGCCTCCGCTTGGGCTTCATACAAGACAACTCATTCCCAGTTGAGTTTAGCCTTCTCTTGGGCTTTGTACAAAGAAACTCTCCCCACAGAGTTTAGCCTCCGCTTAGGCTTCATATAAGACAACACTGCTGAGTCGCCTCTTCTTGGGCTTCGCTCAAAAGAACTCCTCATTGAGTTTAGCCTTCTTGGGCATCATACAATGAAAGAGATAGGAAATCTCTTAACAGCCTCCTATTGGGCTTCCAATACAAAGAATCACCGCTAAGATAGAACCCGAAAGGATGGTTTCCGGTGAAATCACTTTCAAATCCCTGAGAGTAAAATTTCCTGAAATTGCTCTTATTCAAAAAGGATGGTTTCTCTGAAATCCCTTTTAACACAAAGCCGCCATACCCTATAGCTTCCTCTTGAGCTTCATACAAGGACCTCGATGACCTCGGAATGCCTCCTCTGGGCTAACAATACAAGGACCCATGGGCTTCTTAAAAGCATCCCTTTAATCCAATCAATTTCTCCTCGAGATTTAGACATCTATCATCTCTATGGAAGAAGTATCTCATCTATCATATCACATACAGTCAAAAACTTTTCAAAACTCTTTTCAAAACTGTTTTCAAACAAAAACATCTCTTAATTGTAAGTGGTAACGCTTGTACACTCAAGCAAAACACCCAATGCTTACAGTTAAAAGATTCAATCTTTTTTCAAACATCTTTCTTAAACATGTAAGTGGTAACGCTTGTACACTCAAGAAAAACACCTAATACTTACGATGAAAGATTTTAATCAATCAAACTTTTCAAAATGTATGTGATGAAATAGATTAGATACATTTTTCATTAAGATGACATTTTTCTGTCTCCTACTAACATCCCGTTGCTTTCCACTAGCATAAGTGGGAACTACGATTGCTCTGACTTTCTCAACATCCTTTAGAGAATACGTAGGCACAAGGTCTCATCCTTGCCGAGCAAATTTCTATCTCCCTCGCACCAAACAAACCATAGAACCTCAGAGATCCGAGCTACAAATGCTCGATTCCCACTAGGATATGTATGCGTAAGATCCACGATCTTTGCGAGCACAATAATAACAAACACTAGAATCCCACATAATCCTTTCTTAAAATCCCAAAGGAGAAACTTTCCCAATCATAGAAATAGCAATTAAAACACACAAACATATCAAACATATTCATATATAAAAGCTATAGATAACTATATATATTTAGGGTGCTCCATCTATTTCCTTTATATAACAATCCCCTTACTCGATCTCCCCAATGCTTGCCTAGTTTGCGCTAGTCGTTACGCATACCAATATCAATTGAGGGTATTTTTTCCCTTTTCATAATCATTAAATCATCTTTCTTGTGTTGAAAATAATAAAGCTTGATGCTCGCGGCATCTTTATAAACAAATCAAAAGATTAAATCGTTTCGAGCCAGAGAATCCGAACTCACATTCGAATCCTCTAGCGCGTCACCTTTTAACGCGAACAGATAGGAATCAGTTTGTTTAGGGTTTCTAAATCATGGTCCAAGCATCATCAAAGGCCTCGTTGTTTTGCATACAAAAATCAGATTTCAGTACATAATCATAGGCCTAACTTCATCTTTACTACAAATCACAAAGGACATTGGTTCACAATAAAGACAAAGAAAGGGAGGTACAAATAGAAATAATCAGAATTACAAGCTCAACACGTTGACATCATAGCAGTGCAAATTAAATAATTCCAAGGCCCAATTTTGAAAACACACAAAGCCTATTTTTGTCAGAAGTCAGAAAATGGACACATAGAAATCAATAAGTTCTCAGAAATATAAAGCCAATGATTGCACTGAAATCAAGATTCGGTCACTGTTCTCACATAAACCCTATTAGCTGCAGCAACCAGAACAAACCCAGAAAAACCTTTCATCATCAAACCCTAGCGCAACAAACTAGAAAAAATCCAACATTCAGACTCATTCATCATTTTTCCAGAGAATCAAACCTTCAAAAATAATCAAATCATTCATAAACACAACAAGCCATCAAACAGAAAACCCTAATTGTTTTCTATCATCATTTTCCAAAATCACACAAACCCTTCAGTTTCCAGAAGACAAAGAGGAAAAGAAGCATGGCGAGGTCAGAGTCAGAAAGAAGAAGAGAGTTTCAGAAAGAGCTCACTGGAGCCAATTGCGACCACAGGCCGCCGTCAAACTCCCAACCACACCTGAGAAGTTTCATTTTCGACACTACAGAATCCTCATCGTCATCATAATCACCGGTCATCATCATCGGAGTACCTAGAGTTTCAGTTACCCCTTTCAAGATCTAGGCCAAATCAGACCATGTTTGCAAAAATCAGTGCCAGATTAGTACTCAGAAGAGAGAAACGAAGTAGAAAATGCAATAAAATCAAAGATCGGGCCATAGGCGCCGCATGGTGGCGATTTCTGGCACGGCGGAGTCATGAGATTCTGGCGAGTTCACACAAAATAAGTCACAGATTTGTGATCATAAGGGCAAGGCGAAGAAGAGTATGTGAGATAGATGAAGATCATAGCCATCACCTCCGTGTGACCACCGTCCACCATCGCCTGCCGCCATGCATGCGATTTTCAGCGAGTTGTCGTCGAGACCACTCAGTGAGAGAACAAAGGGACGAAGAGTGAAAGAGTTTTAAAAAATGACTTAATTATGTTTAAGTTTATTTTACTTTGTTATAATACAAGAATTAGTGTTCTAATCAGGCGGTGACACTTGTCACCGCCGTTGTGGGTATTATGTGATCTCATGCAGGCATCCCCGCGCAAGCTGCCATGGAGCCTCGTCCTCTCAGCTATTCAATCTTCATCAAGACCCTATCAGCCTTATCCAATGCTTCTGATGCAAGATCCTCACCGTGAACCCCCTGGAGTGGCCACACTAGACCCAACGATCATCTTAATGGGCATGGGCTCCGTTTTCTATTGCACACCCCCTGTTTACTCAATTCAGGCCCATTCCCTTTGTTTTATTTACATCTTATATGTTATTTTGTAAATATATTTGTTTTATCAAATGTGAATATTATAAATATAATTTTGTTTAAATATTTAATTAGATTGAAAAAAAATATTTAGGTTAATTAATTATTTTGTTAATTAGTTTCATTAAATAAAGTGGTTCAAGTTAATTAGTTATTTAATTAATTTTAATTAGCATGTATCATTGGTCTATCTAGACACTTTAATCGTATCGTCGATTCTATACATCTACAATTGTAAATTTTTTTCCTATTATCGTATGAATCGAAATAATTTAGAATTTCATTTCTTTGTAGCTTAGGATTTTATTTCTTCGCATGCTTTGATCATCATTTAATTATTTCCATGATACTCATTTTGTTGTTGTTATTGCCATGGGTTTGTGATCGATTGTGATACAACTTGGATGCTTGATTATTGGATGATCGAGATAAGACCAAAGAGGATACTCATCATCGAGGGAATTCAAAGACACTCTCAATGGTATTTCCTTATTTTATGTGTGCAGTGAAGAGGCAACGGACCTTCTCCGTTAGGTATCATCACCGCTCTCTTTACTTCTTTCTTGCACCATTAGCATACATGCTTTTGCATGCTTCATCTGATTTCTCATCATCTATGTCTGATGTATTATCATCTCAACATTTATATTTGATGTTTTACCATCCATACATTTCTTATATGATGTTTCGCTCATCCATTTTCATATACGATGTATCGTCATCCATGTTTGATGTATTGTCATCCACATATGATATATCTGATGTTTTACCATCCATACATTTCTTATCTGATGTTTCGCTCATCCATTTTCATTATACAATGTATCGTCATCCATGTCTGATGTATTATCATTCATATACACTTTATCTTTCTTATTTGATGTATCGTCATCCATTGTCTGATTTACCTATGTCTTATGGTGATCCCTTAAGGCATATGATCCATCTCTTTTCTTATTGTTTTACTTATGTTTTGTCTATCCTTTTGTCAATTTTGTTTGACGATTTCCTGTGATCATGGCTTAGGAGATAGCTTTAGTGCACCACCTTGAATGTCGCGTGTGAAGCTATTATGTTTCTAACCTATTATGGTTCTGATCTTTTGAGATTAGTTAGCTATTATACATTTCTCCAATGACACTTGTTTTACATTTCATTGTCCACCCATCATGGTGACAAGTTAGGAGCCACATCTTTTAGTTTCGACCTAATCGCATATGTATGATTGCTTGAGGACTTTTATGTCCACTTATTTTTGTGTTAATTCTTGTTTCACACCTCTCTTTCATGCTATTTTTCATGCTCCTATGATACTTGTTCGACATTTTATTGTCCACCCATCACGGTGACAAGTTAGGAGCCGCATCTTTTAGTTTCGACATAACTGTACGTGTATAATTGCTTGAGGAATTTCATGTCCATTATTTTGATGTTTGAATTTTGATTTTCATACTTCTCTTACATCTTACTCCTTATGCTTCTATGAACTTTTGATTGACACTTCATTGTCATTTTATTTTGGTGTCATCTTGGAAGCTACATTGGCCATTTTGTTGGTCTTTTTTTCTTTCTCTTTAGATTGTGATCATGATTTTATAATCCATGTATCCTTGAGGTATCTTGATGTTGGTTTCATTCCTATAACATCTAAGAACCCTAATTGCAATATAGTTTGATCATCTACGCTTTTGTGCATAAGAGACCAAATTTGTGATATATTATCATGACACTTTAGCATGTTAGATTGATATTATTGCTTAGAGTTCTTGTAAGATCATGATAGGTACTTATAATATGGATATGCCACTTCCCTAGGACCTATAAGTATCAATTCTTATTTTTACACTTGATTTATATCATCCATCATTGTTTTAGACAAGTGCTTTCCATATCTTGCGATGTTGATAATCAATTAGGTGACTTGTTTTGTGTATTGAAGTTTTGTCTTCTACATTTGTTGCTCATGAATATCATCTTGAGTTATATTATTACACAATTCACACATGACTTAATTATCTAATTAAGACCAATTTGTTTTATTTTTATCAAATATTTTGAACTTGACTAGTTTTGGTGTTTTTAAACCCTAAGTCGGTGTTCTTTGGTGAATGATCCTTCTCTTGTGTTGGAGACACCCTTGAGCATGATTTGTTTATATGTTAAGCTACTTACTTTGGATTTCCCATGGGTCTCTAATCTTGAATCTCGCTCATCTTTTGTTTTATTTATTCTACTTACCTCTTAGGGTTAGAGTTAGGGTAGAATTTTGACTTCTTTCCCTCTTTTGTTGACTTGCAATTAAGTTGTTGATGTTTAATGGTTAATTATAATTAACATAGGTATTGCCTCATTATATGTTGATTCTAATACCACTCTTATATGACACTTATCACAAGTATGCTCAAGCACACATACGCACGCACACCTTTGCCCGCACTTGTATGGATCGATTTTGTTCTCCTTAAGTGATTTGTCTGTGAATCTTTCTCATGCATGTTTGTATGTTGTGATTGATGTATTGATGTTTTTTCTACTGTATTTTATGAATATTAACCTTTCATGTTTCATTTCCTTTCATCTATTCCTTTTCTTGGTTTCTTTTGACTTGTAAACGCTTTCTAGGTCAAAGTTTCGACTAGTTTTTGTACTAGTGTTGTAATTGCATCCTTGTGACATTATCTTTATGATTTGACTATTAATTATTTCATATTATGTTTCTAATGTAATCACTTCATTTTAACACTCTATTTTCATTTTATGTATGACACAAACTTGAATTCACGTCACCACACACAATTGTCGCACGTTTACGCACTCTTGTAGAATTTTATTCGTGAACTTTTTGTGGTTTGGTTTGCATGATGTAAATAAGATATTAACATGTTAAATACTGAATTTTATATCATTTTAACTTATAATTCTTCCTTCATCTCATCTATGCTTAAAATCTCACGCAATTTGCTTTTCGTGTGCTTTAGGACTAGTTTTGACCTAGTTTGTGAATTAACTTCGCATGTATGTATTCATAGTGATGTTTGTTAAAGGTTTGTATAAACCTTGTATATGTATGTTGTGTCTACTTACCTCAATTCACATGACATATTTCATGATTTCTCACTCATTTCTTTCCACTTCATATTCTTCCCCATTCTCTTTGTGATTAGCTATTGTGTTATCGTTTTAGATGTGTTGCCATCATCCATTATCTTCTTGATGTATCTTCATATTTAGTTTAGTGTTTTATCACTCTACCTTATTATTTCTAATCCATTTTTGAGTGTGCAAGGGATTTCTACCCGATGTTCATCTGATGCGTGAAGCTTTCCCTGATGTCTTGAAGTTCACTAGAGGCAATTTCTCACACCATGCGATGAAGTTCTTTATTTTTAGTTAATTATTTGATGTATTTAGATTGGTTTGTACTATTTAGACTTTTATTAATACTTTTGATTCGATACATCCCTATTCATAAAATTTTATCCCCATTCCCATATGGTTTGTAATAGCTATGGATTTTATTTCCTT
The DNA here is from genome assembly GCA_021764765.1 of Vicia sativa. Classification (NCBI taxonomy): domain Eukaryota; kingdom Viridiplantae; phylum Streptophyta; class Magnoliopsida; order Fabales; family Fabaceae; genus Vicia; species Vicia sativa. The sequence goes on from CM038792.1 coordinate 311,171,937, forward strand.
GTGTGTTCTAATTATTGTTTATTTACGCGATTGTCATTCAATTAGAACACACGACCTCCTCTTGGGCTCTTCATCAATGAACAAGTATACATACATAGTGCACACTCGCACACATTCATAGTTTGGTCCTAGGCTTTTCTACAGGGCAACTATTCAATTTGTTGTTCCAATTGGTCGTTTAGAATAATAGTGTCACACTAGTCCCACCTTTTAGGAGCATGCGTATGGCAACCTTGTATGGGCTCGCTTGATTTCCATACCTTGACCTCTTGGTTCCTATACCAAGTTCCTTTAAAGGGTTTCATATTTGAGTTTGGGCATGGCCATTCTCATAAGGTTAATCAATGTTTCGACTTTGGTTAATCATAACTCGAGCTGATCACCTTGATCCATATACCAAGTGTTCCATGCAAAAGGGTCTCATGGTTGAGGGTATGAGCACCTACTTTCACAAGATTAATCAAGTATTTCCCTTGGTTAATCATAAACCGATTAAACCCTTCATCCGTACACCAAGCATTCAGAGTATTCTTTTTATGATACTAATCATTTTGTTGATTTTGTTGACAGGAGTTCGTGGTCGTTTATTGGCGCAACTTGGGCACACTTAGATGGTCGATGACGCTTTCAGTAGAGTTTGCTTCTCTCTTGCATGTTGAAGAGGCAACGGACTTTCTCCGTTAGGTATCATCGTTTCCTTTTTATACATTATGCTTCACCACCATTCGCATGCCTGTTGTATCTTTCTTTATATGATGTTTTTCCATCCATGTCTGCTATCATGATGTTTTTTCATCCATGCCTGATGTTTTGTCATCCATGCATATTTTATCTTTCATAATTGAGGTTTTTTCATCCATGCTTGATGTTTCATCATCCATGAATATTTTATCTTTCATAATTGATGTTTTGTCATCCATGCCTGATGTTTCATCATCCATGCACATTTTATCTTTCTTTATATGATGTTTTTCCATCCATGTCTGCTATCATGATGTTTTATCAACCATGCCTGATGTTTCATCATCCATGCATATTTTATCTTTCTTACATGATGTTTTGCCATCCATGTTAGATGTTTTGTCATCCATACATGTCTTATCATTCATTACTTAATGTTTTTCATTTGTACTTGTTCTCTCTTATTTAAGTTTGAGTGTTTGCTTCTTTATCTCTTTTACGAGATTTCCATGTTCCCCATAGGATATTTAGTTCACTCTTCTCCAAGTTTGAACTAAATAGGCCTTAGGTTTTTTATCCATGCATGATAAATTTCAGTAGATTTTTCCCCTTGTTCACACCCGTAACCTAGGGACAACTTTGTACGATAATAATTTGGATTCGGAAATAGGTTAGTTTCCCTTAGCCATTTTACCTTTATCCTTTTGCATCTCTAAAATTAAAATATTGTTTTGTCAAATGCATTAAAATACTCTAATAATTTGAAAAAAATTTCACAGTAAAAGATACAAACCAATTAGTTTTAGATTGTTTCGTCGTACCGTTTTCCGCTGATGTTTCTTCATCCAGTTCGTTGTTGATGTTTCGTCATCCAGTTCGTTGTTTATGTTTCGTCATCCCATCTGTAGCTGATGTTTCGTTATCATGGAGGTATTTCGTCTGCTAATCTAAAAAATACAAAACAACCAAAATAAGTGAGCCAAACTACGGTGCTCTGACTTTCCCATTGCACGAGGGAATACGTAGGCATCCTGTCGCGGGGCTTGATCGAGCAACCTTTGTAAATATTTTCTTCTTTTCCCCGTGTTTTCTCTCTTTCTTTTATTCTTTTCTTTATTTCTTTTCTTTTTGCATTCATTATACCATATACAGATATAGTTAGACCTTTACATCCATTAGCTAGAAGGTAAAAGCGGATACCGTAGAGTACTACGGACGTGTGGGGTGCTAATCTCTTCCCCTCGCGTAACAGACTTCCTTACCCAATCTCTCGGTCGCAAGACCGTGATTTCTCTATTTCATGTTTACTCGATGTTTACCTTTCCCTCTTGGCGGGATAAAAAACGTTCGATGGCGACTTCATTGATATATAGTTATATTCTTTGATTTTTCGGCCGGTTGTTTCTATACCACCACATCCACTTCATTCTCTGTTTGAGCTCGGCTAAATTGAATCTTGTGTTGGTACATTAACTTCTGCAAGTACTCCTTGAATTCTGCATATTGTTTTGGGTTAATTTGACATATCAGACAATCATCATGGACACCCTTCAACAAATTATCTTTTTTCAACTCTTCAAACACCATCTTTAGTGACATCTTCAATTGATCCACATCCATAACCAAAAAAATTTCCTCTTCAACCAAAGCATTTACTGACGACGACCCATGCCCTAGCAAAGGGTTATTAGCAATGTTAGGGACGTCAGCGAAAGTCAACAATTTTATATCAATAAGTTCCTGAACTTTGCACTTAAATGCAAAACAATTCTCAGTAGTATGGCTAGGAGAATTAGCATGGAAGGCACATCTAGCATTCTCATTGAACCATGGCTTGGGTGGTCTAGGAACAGGCTTCAATTCTCTCGGCACCACTCTTCCACCTTGAACCAAATATGGCATGAGGCTTATATATCTCATGGGAATAGGCTGCATCTCCTCCTTAGAGTACTTATGATAATGAGGATTTTTCTGTTGCCCTAGACTCTTATTCAGACTCTTACTCTGTTGTTGTTGAGAAACTTGATTCTGAGGAACCTGAGCATAATAAGGCATTTGCATCTGCATTGGTTGCTGATACGGCATGCCAGGAAATTGCATAACAGCAACATAAGGATATGGCATATACGAGACTTGAATAGGAACAGGCCTAGCTGATTGTCCTCCTCTTCCTCTTCCCCTTGGTTCATAAACAGCATTGGTCTCGATATATTTTCTCTTAAAACCATAAATTGGCTTCTTTGCTGCAGACGACCCAACACTTCCTCCTAATATCTTAGTTTTCAAACCACCCTCTATTTTCTCACCTACCATCACAAGATTAGAGAAATCAGAAAATGTACTTCCAAACAACCTTTCATAATATTGTGTCGGCAATGTTCCCATGAACAAATCATTTAATTCTCTTTCTACTAAAGCTAGTTGAACCCTCGAGGCTACCTCCCTTCACATTTGATAATATTCTTTAAAAGATTCCTTTTCCTTTTAAGGCATATTTTGTATATTTATACGATTAGGAGCCATGTTGGTGTTGTAGTGGTATTTCTTAGAGAAAGCAGCAGACAGATCATCCCAGGAACAAATATTTGAATTCTGGAGTTGCATATACCAATCAAGGGATGCCCCTGAAAGACTATCTTGAAAATAGTGTATCATTAGCTTGTTATTTTTAATGTGCGCCGCCATCTTGCGACAGTACATCCTCAAATGAGTATCTAGACAGCTTACACCCTTATACACTTCAAAGTCAGGTACTTGAATTTTGGCGGAATAATAACATCAGGGACAAGACACATCTCCAACGCACTCATACCAACAGTATTCTTTCCTCTCAACTCTTTCACTTGTTTAGACAATTCTTTGCACATCTTCTATGCAGCCACATCTTGAAAAAGGGCAAGGTTCCTCACAGGTATAATGCTATGGTAATATTATTTCATGTAATGATCTTACATCTCTTCATCAGCTTGAGGAGACACAGACCATGTGTTCTATTGTTCACCTTCATCCTGCTCTTGCTCATAATTTCACGCAACTCGTCGATATCTCCTTGCATAGCATCTTGTCTGGATTCGTATTGATCCATTGCTTTCTTCGTGTTGGCTCTCATGTCTTACGGATGCCGAGTAGTCAGCTTGAATCTAAACGAGAGGAAATGGAATGAGCTTGATGTTCTTTTGTTTTATAAAAAAAATGCATGATTATGTATGGTTAATGTAGAATGCTTATGATCATGCTCCCATTTCCAAGGATCCTTATCAGACTCGTTCTCTTGTAAGAAATCAGAACAACAAATGGATAATCAACTCCTTCATTCCAAACATAAAAGTTGAATACAAACATCATTCTTTGTAAAATAAAGAGCAAGACTCGTAAGTCTGCTTTAGTTCAACAGTTACATGAAGCTGAAAAAGTACACAAAGTAATAACTCAGAAATGTTTTCCTCTTTGGGGCCTGAGCTCTCTTATTTCCCTTTTGAATCGCTCCACCATATCTTTGCAGAGAAAATGAAGTACTCCGCTACTGGGGGAACTTGGTCTTCCTCTAGGTCATCGATAGCTGATTGAATTCTCCACGGAACTTCCACCATCAACTGTCTACAAAATCCTACCAAGCCTGAGTATTTTGCATACAAATCCTTATTTTGCTCTTCCAGGTTAAAAATGGTCTCTCCTCCTAGATTCTTCTTACCACTCTTCGCACTGAATCTATAAGTCTCCATATGATGTCTCCCATTGGCTTATATGATTCCTTGCAATAGTCAACTCTTGAATTTTCTGGGCCAAATCCTCGGGGTCCACACTACATGCCATGCGAGCTTCTTCTTTAAGGCCAGTTTCATGTGCCAAACTGGCTTCAATATTTCTTAACACAACTTGTAACTCTCGGATTTGAGCGGTAACAGTTACTCTCATGTCTACTTTTGCTTTTACGGCCCAGTCTTCATTTGCGTATGCTTGTCGTCTTTGTTGTTCAACTTCATCCCGCCTAGGATGGAATTTACTTAATTCAAAATTGGCCACATTCAGATTATCCTTCACACAAAACTTTTCTTTTCTTTCTTTTTCAACTTGCTCTTGACTTTTTAAAATCTCAGCATCTCTTTCTTTGAGGCTTTGCCTCAAATCATCTCTCTCTCGGGAAACGCAAGTAAGGGCCCCCTGTTGTTGTTCTTCCTCGACTTTCATCTTTAAAATGGTAGCTTTGAGCTTGTTGAATTCCTCGATAGGAACATGAGTGATTTCAGGTTCTGGCACATCAAAAGGAATTTCCACAATAAATGGCAATTTTACTTCTGCCACTCTTCTAAGTATCCATGGCCCATAAGGTTCCCCGCTATCATTTACTGTTTTCATGAGCTCCGTACCTTTCCTATGGACTTGGGTCCAAGCTTTCTGGACCTATTTCAACAAACCAGGGTCTTCCTTTCCAAAGTCTAACAAGATAAGCTCTTTCAAAAATTCTTCCTTTGGCGCAGTTTCAATAGGACAACCAAATTTCTTGAGGACCAACCTAGGATTATAATTGATACACCCTTGAGATCCAATTAACAGTACATTGGGGGAAGCTCCACAATGAGTGATGATGTCCCAAGTATACCAACTTGGTGAATACCAAAATACCCACTAGCGGTGAGGGAAGCCAACTTTTGAGACCAAATCAAATTTTCCAAGATTTTAACCCAAGGTCCTCGTTGAGGAATATGGGACTTCAACCATGAGTAGTGTAAAGCAGAGCAACACATTACCACTCCTTTCCTTTTCTCACTTTGCGTATGAATGTTGATGAGCATATCTTCTAACAAAGCGAGTACAGGGTTCTTTGAAAGAAACACACTAATTGCAGGCTGACTCACATATTCGTCGTCATGGCTCGGAAACATCACCACCCAAATATTAGTAAGGCTAAAATAGTATTCAATGACATCCAATTCTCTTCCCCCACTGCCAATTCATCAGCTATTTTTCTAAGTAATCCTTGGAATTCCCCTTTCCACCAACTTTAGCCCTATATCTCTGACAGGTAGATATAGGGCAGCTACTACGTCAACGACATCCAACTTTTCCCCTAACTTGGTAAAAGGAACGTTATCTTTCAAAGGCCAATTCAGCAACCTTTCAAACTCTTAAATCATCGGGACCAACTGAAAATCTTGGAACGTAAAGCATCGTAGAGGAGGATAAAAAACTTTACTAGGGCTTTCAAGGCGTTATGATCAACTGTAGTATCCAATAGTTCCAAGATCCACCCATACCTGGTATGAAAGTTATTCAACTGAGCGTGCTTCATTTTCCCACTAAGCTTCAACAAAGACTAAGTATGTGGAATTTTGAAATTGATATGAGAATTGTTCTTTCTACTTGAATCCATGTGTGATTTGATTACATGTACGATCGAGTCTTTAAAGCTCCCAGAAAATGAAAACAATATGTTGAGAATGAATGATTAATGCAAAATGTAATGCAAATGGTTTAAGACGGAATCTGAGAAATAGTCTAACAGTAGATCACATGATGGGTCACACAAGGGTTAGACATGGTTTCGACGTCTAATGGTTCTAAAGTTTTTTTTGCTAAATGTTTCTCGGAGTCTCAGATCCCCTTTTGAAAATATTATCATCACGCAAACGATCCTTGTGATGATAGCATTTCCAAAAGTATACTCCAAGAAATGGCTCTTAAAGGGATACTCAAAATCCTTTATTTGAGCGTTCGGTCTCGGTTTGGATATCCTAATACTTAGAGTTATGGGCCATTTGTCCAGAAATTGTCGTCCCGCACTAGCGTGCGGTGCAACAACCCCCTTAAAATAACCAACTCTAAGCTTGGTATTGACGTCGATCCAAGTGACACAAATGTCCAATGGACCTAGGCTACGCAACCACTCTATCTTAATGTTACCTAGAAGCCAGGGTATTGGGCTTGTCTATGAATCATAACCAACAATTTCCCAACATAATAAGATATATCAACAGGATAATATATAAAGCATAAAGAAATAATAAGTAATGAACAATAAATACACATTAAGAAGAAAGCAATAAACAAACACACAAACACATACAAACGAAACCAAGGTAGACTCTCGTAGGTCTTCCCTAGTGAAGTTGCCAGCTGTGATGACTGGTCTTTTCATTGGTTATTTTAAAACAATGAAGTCGCTACCTAATTTTATTTTTTCTAAAATAACGGAAAAATATAGATAAAACCCATGAATGAGGGATAAGGCGGTCTACGAGACCAAAAGGTATGGATTCGGGAGTCGGTTATGCAAGGGGAAGGTATTAGCACCCCTCAAATCCATCGTACTCGATGGGAAACATTTAGTTTGTGTGTGTTTACGTGTGTTTATTTAATTTGCTAACTTCTAAGTTAAAGAAAGGAGAAAAAGAAGAAGGGTCTTTATTTTTGGGTTTTTGAACTCTCCAAAGACATTGCATCTTGTGCCTACGTACTCCCTCGTGCAATGGGAAAGTCAGAGTTCCGTAGTTCCTCTTGAAAATGTTTAAGTTGGTGGTGTTGATTTTATAAGAAAATAATCGTTCATTAGACTTTTTGAATGCTTGAACTTTTGACTTGTTTAGTTTGTTTGAAAAGCTAAGTCTTTGTTCGTATTTGAAATGGCTATTGCACACTCTTTGTAAGAAAAAAGTTTGATGGTCGCATATGAGCGAAAAAGAGTTGAGTGACTTGAATTGATTTTAAGTGGGTGAAAATTACCGAACAATAGGACTATCATCCTACGATTCAAATACTAGAAACCAGATGAGCTCAATGCTCAACGAGTCGTCTATCATCCCAAAAAGTTTTCTTATGGAAAAAAGTTAGGTGAAAAAAAGCTCACGTTATTAAGAGTCTTTAAACAATTGGTCCAGAATTCAACGATTTAAAGACTCAGAGTTCATTTGGCACAAGTTTTCAAACAATTGGTCTAGCAACCAACGATTTAAATACTCGGGGTTTATTATGGAGAGAGTATTGAAAATCACTCGACGTTGGATCGAGGTTTTGAACTTTGATTATGAAAGTGTTTTAAATGTTTGGTATATGGACCAAGAGAAGTTAAATTGGGTCATGATTAATCAAGTATATGAACTTAATTAATCTCGTGAGGATAGGTTCTCCTACCCCCAACTTTTAAACCCTTATGCATTGATGGTTGGTATATGGACCAAATTATTCGGGTTATGGTTAATCAAAACAAACTAGGGCTTTGATCAACCTCATGAGAATGACCATGCCCATCCCCAACTATGAGACCCTTTTGACATACGAGCCAAAAATAGAAATGAAATTGTTTATGTCAATTGTGTGAAGTGTACAAGTGTAAATAATTCATACAAGCATACATGAAGCGAGTAATAATTAAGCACACAATACACGTCTAAAACCTTAAATAATTATTAGAATAGATCTTTTTATTTGATAAAGATTAATTAATATTTTAATCGATGATTATCAAATAAAAACTATCATGAAACTAATAATTATTTAATACAAAGCAACATTCATTTGTATAATTTAATAGAAATTAAATGAATGAAAAATAAAGAAAATAACACATTAAAAGTCTAAAACTTTAAATAATTGTTAGAGTAGATCTTTTTTATTTGAGAAAAATTAATTAATAATTTACTCAATGATTATCAAAAAAAATTTATCATAAAACTAATAATTATTTAATACATCAACCAAAATTATTTGCATGGTTAATAAATAAATAAATAAAGAGAAAGGTTTAGAAATGGGCTTGTTTTTTTGAAGTAATTCTTGGGGTGCAGAAAAAGAATTCCATAAAGCCCAAATAAAGGGAAGCCCAAATGAATAAGAATAATCCAGCGCAGCAGCTTCGGATTGTGCACCATGGACAAGCTTTCCTAGCGCATTGGATGATGAGAAGGGAACCAGATCTAATCATGGTCGTCATATCATGAGGAGGTTGTGGGATTTGATGGAGATCAGTGGCAGAGATGGTGCAGACGCATGATAAGGCATAGGATGAAGCACACCGGATTTTACCATTAATAATTAGTGGGTGGTGACATGTGTCACCACCACTAATCAAACACAACTTAATATAATAAACAAAAAAATAAAAAATGACATCAGAACATAAAACATGATGTTAAACTCTCTCTCTCTCTCTCTCTCTCTCTCTCTCTCTCTCCAAGGGCTCGCCGGAGATGATACATTGGTCGCGCCGAAAATCACCTTCTGACGGCGGCGTCTTACGGCGGAGATGCTCCGATTTTCAATTTTTTTTTGATATTCTGATTCCTCTTTCTCTCCTCGTTCCTAATCTCTAACTTGTTTTTTCAAATTCACCATGGTTTATTCTAGATCTAGAGGGTAAGATGTAAACCCTAACTTTGCAAATCGTGAAATCGGTGGTGGTGATGGCTACTATGGACAAAACGATGTTGAATCAAGGGAAAGAAGAGAAATAATGGAGCATGTGTCTCCTTGTGGTGCCGATTTGGAACCTTTAACGGTGAGATCTCTCTAACTCTTCTCTCTGACTCGAGGTTTACTTGCATATTTTCTTCTTCTTCTCTTTCATTTTTCGAGTTTCTGAAGGGATTCTAAGTAGGAAGATGATGATTCTGGGTTAGGGTTTGTGCTAGGGTTTTGTTTCCGTTTTAGGGTTTTTCTAAGGAATAGTATTCGTCCCCTTGAACTCTGTGCAATCAATCCTTTTATAATGACACTATTAGGGCTTTTTGTGTTATTTTCTAACTTGAGAAGCAAACTCTTAACATGATTATTACTTTTGATATTTTGTTGCATTACAGTATTCTGAACTGTGAACTTGTGATGTTGGGCTGGACATGTTGTTTTTCTGACTTGTGAACTTATTGTTGGGTTGTACTTGCTGAACCATGATGTTAAACTAAGTTTCCCTGGCCTTTTGTGATCCAAAATATCCCTTTTGTGATTTGCAAATGTGAGAAATAGGCCTTTGATATTGAATTCCTGATTTTTGTACCTGAATTTGTTGCTACAACTATGATGAATTCTGAGTTATTCTTTAAACACCTCCCTTTGTGAACCAAGGCTTTCCTTTTGAGATTTACAATAGGAATAGTGTATGTCAATGATTGAAAATCTGATTTTTGTTGAGGCCTTATATTGCTTGCACATGATGGAAAACAAACCTTATTTCTGATTCTTGCCATAATCCCTAATGATGAGATCTTGCTTGAAAAACTCTTGTGAAAAATTCCTTATCATGTTCATTTGATAATTGTTTAGTACTAACACTCTTCCTTCTTTTGGTTTCATGTAACGATGGATGAGCTTGAAGGAACAAAATGGGTTCCTTGAAAGATATAATAGTTGAAACCATGGACGTTTGGAGTTTGAAGGAGGAAAAAGATCAACTCAAATTCTTGGGACAATTAAGTTATCTTGCGGAGGACTTCGAGGCCAATATTTAGAACTAGGAAAGTGAGAATTTATGATAGAAAAACTTGTAGTATTATCCATAGAACTTGAATGTTTGTAATATTTGACATCTTGAACCTTAGAAATTTGGATGTAATTGAAGCTTTAAGCATAGCTCTTAGGTCCTTATTGTAACTTGATAATAGGCTATAGAAATTTGTTAGATTTAAGTATAACTTGTGCAAAACGAAATTGCAATAGTAATGAATTCAAACTTCAAAATTCTTTTCTCATTGATGAAAGTTTCTTCGCACCGGTATTCAAATGAAAATGGTATTCAAAAAAATGAAAATAATGGTGAACTAAAGAATGTGATAATAGATAACAATGACGGGAAAAAGCTTAGAACATGAGAACTATTTTTTTTTTGAAAAATTAGAGTTTTTACCTATGGACTTCTTTTCCCTCCAATTTTCTTCAAATTACGAGCTTCCTTTAGACTCTTGCAAAATACTTAGGTTAAATAATGAATGTAAATATATACTTTTGATATAATCCTCGAATTCCAAGTAAGTTAAATGAAATTCTTCAATGACTCCTAAGCTCAAGAACATCAAAGAAAAAAGTAACCAAAGAAATAATGACCAAGGAAATTAGTCAAAAGATAACCTCGAAGGTTTGAAAATATTGACTTAACCAAGAATCAAAAACCTTTCACATGTCCTCTTAACTCTTGAAAGGATCCACAAAATTTACTAATGCTTCAATCCTCACTTAGTTCAAGTGAGACCCTGATTTTAAGACCACTTGCCTCCATATCATCAATAGGCGTAACCAATAAACATTGAAGATAAGGAGGGTAAGTTTTGGTATGCGACAAAGAGCGTAATAGAACAAAGAAAGTCAAATACAAGCTTAAAGTGCTTTTGAGAGCTCCATCTTGTAAAGAAAAACTTGAATCTTATATATAGTTTTGGACTCCTTCTTCCTTCACGAAACTAACCAATGTGAGACTTCTTCAACATGTATATTTTCAACCAACCCCAACAATCAGAGCCACGCTGATAGATTAAGGAGAGTGGTCTGAGGTGTTGTGCTAAAATTCAATGGTGAAGATTTAACACCATAAAACCCCAACGCAAAATAATACAGATTTAAACAATTAACTACATGAGGTGTCACTCAACACATATTAAGTAAAACATAATATAAAATAAACACTTGTCATTACATGCTCACATTTACATATGCTCGTCACAACAAAATTAAACACATAAACAACTCAACAAATAAGTTAAGTCTCATAAGACTTATTTTTAAACATAAAACTTGGTTAGGGAAAATTGCCATCAACATCAACATCGTGAAACATAACGAGTTATAATGTCTAACTCGCACTTCAACAACAATAAAATAAATCTCGGCCTACGTGCAAAATAAGTGTCATGTCAATTTTACATAAAAACCGACGTGATTGTATTAATTAAAAATATAAAATATATAAAAAAATTCATAGCGCCATATTTTAAAAATTCATTTAAAAGATATATCACGTCAGTTTTTGTATTAAACTGATGGGGTTAAAATATATCAAATAAAGTATTAAAATAAGATTTTGAAGTTAGTATTATGAAATTGTTAATGCAAATTACATTACCTCTCAGTTGGACTTTGTAGCTGAGGTGAATACTATTGGAACAAATAAAAAAATTTGAAAAGGCCCCAAGGAAGAAATACTAATTAAACAGTAGAAAAAAAACATAAAATACAACAATTGAGTGCCGATGTGAGTTTTCTTATTGCTACTTTTCCTCACTTTTATTAAATATCCTAAGTATAATATGTTTTATTAAATAAATAATAATAAAACATGCATGGCGCTCCAAAGACATATACCCTCATTTTTTTCATTGTTCGAAGTGTTTGCTTCGTCGTGAAAAGTATTATTTATAGTAGTGCTCATTAATTAGAGCATGTATGGATACCCCTATGGCAGGAAAAATAAGTTCAATTTTTTGGGCATGCCCGTTTTTCCCACACATTTTTGCAGGGTGGACCAAAGTTGTAGGCACACACCCTCTAACATGCATGTGTGCCCTATGTTTTTGTGAACTTTTACGGACGCAAACATTAACTTAAATTTTTTCAATTTTTAGGCTTAAAGAGTGCAATATCTGCAGGCTCGCCCACCCCACACTCTGATTTTTTGCGGGACAATTCAATATTTTAGGTCCACACCCTCAACAAAATCTGGTTTTTTCTGACTAATTTTTTTGTGAACTTTTGTGGAACAAAGATAAAATTGGTTACATATGTTTTACGTGTTTGTCCTTTGTCTTTTTCTATTTAGACTAATGTGATTAAGTTGTTTGATATGATGGGCTCTTTTTTTACTTGTAATATCAAGGACTGGGTGAATACTAATTTGTCTTTGAATTTTGATGTTAGTGGTAATTTGTTAAGGTTGGAACATCGGACAACCTCTTTCCATGCATATTTGATGTGGAGGAATAAGGAAACAAAATGATGAGAATTTTGTGAAACCTAGAATTCTGTGGCGATATATTACAAAAGTTGCTAAAGAATATTTTTTGTCTGCGAAACTGCATGACAATAAGATGATTTTGATACGAGAGACTAAGCAAATAAGGTGGTCTCATCCTCCTTCGAGTTAAGAGAAATTGAACATAAATGAAGCTGGTAAGAATGACATGATAACTGGATGCAGTGATCCTTTAAGAGGTTGTACGGCTGGTGACTTAGAGACTTCACAAGATATTTGGGTTCTTGTAGTGCATATATTGCAAAACTTTGAGGTGTGTTAGAAGAATTAAGATTAGCAAAAAGGCTTGTGTTTCGAGCTATTAATCTTCATATAGGTTCTAAAGTGGTTGTTTAAAATATTTTGAATTCTGGACATGATAATATAATTAGAATGGGATAGGTATAATAAATAAGACATGTGCTCAAATTAGATTGAGAGATGTGTGTTTGTCAAATTGATCATGATTCAAATATTTGTGCATATACACTTGCTAACATGTGGTGTAATCTAGATCATAATTTGATATTTTATGAGCGAGATTTTAATTAAATTTCTTTCTTTTATTAGCTTGTTGTATTAGAGTCTATACTCTTAAATTGATTGCTATGTAATTTTTTTGTTTGAGCTTCAACACTCTTTTTTATTAAAAATAATAATTTTAAAATATGAGTGATTTAGAATACACCTCATTGATAAATGTCAATTATTTTATACTAATGGTACGTATTCTATTTCTTCCCAAAAAAAACATGTTTGTGATACATTTACCAGTAATGAAGGCATCTCACACTTATCTTAAACTTTCAAAATTTGTTATTAATTCAGCGTAATTTATCATGTGCTTGCATTCTATTTCTGTAGTGATCTAATGTTAAATTAATTTTAATATTTATAGTGACATCTTATTTTATGAGTATGTTTATTTTAGAAGTATATAATCAAAACTATTTAATGACATTGCTGTTTTTATACTTGCATAATAATAATAATAACTATACATTTGATGCAGTCTACATCCATTTTTATATATAAAAGACAATTTAATTTTTAAGTTTATTAAATAATCAATGTATCAGTCTATAAATTGATTAAATACATTAATTATTTAATGCATCTAAAAAAATAAATTATCTCTTATATATAGGAAGAGAGGTAGATAAAATTACCAACATTAATTATAAAGTACAGTTGGAAATTACTCAAGTACAAATCACAAATACTTATTTTTCAGTTTAAATTCTTATACTTAGATGCAGCTACATGTCTCGCGAACGCATTTTGGAGTTAGAAAAGGGTAGCACATGCTTCTGGGACATTCAAAACTATTCTTGCAGATAATATACTCTGTGATGTCAAATAAGAATAGTATAAATTTTTATAAAAAATCATGACATATAAAGTTTAAGAAAAATTAGGAATTGGAAAATAGTAGGAAAATGACTTACTTCCATTGGTTACAATAATAAAAAGAGAAACAAAAATGATCAGAACATAAAATAAGCTTAGGAATTGAGCCATTATTTTTCTGCTGTATGTAATAAGTAGAAACTTATTTGATCAATTTATAAGAAAAGAATTCATGCTTTGTTAAAATTAATTAAATAGTTGTTATCATTTATAGGTTAACAAAGACCATTAATAAAATTGGGATTATTTTGATATGTTTCTAAGGAACATCAATGTGTCATGCTTGATCCTCCCTTTACTCGATTGCTTACTTAGATTTGATAAAAACCTAGTATTTTATTTTTGATGATCATCAAAGTTCATTCCTCTGTTATATTAAACTTATAATATATTTTATTAGTTTTCTTTCAGCCTTTCATGATATATAACAAAAACATATCAAAAGAGAAAAAATGGTTAATTTTTAGTAGATTTTTTAAACCATCTCATGTCCTTCTTAGTCATTTTTGGGAAATTCTTAAAATGTTCTTCAAAATCAGAAATATATTTCTGAGGCGCACTATCATCTGATATATTTTGCCATCGAAAATTAACTTCCAGACCATAACCATAACTATATTTCTGATTTCGTTCATAACAGAAATCCAGTAACATTCATTTCATTTTCTAACAAAGAGATACATAAACATAGAAAATACAATCCGAAAGTTAAACATAAATTGAACATTACAAATCAATATCCCGGTGGACGTTGCAACATCCTCATAATGTCATCGACGGTTCTTGATAAAGTTGCATCTAACTCGAGTGGAACTTTCTCCTAAATAATTCGATAAGTTGACCACATAGCCCGTAAATCGTCTCTGTTCTTCAGTTCACGGTTCATGAAGTGTAGATTCCCTTTCATTGTCGATTGGTGGCGAGCGGTACTAGATCTTCTCTACCTTTCGACCGTCTCCGTAAGGAACAAGTTCCTACAAAGTTTCATGTACTTCTTTAATTGAGGTGTACATCGTGATCTTGAATTCGCGAGACAGCTCGTCGCCGGGAAAATGGACAACTCCAGCAACCCATTTGATGTTCAATTTCATGTCCATTTCTGATTTTTTGTATTGTTGTATGAAAAAATATAAGAGGATGGGTGTTTTTATAATAGAAGGATGTAAACATGGACTATAGAAATCTTATCTTTGTGCTAGTGAAAATACCGGAAGTTAAATTCTGATTTTCTACTTAAGACCAAAACCAGAATTAAACTTTCGGTAAATGGCCTGGGATTGAAATATCAGAACAGAAACAACAACTCTAAAACAAAATCTCATACATTCAAATTTTTTCCAAATGATCAAATCACAAAAATGAATATATATCCACATCATAATACATTATTAAAATGAAGTTAACATTACAATGTTACCTATACTACTTAAAAGAGTCGAAAAATGTATCGCCAGATAAATTTACCGGTGCCACCCCTTTCTACTTTTCCCTATTTATTTCTATACCTATTTTCCTCAACTTGTTGTATTCTTGACTCCTTTCCATGAAATTGTTCGGCCAAGTCTCTGATTCTTCTATGAATAGAAGCGTCGATTATGGTGATGTCGGTGGTATCGGGCATCCTGGTTTGAAGTAGACTTGAAAAAAATGCCGTGGATTTGAAATCCACCCAACACAAATGATATGATCAATGGGATTTTTTGTAGGAGCAGTGCGTAGAGGAAATTAAGTCTTTGAAAAACCGTATCGGGTAAGATTAATACACACCCTCTCGTACACACTTCTATGAGATGGCCCATTTCAGGGAACCACATCCATTTCTCCTTTGGTGCACATCCAACCTTAACATGTGCTAGTGCATGATTTCCTCAACATTTTCCTTACTCCCGAACACACATTTGGACAACTCTGTGTGTTCCTTTAACTAGGGGTGTGCAAAATATCCGGTTGTAAGACCCAAATCCATAACCAAATCCAAATCTATTTTAAATATCCGGATATAATTGAATGGTTATTAACCGATTTAGTGTTTAATGGTTTGGTTATCCATTCATATAATCCGGATATAATTAAGTGGTTATTAACCGGTTAAATTTTTTTGGATTCGGTTATAATCCGGTTATTATCCAATATCCAAATTTTTTAATTTTCAAAATAAATTTTTTTTTTTTTTAGTTTATTTTTTTAAAATTGGATTTTTTTTAACATAACCGGTTATATAACCATAACCAAATTTGTAACCGGCTTTATAACCAGTTTTGACTAAAATATGGTTTTGGTTATAAATTCAAACCATTTAAATGGTTTGAAAGTGGTTATGGTTTGGTTTTTAAAAATAACCAACCATGCACACTCCTACCTTTAACTCTGTGATCAAAGTATCTCAAATAGTATTATAATAATCTTCACGGCTACCTAGCAAACAAGATACAACTCGAAAGCCACAATTACCGTCACTGGCCATATTCACGACCCTTTCAACGTATTTGTGCATGAAAACCGACATGTGATCGATGAATGGTATTTTTGATGGAGGCGGTGGTTTGCTAATACGGGAAACTTTGGAAGCATATTTTTGAGATTTTGGTGTAGGTGAGTCGGGAAATACCTTGTCAACATGTTCATAATACGAAGGATTTCTCGTAGTAAAATTGTTGGCCGATGTAGGTTTCAACTTTTTCGGTGCACCTTTTGTTTTTACCGGTTGGGAGGGTGGTTTCAAATCCGTGGTTTCCGGGAACATAAGTTTTCTCAACTCTTCTTTGATCTAGAGTTTAGTGACATCATCGACTCTCAAAAATCTCGCTTGTATTGCTTCCATTCGGTAAAGATGGAGATATTTAATTTATCACTTTTCATTTTACCGTCATCCTCAAAACTAAGTCTCTTCTAAAGACTATAGACCTAGTCCATACCTATTGGGACATTCCCACTTAGCTTCTTGGATATCACATAAGCACATTGGAGATCATATGTTTCCACAATTGTCCACCTACACTTTGAGGTGTCATCACCCACAGTTGAAGCTCTTGTGGCCTCATGGAAAATATAGTTAAGCGTTGCCCGAGATATGTTACCGACCAAATGAGAATATAGCATATTATCCTTGAAACTGTGTTCCAACACCATGATACTGTGACCAAATGTCGTTTGTATCTCATTATGCTAGTTCAAGATCATATGGTTCACAACTTCCCAACCCGTAATCAAGTCACCCTTGCTATTTGCCAACCAATTCTTTAGACAAGCATGCACAGATTCAACTCGGTTATATGTTATATATCTGAGGTGCATAACCTGATCAGTCCATGCACAAATAGATTTATCCTTCACCTGATCAAGTATTGTTCTCTCCATATATTTCAACAAATTCAGATATTTCTCACAACCAGCTCGGAATTGTAAAATAGAATCAGCATAAATCTCTTTTGTAGATGCATTAACAATAACATTCGATGCAGCCATGATTTTATCCACAATAACACCGAACTTACCAACTTCCCATTTTTACCCGTTACCTGTTTCGACCCCACGACAAATTTATTCCGACTTCTAACATTTTTTTGTAATATAGTACCTACAAAGTAATGTAGAAGAAGTCGGAAATACGGTTGCAACGACATTCATTAAAGTCGTATCACGGTCTGTGACTATTACCTTTGGCATATCCTCTCGGTCCTTTAACATGGACCAACATACCTCTAACGCCCATTGAATGTTGTCTTCTTTTTCGCATTTGAGAAATGCAAAACCAACTAAGACGTCTTCTCGGTCGATGTAACACCAACAATTTCCAACAACGGAAGCTTGTACTTGTTGGTTTTTACGTTGAATCCATTACGAGCATGGTAGGAAACATGTTGAAAATTTAATGGAATTGGGATGACTCCAATAAATGTCTCTAACAATTTCCCCATCATCACCCCGTCAGTGCCTACAAACATAAATATTGTCATCAAGAATTTTCGAAAGGTGTTGCATTTTGGTTCAATCCTCTCGAATGGCCAACTTCTTTTCATAGCGCTTCTTTTCATAGCGCTTGTTATAGAAATTAGCATTCGTGAGAGAACCGGAAATAAACTTTCGGTAACATACAAAATATCCAGGTGGCGTGTAATTCAATGTTCCCACTTCTGTGGCCGGAGTTATACTTTTGGTACCATACCGGAAGTTAATCTCCGGTAATGTCTTTTACTTATTCATGGGTTCCACCATATTTTTCCTGGTTTGAACAAAATGGGGTGTTAACCAGAAATAAACTTTCGATTTTGATAAGGGTATTTTGGGGTTTTTACGGGGTGCGCCTCACCCCTATGGGGTGGATTAAGAAATTCATAATTTTTATGAAATAACATGAAAAAATAATGCATCGAATATGTGAAAACACATTACTTAAAGATTTTAATTAAAAGTAATACACAAATATTATTATTTTTTCGATAAAATTGTAGGATCAAAATTAATACATATAAAATATGGAAATTTTACAAGTTGAACAAATGTTTAGTCATTTTAGTTGCCTCGTGCTTGGAAACAAAAGGAACGAATAATGAGAATTGAGAAAGTAGTGTAATTCAAGTTACTGTCACATTGTGTTAAAGTGGATACTCATCTAAATTTTACATGAAGTCAGTGGCGGAGTAAGGAATTTTAGGTAGTTTGGACAAAAAATTTAACCGCCCCATAGAAGTGTATATACCCTTATTTTTATTTGTGATTTTATTAATTTTCTCTTTAGTTTTATTAATTATGTCCCTGATTTTATTTAAAACCACTCTCTGACAGTGTATATACCCTTCTTTTTATCCTTAGTTTTATTAATTTTTCCCTTAATTTTATTAATTTTGCCCCTGATTTTATCTAAAAATCAGCTATTAAATTGTGAAAAATATAAAGAAAGTAGAAGTTGAGTTCGGGTGCATGCCCGGAGTAGCTGAGCGGTAGAACCGCCGCTGCACTGAGTAATGTGAAGAAAAAAGAAATAAAAAAGTTATTATAAATATAGAGTTACTGTAAGTTTATTTACCACAACAATTCTAATCTTTTGGATATATTGGGGATTTGGTTAGTTGTGTGCCTAGAGAGGATTTACAATTTTTTCGTATAAAAATTATGATTGAGAGAGTTTTTATTTTTCTGCCCAAAAATAGTCATTGAGAGAGTTTTCTATTTTTTCGTTCAAAAATAATTGTTGAGAGGATTTGCAATTTTTCCGTCCAAAAATTACAAGTTAGTAATAAAGTTTTGATTGAGAGTTTATTTTATTTTATTTTATTTGTATCAATTTTTAGAGATTTACTTTCGATATATTCCCAACACAATAGATTGCAGTAAATGTGCAACAAGTTACATTATGTGCTAATTTAACTAGCAAAGATTTGGAGCAACTGATTGCTCAAAATGTGTAACGAACTATATTTCTTGTAGTTTGCGTATTTTTTGAAACCTAGAGTTAGCTCAATTGTTTGCTCCAAATATACAACCAATTGATTAAGATATTAGATATAATATCAATTATAATTCAAGTTAGTTATGTTGAGATATTAGATATAATATCAAATATAACCCAAGTTGGTAAGTCCAAACCCAATTATGGTTGTATATAAATAGTCATAGTTTGTATATTATTTGTACAATGCAAGTGAATAATATAATCCTTATTTCCATTATTTCTCTTTCTCTCCTAACTAAAATTGCATCACGCACTAATAAATTGGTAACTAGAGCTTCAATTAGATTTGTTATCATGTTTACAAAAATCACACATCATAGATCATATTTTTGGGTTTGTGGGTTGTTCACTAGCAATCAATGCGAAGATGAATGGTAACAATAGAATTATGAATTCTCTTCTAACTCTTGATGGAAACAATTCGATTCGATGGAGAAAACATATTCAATCTCTATTTTAGTTTTATGAAACCCTAGAAGTGGTTACCAATGGCATTTCTGCGATTACTGCAGATGCAACTGACGCGCAGAAAATTGCCCATGACGAAACCAAGAAGAAGGATTGCAAAGCTGCGTATTGCATTCAGACGGAGGTCGATACGACAAACTTCAACATGATCTCTCATGTTGAATTGGCGAAGGAGGCATATGATATTCTTATCAAGTACTATGAAGGAGGTGAAAAAGTCAAGGTTGTCAAGTTTCAGACCTTGCATCGACAATATGAATTATTGTTGATGGGAGAAGACGAAAAGATTACAGAGTATATGTCGAAGGTTCAGAAACATATCCACCGCATGAAGGGTTATGGTAAAACCCAAACCGATAAGATGATAGTTGAGAAGGTAATGCATACGTTGACCTCTCAATTTGATCATGTTATAATAGCTATGCAAGAATCTAATCACCTTGAAACCTTAAAACTTGAAGATTTGGTTGGTTCCTTGGTAGCGCATGAGATTAGGATTGTCAAAAGGAAAGAAGTTCAAGACTTGAAACAAGCTTTGCAAATTTAATCATGGAAAATGAAAGGTGATTCCAACAAATTCAAAGGCACAGTCGACAAGACACAGGGAAAGAATTCTTGGTAGAACCCTCACAAGCATCAAGTCAAATATAGAGCTTCTGAATCCTCGAAAAAAGGAGGAGGAAACTATCGAAAGGAAAAATAATATAAAAAAGTGTGTAGTGCTATAACTGTGAAAAGTGGGGTCACTTTTCCAAGAATTGTTGGTACAAAAAAATACAAGGGATAAACATGCAATAACGAAGGAGTGAACCTTTCACGCTAAGACTCAAATGATTCTGAAGGTATGGTGGTCATGGTTGCAGTTGCAAATAACCAGGTCGAATCGAAGATCTGGTTCCTCGACACAGGATGCTCGAATCACATGACTGGTCGAAAGGAATGGTTGGTAGACTTCGACAAGTCGAAGAAGAGGAAGGTAAAACTTATTGATAATAGTTCATTACAAGTAGAAGGTACTAGAGACATAGTATCTCAAATGAGTAATGGAGGAAAAGTTATGATCAAAGATGTGATTTATGTACCTGGAATAAAATGCAACCTGCTAAGTTTTGGACAACTGGTCAAAAAGGGTTTCTCTGTTTTCATAAAAGAAGGAGCTTTAAAATTGTTTGACACCCAAAACAATTTGATCTTCAAATCTCCTCTATCAAAGAACTTGATGTTTAAGACTATGATCAGTTCGACTAAAGTACAATGTCTAAAAACTATTGTTGAGCACACAGATAGTTGGTTATATCGTCTGAGGTTTGGATACTTGAACTTTCGATCACTCAATTAGTTGATTACTCAAGATATGGTAACTGGTATCCCATGTCCTGAGATGCTTGACAAACTCTGTGAAGGGTATTTAGTCGGAAATCCATCTAGAAATTCTTTCGTTTCGACTATGCCAATGATATCATCCTGCATTCTCAAAGTGGTACGTTCAGATGTATATATACCATTCGAAGAATATACCATTGGTGGAACATATATTTTGTTTCGTTTGTTGATGAGTACAGTCGAAAGCTGTGGATCTATGTGATCAAGAGAAAATATGAAGCATTCAAAATCTATAAGAGATTCAAGATACTTGTAAAAACCAGAGTGAGAAGAAGATCAAAGTTCTGTGAACATATGGAGAAGGCGAATACACATCCAATATGTTTAAATATTTCTGTGCAGAATATGGTGTCGATCATGAGGTAACTACTCCTTATACGCCTCAACATAATGGAATTGCATAAACAAGAAACAAAACCATATTGGATATGGCGAGATGCATGTTAAAGCAGAAGAATTTTCCAAAATCTTTATGATCCGAAGGTGTTTCAACTACGGTTTATATCTTGAACAAGTTCCCTACCAAGATATTGAAGAACAAGGCTCCTGAAGAAATGTGAAGTGGAAAATGACCATCAGTGAGTTATCTGGAGAGGTTTTGCTCCATGTGTTACAAGCATGTTTTTGATGCGATACGAATGAAGCTTAGTGACAAGAGTGAATTTTAAGGGCTCATTGATCTGATGTCATGAATGGATATTAAATTTGATGATGAGCTTTTGGGAATATTTTTATTTCTATCTTTTCCAGAGTCTTAGGAGACATTTCGGGTTTCTATCACAAGTTCTGCTCCTAGAGATGATGTTGTTGGTGTAAACCATAGAGGCCGATACTTTTGGGTACATGTATCGAATTATTTATAAATAATAAAAGACATTTATTTATTATGTTTTCTTTTCCAAAATAATAAAGTCCCTAGAATAGTTTAGTCAGTTGAATGAAATGTTAAGTGTGACTTAATTATGAGGTCCCATTAAATATAAAGACATTATTCTTAAAGTATCTGTAGTAGAGCTTTATTGTGAAATGGTATACCATTAAATCATTAAAATTATTATGTAGATAGACTTATGATCATATCGCATGGATCATGGATAAGGAGTGATCAAGTTTTGACATAGGTTTGAATATTAGGAGTAATATTTATACTGGATTGACCCGCTATGAGAATACTACATATAATATTATGCAAAGTGTCATAAGTTATTCTCATAGTGATAATTGGTGTATACCACCCTTCGCCCTGAAACAATTATGAACCCTAGTTGTAGAGTGAAGTACTTTATTAATTGTCAATCGTTATCTGTAACTGGATGACCATAAAGATAGAAGATGTGTACTTCACAAATCATGTTGAGCGACATTAGTGACCTA
This sequence comes from Vicia sativa, assembly GCA_021764765.1. Lineage (NCBI taxonomy): Eukaryota > Viridiplantae > Streptophyta > Magnoliopsida > Fabales > Fabaceae > Vicia > Vicia sativa. The sequence continues at coordinate 311,194,631 of CM038792.1, forward strand.
GGTGAAATTTTCTCATCCTACATAATAGGATAAATGTCTAAGGCCCCAATATTGAATAGGTCAAGGGTGACACGGTATATGCCTTGTGTTTAATATAGACATAAGTGCAATAGGGTAACCATACACACAAGTATTATATGTGGAAGTTTTTTCAGATTACATGACATTTTTGTGACTTGGGTAGTAGTGATATGTTTCTAGATACCACTTACTGTTTATTATGTTAAAGGTGAGATTTAATATAACTGTCAATGTCACGAAAACCTACAGGATCACACACATAAGGACATGCTTATGAGATATAGAGTAAATAAGGAACATTGTAAGGTACGGTTCACTTAAGAGGAATACAAAATATGGTAAGCTACCACTCGCTTAAGTGATATACGGTACATCATAAGGTATGAAGCATGTAGGCTTAATTAGGCTTTTATCTTGCAGCCTTAATTGGGATTTTAGCTTGTAGCCTGCGTAAGTGGTTCTATAAATAGAACTCTTATACTGAAGCATTTACACTTGATGAAAATTCTGGCTTGAAACTATAGTCGTATTTTCTCTCACTCTCTCACTCAAAGTTTTCGTTCAAAAGCGGCTAACACTGTGACTGGAAACAATTTGTTCATATGGACTGAGTAGAGGCATTTTTCTTCATCAAAGGTATATATCTCAACAAGGGGTAATAGTTTCTATCACTGACCATGCCCTTTCCTAAGGATTACAAAGGGAAAATTTTAATGTCTGTTGTGTTTTGAATTGCGGTTTTCCTTCAGTTGTTTCTTTGGAAACGACTAAGAGTTGTATTCTTAATTAGGAGATTAGAAGGAAGGATCAAGGTTCTATATATCAATCTGAGGTACTTGTCACTAAAAATAGGGGAGAAGTCGTAAAAAAGGAACCGAATGGTGGTAGAGAGAATAGTAGAAGCAAGTCCAAACCATGATACAAGACTCTGGAGTGTCATTATTGTCACAAAACATTATAGATACACAAGTATTGTTATCAGTGGAAAAAGGATAACAAAGGCAAGAAAGGTAAGTATAAACAAAGAGATCATGATGATAACCGTGTCATAAATGCTACTTATAATGATCTTGTTATTCTACGTGATCATGAGTCTGTTAATCTCGTAAGATAAGAGAGCATGTGGATAGTTGAGAGTGGTATTACATTGCATGTTATAACAAGGAAAGATTTGTCCACATCTTATACATCTGGTGACTTTGGAGTATTAAAGATGGTTAATGATGGTGTATCTAAGGTAATTGGTGTTGGTGATATTTGCTTTCAAACCAACACGAAATGCAATTGTTGCTAGAGGTATCAAACATGCTCTAGATGTCCACTTTAATATGATTTATGTTCATATTCTTGATGATTGTGGTTATGACAATCACTTTGGTTCTGGAAAATGGAAACTTAACAAAGGTAACTTGGTTTTGTTTATAGGGGAGAAGCTTTTTAAATTGTATAGTATAAAATCATCGGTTTCTAAGAATGCTATCGACATGGAAGCCTCTTTGTAGCATGAAAGACTTAGTCATATTATTGAAAATGCCTTGAATGTTTTGGCCCAAAAGAATATTCTTCCCGGGTTAAATAATGTATATTTGGAGAAGTGTTCTCATTGCATGACTGGTAAACAGACTAGAGTATCTTTCAAGAGACATCCTCTCTCAAGAAAGTAAAAGTTGCTTCAATTAGTACATTCAGATGTTTGTGGACCATTAAAGGTAAAATCCTTTAGTGGTGCACTTTATTTTGTTGCCATTATTTATGACTGTAACAGAAAACTATGGGTTTATACCTTGAAGACAAAAGACCAAGTGATGGAGAAGTTCAAAGAATTTAATGATTTGGTAGAGATGAAGACATGCGAGAAGCTAAAATAAGTTCGTTATGCTTGATCACGACTTAATCGTCTATTAATCGGGAGACTGCAAGTGCACATTCCTATCGCGTAGTTATAAAAGATATCGAACCCACAGAGACTATAAATCGATCTACTGTATTCCTAAGTTACTATATATAGCTAAGGCGAATAATTCTTTTGGATGATGATTAAAGAAAAAAAATTAAACGGATATCGGTATGTAATTCGTCTAACTTAGGGGATCCGAATTTCCACTGGCTTGTTTCTCAAGTTGATAAAAATCCTTTTCAGCAAACAATATTCATCTAAAAATCCTATCTTAAACTCTCGCTCTATTGAATCAGATCATGTAATTAAATCCTAATGTATGCTCTCGCTATCCCGCCGAATTTAAAAACACTTTTTGAAAATAAACAAGGTTTGATCAGTTTTAAAACGCGTTCGCAGTCTTTAAAATTAATACCTAGTATCCACTATCTGGTTTTAAACCTCAAACTCTCGCTCTGTTGGTTTCTAACCTTTGTCCAGTTTATTCATCTCAAACTTTCGCTCTGTTGGTTTCTAAGCTTCTTTTAATAAATTAAATTGGATATCTAAGTCAGAAAGAATGTTTTTAATGACGTAATATTATGCCAGTTTATTTCGGATTCCTTTGGTTCGATTAATTTACATACCAATATCAGAAAGATTTAGCCAGACATATTAATTAATTCAGACATGCATAAATAATAAGGTTCAATATATTTAAACACCTCCATAATCAAATAAATAAATGTCAGGCAACAGTATTTTAAATAAAACAAAATAATTATATTAAAAACCTGAAAATAAGAATACTGGAATAATCTTGTTCTTCGAAATAAACGAGCACTCCACCACAATTCGGTTGGATCGCTCGGAGACTTCTTGAATTGAAAGAAAAGAAAATACGACAAGGAATAAAAGGGCACTAGATATAACGTAAGGTTAGATCAGTGAAAAATACACAACAAACTCCGGTGAAGAACTTGTTGTGAGAAAATTATAACAGGATCAAACTTAAATCGAATCTAAACTAAGAAACTGAAATGGGAAATAAAATAAAAATACAAAACTCAAAAGGAAAATAGAAATGCGAATAAAAGAAAAACTTAATAACGGTTGTTCGGTAAAAATGCCGACCTCTGCTCTGAAACTTGTATGTTATATTTATACCTCACTTAGTAACTTCCCGTTCCTAAACTTCGTATGCAAATGTGATAGTGGAGAAAATATAATTTCCTTAAAAGTAGGATACGAACGCCTCCACGTGTAGAATAAGTCATGACATGAGACGTGCGTCTCACTTTCTGCGTGGCAAGTGGTGGGTCCCAACTTGCTGGGAGGCGGTCGCCTCCAAGGAACAAGAGGGAGGATGAGACGTCCGTCTCAGCCACGTGGCCCTTTGGTTTTGAGGTTGGCGTGCTGGGCCTGGCTTGCTGGGCTTAGTCTTTATAAGTATCTCCTTCTTTTTTAACTCCTCCTTTTTGCTATATCACCCATTGCTTCATTTCTTTGGCTTTTTAATCCGATTTTTCCTCAATTTTATTTCTTTGCTCAATTGATCTTTATCTAATACAAATACCTGAAACATTAAAAATACCAACGTAATACAGAAATAAAACAAAATAATTAAATAAACATAGTAACATTATCTATGAAGATTAAGTCAAATATGTTATATAAATTCGTGTTATCAAACTCCCCTATACTTAAACCTTTGCTTGTCCTCAAGCAAAAAGTAAAAATGAAAAATCACTTTAGCATATGTCAAACGTAGATATATAACACAATTCAATTCGTACTTGGTTGCAATTCACTTCTTTGTTGGACAACTCAAGTTTAGACTTCGACACCAAAATTACCGTAATAACACTAGATAACCCCATTTTTGCAGACCAATTTAAGTCATGTATAATAGCTCGACCTAATACTTTCGTTTCGTTTCACCCGTTTTCATTCTGGTGCAATCACATTAAGCCCTTTACCTTACGTGCACATAGTGGAGTAACCGGTTAGTGAATTTGATCTTTGTAATCCATCTTGGAGTTCTGGTACTTATATTTGGTACTCCTTTTTCCAATTACAAATTGCGGGGGATCGGACCGTCGTCCGCCCTACCAAGTTCAGCACCAGAAACCACTGAACCAATTCATAATGGATTGTTTACATAGCGATTTTATAGATTCCGCAATTGTTGGATTAAATGATCTAGTAAGGACCATGTAACTTAATAAGTGCATCTTCTGATAAAAAAAATTCTCTTAAAAAAAACTTGATCAATCACTTATATTCATCGGTTCTCCACGTAGTTTGTCGTTTTAGGCGGTGCCGACTACTTTTATAAACTACTCGGGATTACTTTAAAACTAAGTCTTAAGGTGTTGGTATAATAAGTACTTAAATCGATCTAATGAGTTGGGGTTTTAAAGTGTTAGGACGATAACGATTTTGCTTTAGTCGCGCTCGAGTTCTTATTTATAAAAATAAGCAACCTTAATACTAGTTGAGTATGTCAAGATATACGTTTAAATTTTTTTGTTATGGCTCAAGAAAAAGGAAGAATTCGCATAAGCACGAGAATTTTACATAAAAGATTAAAATTACATAAACATGTATTTTATTGAATGGAAATTTTGCAATACAGAAAAAAAAACAAAAAGGGAATACTAAATAGAGCAAAGAAAATAAAAATGAACTAAGAAATGTTCTGACTCCCCTAAACTTAAAATGAGCATTGTCCTCAATGCGATAGAACCAGGAGAAATCAGAAAGGAGTAGGGTGATCACTCGTCGCTTGAAAAGTTTCGTCCTCTTGCTCCTCTACCTCTAGTACGAGGTCTTCGACGTCTGTCGGAATCAGAATTGTTAAGGTGAAGAGCATCCGATATGCGAGCTTGCAACGCTTCGAAGTTACGGTCGTTGCGAAAAGCATACTCGCGTTGTTCGCGCTGTAATTCTCGTTGGTCGTGCTGCAGCTCGCGAATAAGACGCAAAGTTTCGGCTTGGTTTTGTTCTATTGCTAAGAACCGCTGATCCTGACGGTTGAAGGCAGCATGCATTGCATCAAAATTGGAGGACTACAGTCTGATCCCCCGCAACTACAACTGAGTAAGCAAAGGTTTATGCCACGTAAGTACCAGAACCCCACGCAAAAAGGATCAGAGTCACTAACCGGTCGTTTTGCTATGAGTGTGTGGAGATAACAGGCTTAATGTGATTGCGCCTGAACGAAAAAGAGTAAAAAGGAGGATGAGTAAGTTAGGCTTTAGCATAATAATTTGATTTGAATTGGGTTCTATATTCAGGAGATAATATTAGTGTTTCTATGATATCCTTAGTGTGTAAGATTAGTACCTATTGATGCAATCTTAACGAAGAGGAGTTTGTAGCCTAGAACGAGTAGCGATGATGCTTTTGTGTTTCTTTTACTTTATTTTGCTCGAGTGCAAAAGTTCAAGTGTGGGGAATTTGATCGGTGCATTTTCATGCACATTCTTCCATGTTTGTATCTAAGAATTGCCTTGTTTTCCTTTGATTATTTTTATATTTTATATTGTTTTCTATTTTATTCTATTTTGCACTTATTTCATTTTCGTATTTAATTTTCAGCATTTGCACTTTCAAACATTTATAACTTGAGCTACAGGAATCGGATTGAGGCGTTTGACCATGCGTTGGAAAGCTAAGAGAAAGATCTACAACTCTATAGTTGTGGCCAGAAGCTGATTCGCACTGTAGCAAGGTTGAAAAAGTCGTTGAAGTTGCAGCATTTTTTATATTTAAGTTTTGGGTCATTTGTTTTGGGTGCAGGTTGTGTTTTTGACCCAACTGGGTTATGACCCGAATCCTTGTTCTTGGTATACCTAGCAGCCGCTAAAGTAATTTGGTTTTGACCTTTCATTATTCAGAAAAAAATACTTTTTGTTTTTGACGATTATGATGAGGAACTAAACATCCAGAGTCGATCTAGTGTATTCAGGTTCCAACACTTGAGATTATTATAATGTTAATTTCGGTTTAATTCCTTTCAATAATATTTTGTGTTATTGTATGCTTAATTCAATTGCATAAAATATATTGATTCAATTTGTTGATTGTATGATCCTAACTTAGACTCATCGCGTTTGCTTAATTCGTTGTTGTGTCGATCAATCATGTTTGCTTAATCCATGAAAATTTATCCCGTTTGCTTAATTCGGACAATAGGATCGTACATCTCACAAACTTCACCGCTTGTCACGGGTTTGTATCCAAATAGGAATAGACAATCCGCTTGGTATTAAAATTATAATAATCGATGATAGTAGGAACGAATCGGTAGATTGACTTATTTTATAATCACTTATTTTAAGCGCTTATTTTACTTTTCTTAATCGAACACCAAACCAACCCCCTAATTTAATTTACCTTCCGTTAGTAATAATCAAGAATCCTTGTGAGACGACTCGAGTCATTGTCGCTATACTACGTTTTCAAAAATTACTCGTTTTGATTCGCGCACGACAGCGGATCAAATTGGCGCCGTTGCCAGGGATTCTTGTTGTTATTAACTAATTTTAGAGTCTTAGGATTAGTGTTCTCGCATTTAGGCCCTAGTTTCCTCACGGTTTTGGCCAATTCGCGTTTAGAGTCGGAAAAAAACAGGTTTTTAGAAAATTTGTGTCCGATTGTATAATATATTTGCCTACTGGAAGCAGAAAAATCGTGCGATCAATTCTCCCTTACTCTTAGAGTAAGGGACTCTGACGTCAAATTGCCAAATTCATCTTTTTTCTATTTTTAATTAATTTATTTCTGTTTTCATAGAGTCGAAAAAAATCAAAAAAAATCTCAAAATTATTATTTAACGTCATTAGATTAAATGTGGTGTTTTTATATTTTTATGAATTTATTTTAATCGTTTTTCTTCTTTCTATTTGATTCTGCATGTTTGTGACATAGTTTGTATTTATGTGTTTGTTGATAAGATGACTGAACAAAGAACTTTGAGGCAATTGGTTTCCCCTTATATGAACTATAATGGTTTATGTATTGACTATCCTATAGGTGATGCACCTTTTGAATTGAAATCTAGTTTAATACACTTGCTGCCTAGATTTAATGATTTTGCAGGTGAGGATGCACATACGCATCTAAAAGAATTTCAGGTTGTGAGCTATGCACCTCCCAAGCCTTCACTAGAGGACATTGTTAAACAAATGGCTGCAAATAACCTCCAATATCAACAACAAATAGATTATACTTTATAGACTCTGCAAACACAGATTGGACAACTTGCCACTTTGGTGAATGTCATGCAACAAGCTCAAGGATCAAACCAACAACCCTTGGAAGAGAGTTATGTTTTTCAAAAAGAGTTTATTTCTGAAATTGTTGATGATACTTGTAGTGATTTATTTGCAGCTGATTTTCCATCATTGTCTGGTTTTGACGATGTTTATTCTTGTGATGTTTGTACTGACACTAAAATTTGCTCTGTTTGTGCTGAAATTGAGGCTGCCTTGCAAGTTGATATTCTTACTGCAGATGAGGTTGCAAATGAAGTTGTTCATGAAGATGAAACTCTCGACACCCCGACTGCCCGGAACAAACCATCCATCGAACAACCACCTTCCCAAGAGTTGAAACAAATTCCTGAAAATCTTAAATATGCTTATTTAGAGATGAATGAAAAGCTACCGGTTATAATTTCTTCTAACCTTAATTTTTATCAAGAAAATAAGTTTTTGCAGGTTTTGAAGAAGCATAAGAAGGAGATTGGGTGGACTTTGGCCGACATTCCCAATATTAGCCCATCCATGATTTTGCACACGTTCTCAATTGAAGGGGAAGATGAAACAAAAATAGTGAGGAAGCCCTTCAATCTTTTGATCTCCGATGTTGTTGAAAAGAAGATCACGTGCCCATTCGACACTTTTACTTATCGAAGATTCTTCTTTGATCCTGGAATAAAAGGTGAAGGCAGTGATAAAATTCTCAAGTTCAATGGACATTACCCAAAACTACTCCATGAGAGCCCCACTTTGGAAGAAGAGAATGTAGAAGATCTCTCTTTAAGAAAGGATGCTTATGTGATTACTTATCCTCCTTGACTACTCGGGTGTGCTCTTTCCTTTATCTCTCTCACTCCTATTTAGTAGTTATGTCTTTTCATTGAGGACAATGCTTGTTTTAAGTGTGGGGGAGAGAATCCTTTGTTTTATTTGCTTTTGTTTCATGTTTTCTTGTTTTGTTTTGTTTTTAGTTATAAAATAAATTGCATCTGGTTTGAAAGTTCTGGGGTTAGAGATTAATCTGAGGTTAGTTGTGGAGACTTGGGAAAAGTTCATAAGATCGGTATCGTCTTAACACTGTAAGTCTCCTGCATATGGAAATTGATTTGAATTCTTATTATGTTTTAGCCTTGAATTCTCATTCTCTGACAGCTCTTGAGTAGTTTATTTCAGCAGTCAGCACCATCTCACACACACTCTCAGGAAGGCGATGAATATAAGTGAGTGGTTCCGAAAAGAAAAAAAAGATAGAAAAAGGAATGCGCCTTCTAAGTTTGGTGACCCTCACCCGGTCACTTAACCCAACGGTCGTAGAACCTACAAAAAAATTGATAATAAGACTCGTTGTTAGTTGGTTCGTGGTTTAGTCTTGAACTTGGTAGGAGGACTACATCGATCCCCAACTACGAGTAAGCAAGGGTTATGCCACGTAAGTACGAACCCCACGCAAAAAGGATCGAGTCACTAACGGTCGTTTTGTTATGAGTGTGTGGAGATAACAGGCTTAATGTGATTGCGCCTGAACGAAAAAGAGTAAAAAGGAGGATGAGTAAGTTAGGCTTTAGCATAATAATTTGATTTGAATTGGGTTCTATATTCAGGAGATAATATTAGTGTTTCTATGATATCCTTAGTGTGTAAGATTAGTACCTATTGATGCAATCTTAACCGAAGAGGAGTTTGTAGCCTAGAACGAGTAACTGATGATGCTTTTGTGTTTCTTTTTACTTTATTTTGCTCGGAGTGCAAAAGTTCAAGTGTGGGGGAATTTGATCAGTGCATTTTCATGCACATTCTTCCATGTTTGTATCTAAGAATTGCCTTGTTTTCCTTTGATTATTTTTATATTTTATATTGTTTTTCTATTTTATTCTATTTTTGCACTTATTTCATTTTCGTATTTAATTTTCAGCATTTGCAGCTTTCGCAGAAACATTTATAACTTGAGCTACAGGAATCGGATTGAGGCGTTTGACCATGCGTTGGAAAGCTAAGAGAAAGATCTACAACTCTCTAGTTGTGGACAGAAGCTGATTCGCACTGTAGCAAGGTTGAAAAAGTCGTTGAAGTTGCAGCATTTTTTATATTTAAGTTTTGGGTCATTTGTTTTGGGTCTGGGTTGTGTTTTTGACCCAACTGGGTTATGACCCGAATCCTTGTTCTTGGTATACCTAGCAGCCGCTAAAGTAATTTGGTTTTGACCTTTCATTATTCAGAAAAAAATACTTTTTGTTTTTGACGATTATGATGAGGAACTAAACATCCAGAGTCGATCTAGTGTATTCAGGTTCCAACACTTGAGATTATTATAATGTTAATTTCAGTTTAATTCCTTTCAATAATATTTTGTGTTATTGTATGCTTAATTCAATTGCATAAAATATATTGATTCAATTTGGTTGATTGTATGATCCTAACTTAGACTCATCGCGTTTGCTTAATTCGTTGTTGTGTCTGATCAATCATGTTTGCTTAATCCATGAAAATTTATCCCGTTTGCTTAATTCGGACAATAGGATCGTACATCTCACAAACTTCACCGCGCTTGTCACTGGGTTTGTATCCAAATAGGAATAGACAATCCGCTTCGGGTATTAAAATTATAATAATCGATGATAGTAGGAACTGAATCGGTAGATTGACTTATTTTATAATCACTTATTTTAAGCGCTTATTTTCTGCTTTTTCTTAATCGAACACCAAACCAACCCCCTAATTTAATTTACCTTCAGTTAGTAATAATCAAGAATCCTTGTGAGACGATTCGAGTCATTGTCGCTATACTACGTTTTCAAAAATTACTCGTTTTGATTCGCGCGCGACAGCGGATCACTGCCGAGCAGGTGCATTTAGAGCAAAACGCCAATTGGCGCGGTTACGGACGTCGATCTGATTTGGACAAGGCAACACTACACCAGGCACCATACGTCGGTTGATCATTAAAGTGTACCGGCCATCTTGTCTCGGGGAGATGATATGGGAATCACGATAGTAAATTACATCAAGTAGATTTGCCAGCATCATAAATTGTCCCAAGGACAAAAGCTCGTTGGATAGGCCTAAAGAAAAAGCTAAAGATGTGATGATTCCACCAAAAACAAAGGGGTTGGTACCTGCCGCATTAACGCATGTGTGAAAGTGGCTAAGCATGAAAGGAGCGGCGTTGACAGCTTGACCGTTGAGGGCACAGAAAAGAAGAAACATCTCATTTTGGTTGACCTTATGGTTATTGGTCCTACCAAAAATGGTGTTTGCAAGGATTCGGTGAAAGTACCTCAGAGCGGGATTATGAATATGTGAAGCGTAAAGATCTCGCCAACTTTCTATAGGTTGATCGGTTAGATCATGCCATAGAGAGAAACCAACTTGATCCCAAGAAATGTCGCTGTCGGTATCGAAATGTTTATAGTGAACATTTGGACCTCTAGTGAACTGTAAAAGTTCAGCGATTCTTTCTTGATCAATGGAATATTCTTGGTTAAACATGCGGAAATTAGTGGTGTCGGTCGTGTAAGGATCATCAGGGGGCATGATGTAAGAGAATGAACTGAGGTATTCAAGAACGAGCGGTTCGAAGGATGGAAAGGGATTTAAACAGAGACTAAGTAATCCCGTGTTTGTAAGCATAATTGTGATGCTTCCCGTCATACCCAAGGTATCTAAACAATCGGTGTCCACATATTTGGTGGGGACAACCGAACAGGAGTAGAATTTCATGTATTTCTCTCGTTGCTGGCCATCATCGCTATCCCGGAACACAATGGTAAACAAATCTGGTGGTGGTCGGTCAGGTTTCACTTGACGATGAGTGTTTCGTGGAGCCATGGAAGAGATGGTAATGAAGGATAAAATGGAAGAAAGATGGAGTGGATGAGAGAAAAATATATGAGGAGTAAATGGAAAGGATGTGAAATGAGAAGAAATGAAGGTGAATATTTATAGTGGTTTTAGGATTTAAGAAGAATAAATTATAATAATATTATGTTGGGAAATGAAGAGAGAAAAGTTTGAATGAGAATTATGGTGGGAAATGAAAAGAAGAATATTTTGATGGAAGAGTAAATAAGAGTTGAATGGGAGTTAATTGTGGGAAATGAAAACGGACGAAACATCAAGACAAGGAGACCAGAAGGGACAACACGCATGAGGTACGGGACACGGGGGCGGGGGCCACAGATGGATGAGACGTCTGTCTCAAAAAGCTGCAAGAGGACAAGGGAGCATGGAGGCGTGCGTCTCAAAGGGGTGTAGGGACAGAGGCATGCGTCTCCACTCAAGAGGCGACCGTCTCATCAATTCAAGGATTGCCTCAATGAGAATCTGGCAGAAGGAGAATCTTGACATGTGAAGAAGCAAGGCGTGCACAAGGAACAGGGAATTAGCAGTTGTAGCACGAGGGTAGCCTTTTAAATTCACATGTAAACTTACTAAATACATGTGTGTGTGTATATATATATATATATATATATATATATATATATATATATATATATATATAATAGATAACGTAGAATTTTAAACAATATGATATATATATAATACTAGTATACATAATGCATTATAATTAATATAATAAATATTGGGAAATATTAATTCAGTATACTGATGGAAAAATACGATAATTAAAATAATACTCAATTATAATTATAAATATTAACGTGAATTATTTAATTGAGTATAATTATCGGTATTACGGGGAAATAGTTCAAACTCACCAGAAGAAGGGGTGCAACCGATAATCGAGTAAAAGTAAACGTAAGAAGAAAAAAAATGAAAATACGAAAAAGAAAGAAATTAAAAACTAGAATGACTACTCGTTGATTTTCCATGGGCACTTATCTAGCCATCTCACATATCCCTCACCTTTTCTTTTCTTACGTTTGTAGGGTGGTTCATTCTTTTGAAATTTTGGCGGTGGTTCTGGATCTATCCTAAGTATAAGCTTTTCAAATTTGGGCTTAGTGATTTCATCCATCGCCTCATAAGTTAACCTTACCCTCTTAACAGTAATTACATCCTTAATTTTATGGTCCTCTAATTTTCGCTTTTTAGGCAAGACATCCAACAAGGGTATATTTGTGTGGATATTTTTTAATACCTCAACATACGTTTTAGATTGGGAGTCTACCGGAGTTTCCATAAAAAATTTCGGGAAAGGAATCAGTGGGTGTAGTGATTTGGGATTACAATGTGCGCTTCCTCCTCTACCTCTTTTACAACCTCCTTTTCGAACAGTGTTGGTGAATTTATCTCAATCTCCACTATTTTCTCGTCAGAACTCTCCTCGACCACAATATCACTCTCCTCAAACTCATCATCACTCTCTAGATTTTCAAATAGTTTTTCTATATTGGTTGTTTCAACATCCACATCCTCTTTGGAGGATGGTCCTAGAGTGTTTTGTTCAAGTTGGGAGATTTGAGTCTCTAATGCCATGTTCTGTGTCGTGAGGGACTCAACTACAATGGTTAGTTGGCTAAGGGTTTCATTATTTTGAAGACTTTGTTTTCTCACCTCTTCATTTTGGATAGTTTGTGTCTCTACAAAGTGCTCAATCATAGACTCTAACCTAGAGTTAGTTATCATCTCATCGGAATCCTCTATTGATGTTTCGAAGATGAAATCTTGCGATTCGTCAGAGTCTTGAAAGTGAGTTAGAGTCTCCTTTTGTGTTTCCCCAAAACATTCTATCATCCTAGATGTTTCATTAAAATTTTCCATCAATATTTCGAGATTAGATTTATATGGTTTTGATCATTCCTCAAAATATTGGGTGTGGCAATTATAGAGAGGATTGGGTTGAGGATAAGTTTGGTTGAAATTATAAATTTCTTGCGGTTCCTCAAAATGTGGGGATTGGTAGTTTTGGAGGTAATTTGGGTAAGAGTAGGTTTGTGAAGCATTGAAATCTTCCATCAGTATTTCGAGGTCGGATTTATGGGATTCTTGTGATTCCTGAAAATACTGATAATGGGCGTTGGAAAAATTTGGGTTATACATAGTAAATAAGGTAAAGGTGCCTTAGTCTATACGGTGTAACACCGGAGTTACAATATCGACTTAAATAGTCCCCGGCAACGGCGCCAAAAACTTGATCGCGACTTAATAGTCTATTAATCGGGAGACTGCAAGTGCACAGTCCTATCGCGTAGTTTTAAAAGATATCGAACCCACAGAGACTATAAATCGATCTACTGTATTCCTAAGTTACTGTATATAGATAAGGCGAATAATTCTTTTGGATGATGATTAAAGAAAAAAAAATTAAACGGATATCAGTATGTAATTCGTCTAACTTAGGGGATCTGAATTTCCACTGGCTTGTTTCTCAAGTTGATAAAAATCCTTTTCAGCAAATAATATTCATCTAAAAATTCTATCTCAAACTCTCGCTCTATTGAATCAGATCATGTAATTAAATCCTAATGTATGCTCTCGCTATCCCGCCGAATTTAAAAACACTTTTTGAAAATAAACAAGGTTTAATCAGTTTTAAAACGCTTTCGCAATCTTTAAAATTAATACCTAGTATCCACTATCTGGTTTTAAACCTCATACTCTCGCTCTGTTGGTTTCTAACCTTAGTCCAGTTTATTAACCTCAAACTTTCGCTCTGTTGGTTTCTAAGCTTCTTTTAATAAATTAAATTGGATATCTAAGTCAGAAAGAATGTTTTTAACGATGTAATATTATGCCAGTTTATTTCGGATTCCTTTGGTTCGATTAATTTACATACCAATATCAGAAAGATTTAGCCAGGCATATTAATTAATTTAGACATGCATAAATAATAAGGTTCAATATATTTAAACACCTCCATAATCAAATAAATAAATGTCAGGCAACAGTATTTTAAATAAAATAAAATAATTATATTAAAAACCTGAAAATAAGAATACTGGAATAATCTTGTTCTTCGAAATAAACGAGCACTCCACCACAAGTCGGTTGGATCTGCTCGGAGACTTCTTGAATTAAAAGAAAAGAAAATACGACAAGGAATAAAAGGGCACTAGATCTAACGTAAGGTTAGATCAGTGAAAAATACACAACAACTTCCGGTGAAGAACTTGTTGTGAGAAAATTATAACAGGATCAAACTTAAATTGAATCTAAACTAAGAAATTGAAATGGGAAATAAAATAAAAATACAAAACTCAAAAGGAAAATAGAAATGCGAATAAAAGAAAAACTTAATAACGGTTGTTCGGTAAAAATGACGACCTCTGCTCTGAGACTTGTATGTTGTATTTATAGCTCACTTAGTAACTTCCCGTTCCTAAACTTCGTATGCAAATGTGATCGTGGAGAAAATATAATTGCCTTAAAAGTAGGAGACGGACGTCTCCACGTGTAGAATAAGTCATGACATGAGACGTGCGTCTCACTTTCTGCGTGGCAAGTGGTGGGTCCCACCTTGCTGGGAGGTGGTCGCCTCCAAGGAACAAGAGGGAGGATGAGACGTCCGTCTCAGCCACGTGGCCCTTTGGTTTTGAGGTTGGCGTGTTGGGCCTGGCTTGCTGGGCTTAGTCTTTATAATTATCTCCTTCTTTTTTAACTCCTCCTTTTTGCTATATCACCCCTTGCTTCATTTCTTTGGCTTTTTAATCCGATTTTTCCTCAATTTTATTTCTTTGCTCAATTGATCTTTATCTAATACAAATACCTGAAACATTAAAAATACCAACGTTATACAGAAATAAAACAAAATAATTAAATAAAAATAATAACATTATCTATGAAGATTAAGTCAAATATGTTATATAAATTCGTGTTATCAATGCTAATGGTGGTGAGTATTGTGGACCATTGATGCCTGTTGCAAGCATCAGGGTATTGCACATGAAAATACTCCTCCTAAAACTCCTCGATTGAATGGTTTAGTAGAGAGGATGAATTAAACACTAATTATGAGAATAAGGTGTATGCTCTATGAATCTAAGTTGCCAAATAATTATTAAGATGAGGAACTTTACACGAAGGTGCATGTTTTTAATGTTACTTATATTGTTTCTTTGAATATTGAAGTTCCAAACAAGATTTGGTTTAGAAAGAATGCATGTATTTGGATTTGAGAGTCTTTGGTTGTAAGGATTTTTTGCATATTTGATAAGTGGTTTTTACAGGGTTATTTACCATTAGTTTCAGATGCCTTTTCTTTTAATTGTCGAGTGCTTTATTTAATTTTACCAATTTTATGCATTGGTTGTGTTCTTTTGTTTTTCTAAACTTACAGGAATAAATCGGGACAAATTCGGGCGAAAAATGCATAGTTCAAAGTTTCGGAAAAGTTTCCAACAGGCTTCAGTAAGTCTAACAAGGCCACCTATGTCACCAGACACAGGCTGTGTCAGCAAACGCACTGATTGATCAGTTTTCACTAAAAATTCATAACTAAAGCTACGGAAATCAGATCGACACGTTCTAGTACTTTCGAAAAGCTGAGACAAAGAGCTACAACTTTCTTTTTGAAGTCAGAAGTTGATTCGAACTTTAGATGCCTCAAAAAATTCAATGAAGTTGCAGACTTTAGAAAATAAGTTGTTTCAGGTCATTTTACATGTCTAGTTTATGTTTCTGACCCAGTGTGAGTTAGTAGTGAAAAAATGTTATCTGGTTTATGTGAATTTTTGGACGAGAAAAAAGGAGAGAGTGGGAAGATTAAAGAAGGATACACGATTGAAGATTAGAGAAAACAAGGGTTTGGAGGAGAAGAAGGTTTTCATGAACGAAAGCGATTGAAGATCACTTTTCAGTCATATTCTTGTAATGACTTTGTTTTATATTTTATTTTCTTTGAACACTATGAGTAGCTAAACCTCAATGCTAGGGGTGTCCCTGATTTAAACCTGTAACGATACTGATATCTTTTATTTATTCAATACAATAGTTCTTTTCATCAATTTAATTGTTTAGAATAATGTATTGTTTTCCCTATCAGATCAATAGGGTTTGACTTTTCTTAACACTGTAGAGTTGGACAGTCGTGTTAAGGTTATTTTAAATAATTAAACCATAGTAGATATCACCTAGGACTAGGGATACCCTATAGGTTATCGGTAAAATCTTGATAACATAACTGCTTGGTTTCATCATAATTCACTAAGGACTTAGGTATTAGGATGAATGACCAAAGGTTTTCGCACTAAGGACTTAGGGAAAAACAAACTAAAGATTCGGTAGTTGAAGGTAATGAACTTGTAGAAGAGATCAAAAATGAAGGTAATTATAGGGTCAAATCACACACTTACACCTAGCATACTCCTCGTATTAGTAAAAAGCCATTTTATATTTCTGTTAATTGTTAAATAACAATCTCAAAACCAAAAACCCCAAATTAAGTTTTTTGTTTAATTGAACGTGAATTGAACTCGATAATTGTACGCACTCCTTGAGATCGGCATTTGGGGAATTTACCTATTATTAAAAGAGGAAAAAATAGTATACTTTCTATTTTTCCTATCAAGTTTTTGGCGTCGTTGTCGGGGATCGAACCCCGGTCACCCACGTGGTAGGCGGAAATACTTACCACTATATTTTTTCTTTAAATATTGAAATTCCAAACAAGATTTGGTTATGAAAGAATGTCAGGTATGATGATTTGAGAGTCTTTGGTTGTAAGGATTTTATGCATATTCTAAAGGATGAAAGGTCCAAGTTGGATGCAAAGTCAAAATAATGTATATTCATCGGTTATGGGAAAGATGAATTTGGTTACATGTTGTATGATAATGTAGGGAAGAAGCTTATCCAAAGAAGTGATGTAGTATTCATGGAAGACTAAAATATTGAAGATATTGATAAGGTAGAGATGACTGCACCCAAGAAAGATATCAGTTTGTCTAATGTTGATCTAGTCTGGTTACCTAATCATAACCTAGATACTATCAGTGATGATAAAAAAATGGTGAGTCGTATGATTATATTGATGATCAACAACTTGGAGAGGAGTTAAATATTCCAACCAATGATGAAGAAGGGGAGAGCAATATGTCACAAGATTATAATTTTGGTGAAAATCCAGAATCATATCAAGGTAAACTTAAGAGGTCAATCATGTAGAGATAACCTTCTAGAAAGTATAATACTGATGAGTATGTGACCTTGAGTGATGAGGGTGAACCTGAATATTTTCAAGAGGCCATGGAAAGTGATGAAAATCAAAAGTGGTTGGATGCAATACATGACGAGATAAAATCATTGCATGATAATCACACTTATGATTTAGTCAAGTTGCCTAAATGTAAAAGGGATTTGGAAAACAAGTTGATTTATAGAGTAAAACATGAGAGCAAATCTAAGTCTCCAAAATATAAATCCAGATTAGTGGTGAAATGTTTTCATCAAAGAAAGGGTGTTGGTTTTAGTGTTGTAAAGGTGTCATCAATCAGAAATATGTTGAGTTTAGATGCAACTCTTGATTTAGAGGTTGAGAAAATGGATGTGAATAAGATTTTCCTTCATTATGACTAGGAGGAAGATATCTACATGAAATAACCCGATGGTTTTCAAGTTAAAGTCAAAGAATATCATGTTTGTAGCTTGAGAAAGAGTCTATATAGGCTGAAGCAACCTCCAAGGCAATGGCAAAAGAAGTTTAAGTTTGTTACTTGTAATCAAGGATACCAGAAAACTACTTCAAATCATTGCGTCTTTGTTAGAAAGTATTCTAATGATGATGTTATTTTTTTGTTGTTATATGTTGATGATATGCTTATTGTATGGAAAAATATTTCTAATATTTACAAGTTAAAGAAGAAGTTGGGAGAGTCATTTTCCATGAAAGACATGGGAGCAACTAAGCAGATTCTTGGCATTAGAATCATGTATGATAGAAAATAGAAGAAACTTGGATGTCACGAGAACATTATATCGAAAAAATGCTACAAAATTCCGAATGGAGTGTTCTAAGGAGGTAAGCACTACTCTTGCTACTCATTTCAAATTGAATTTATATTAAATTCCTTCATGTGAAGATGAAGTGTTTGATATGAAATGTGTTCCTTATACATTTGATGTGGGTAGTTTGATGTATGCAATGGTATGTACAAGAGAGTATTGGAATGTTGTAAAATGGATTTTAAGGTATCTTTGCGATACTACTTGTATGAGACTTTGCTTTAGGGAGATAAGTCTACTATAATGGGATACTATAACCTTAATATATATGGATACATTGATTTCAGAAAGTCCACTTTCAGCTACATGATTAAATTTGTAAGGGGAGTTATGGCTTGGCAGTCCAGCTTGCAAAAGGGTGTAGCATTGTCTACTACAGAGGCTACGTTCATTTCCATTATTGAAGCATGCAAAGAGTTACTTTGGTTGAATTTTTTTGTTGCAGAAGATTGGTTTTTTTCATGACAACTTGTGTTATTTGTTGATAGTCAAAGCACTAGTCATCCTGGTAAGAATTCAACTTTTCATCATAGATCCAAATAAATTAATGTGAGATATCATTAGATACGCGATGTTTAGGATGCTAAGTTGTTGGATTTAGATAAATTTAATATAGATGATAATGTTTGGGATGTGATGACTAAAGCGTTACCAAGAGGAAAATTTGAAGCTCATTGAGATATCGTCGGTTTGGCGATTTCCTCTACATAGTTGTGAGAGGGATATTTGTTAGGATTAGGCTCCCTTCCTATATGGAGAAATAACCAAATATGAATAGTCAATTTTTCTAACTTAGTTAAGTGGATAATGTAAATTTAGGGTTAAGAGAAATAGAGAGAGAAAATAAAGATTCAAAAGAGAGAAAAGATGAGAGAAACTCATTCTCATTTTTCTGCACCAGTCTCACTAAATCGACGGTTCATGATTCGTTAGATATCAGATCGAACTCAATTTAGAGGACAGGTTCACAACACATATATCTAAAATTTGACAATTGGTATCTTTAAAACAAAGTCTAAGTTGAGAATAATTGCTTCGAACTAAAGCTGCAAACTTGGATAATTGTTTAGCTTTTGATTCTTATTTGTAAGCTAGTTTGATTTGTGATTTGTGGTTGTTTTCACTATTTTGTAAATAAATTTAAGACTCTATTGTATCCTTAATTGATTATAATGGGGCAACTTCTTTGGTCTGGACAACTTGTGGTTTTTACTCTTAGAATGAGGGATTTTTCACGTTAAATATATTAGTGTTCTTTTGTGCCTTTATTTGTTTGACTTTCCAACTTACAATTGTTGTTGATCCTCAAAGTTCCTGCAAGTGTAGGGAATTCTATATTTGTTGTGTATTGTTCTGCTATTTGTCTTAATTTCCCATCATTAGTATCGTCTGGGTTTTGTACAGGATGTTAGTATTGTACAAATTTGAGGAAAGGAGTATTATGTTATTTTGTTTATGGATGTTGTTGTGTTTGGTTTATGTTTGATGCTACCAAATCATGCAGGTTGATGTTTGGTCTTTGTTGAAGTTTAGAAATTTGGTGATGGCTTGAGGTGGGATTTAAGTGGCTTGGATCGTGTTTATATGGTGATGTATGGTTGTAAAGGTGTTGTTCTAATGACTCAAAGTTTGGTTGATAATGAGTTTGGATTAGTGATGTTAATCTCATATGAAAGAGGGGGTACTAATGAAAGGAAATTATGGTTTAGGATTTGCAAGTGGTGATGTTATTTACACGTGAGAGCGAAGTGGAGGGTATGTGAGGTATTTGATTTTTTGGATGAATTTTGGTGGTTTGAATGTGTGAATGAATGAGTGGTGAAAAATAAGGTTTGTTATGGGAAATATGGGTTGTATGGTTAGTCTATGTGTTATGTTCAAAGTGGATAAAAATTATTTTAGAAATGATGTCTTTTTTATAATGTTAGAAAACTAGGTTTAAAGACCAAAAAGGAAAATAAAATCGATCAAATAATGTAAGATATTATCTAATTTTTCTTGATCAGCAAGCTGACACTATTTGACCAATTAGACGAAAGTAATTACACAAACAACCAATAAGAAGCAAGTGCGACAAAACTGAAAAGATTTTGTATTTATTATGATTTTTGGACTCTTTTTATAAAAATTGCATAAAATAATAATAATTTTAAAAAAAAAAATCATTAGTTAAAAAATAAAAATTAATATAAAAATGACACAAAAGTTAACATTTCGAACTTTTGTCCTTTTTTTCAATAAAAACATCAAAAAGAAAGGAAATGCATAAAAGGAATGCAACAGGGTTTGAATCCGTAACCTTGTGCATGAAACCCTTACATCTCCACTTCACTAGAAAATTGACTATCTCATTAATTCAAGATAAAATGCAACTAAAACAATATAATAGTAAAAATGTTTGGACAAATTTGGGGTATGACAACAAGTTTCGCAAGGCAAGAAGATGAAGAGAGAACATTGTTAATGGTGATTAATGAAGTAGGAAATAATGCAGAAAATGCATCCAAATCAGGCACTATCGCTTGAAAACAAGATGGTGACGCGAGAAGATGTAGAATACAAAGATCAATGGTACCTTAACTCTGGATGTTTTAAGGAAATTGACGGGAATGAATGATTAGTTTCTTAGTATCAATCAAGAATTTAAGGACAAAGTGAAATTCGCGAATGATGACACACTTGCATTATAGGGTATTATAGACATATCAATCACGTGGAAGAATGATGAGCATTCCTTAATTAAAGATGTATTTTATATTCCAGGAATCAAATGTGATCTTTTAAGAATTGGGAAATTTCTTGAAAGAAGTTACAAGATTCACATGGAAAAGTAAGTGTTGAAAGTTATGGATGCAAATTAAATTTTGATCCAAAAGACCCTTATTGCGGTAAAAATAACTCTCAAAATTGAAGTTCCAAAAGACCCACTGAATTCCAAGCCTACTTCCTTCAGCCAGGTTTAAATAATGAGTTGAACACAATGTCAAGATATTTTTGTTTGACACCACAAAATCACCAGAGGCAGACTAGCACAAGTTGTACGAGACAATGCAACCTTTGTACAAACTTTAATTCTGGAGCAACACATTAGAAAAATACCTAACTCTTGTCAAGGTATTCACAATCAGTCACTTGCACCAACTCATCAAAGGAAAACTTTCCTCACAATACTTACTTCACAACCTCCTTTAGAGGTACAATTGTAGATAGAACTCCCTTCTCACAAATAATTGAGCAACAAAAGCACAAGTGGATTCTTCATCATAACAGGAATACATGAAAGATATCCACACCACCGACCCCACCAAAAATTTTCAGTGACTCAACACTACACTCCACCATGATGAAAACATGCCACTTTTGAATATCATAGTGAGTAACAATCTCCACACACCAAATTCCAAAGAAAATCCAAGCAGAAACAACTCTCTTTTCTAAAGAGGTACATACTGAGATAATGTTCCAACATCAATTCAAACATCATTCTCAACCCCATGGATTTAACCATTTTCTATGGCTTTGGTGACAATTCCCATGGAAATCCATATACATCCCACTGCAAGGAATACATGAGAACCATCCAATGATACATAAGCATTTGATCAACTTCCACAACTTCCAAGGCCAGATCATAGATTCATTCAATAATATGCACCTTACCTACAGAAGCTTCCTCTCATGAGCACAATATCCAGACCTCCTGTCTGACATCTTCACACCAATCATCTACAATACCTAAAGAGGTTATTCCCTCGAGTAGTTACCAAATTAACTGGCTACAAACACCAAGGGATATACCTTATTTATTTAGCTCTACAATCATCACTTCAACAAGAGTCCAAAAAGCATTTTAGTCCTTGCAATAAATAGTGTTCGATCATGTGAAAATTGATCATAAAAATAGAAAGTGTACTATTTTTACCGATGTAATAATGGTGGAATTTATCCCGAGTATCGATCTCGAGGATTGTGTAGGAAATACAGAGGTGAATAATTAATTCAATTGAACAAAAACAATAGAGTTGGTGTTGGTTTGTGATTAACTTCTATAATGGAACAATTAACAGAAAGTGAAAGTTGACTTTTTCAAATAGTAAATAATATGCTAGGGTGAGTGTATGATTTGTTCATTCATGACATTGACTCTTTGACCTTTTCAACAAGTTCATTAATTTAATTACGAGTTCTTCATATTACTTTTCTCTAAGTCCTTAGAGAAAAGCCTTTACCAGTTTTACCTAATGCTAATGTCCATTAAAAATTAGTGAAGAAGGTAAGCATTTTATTATCAATAATACTCCTGGTTATCATAGGATTTCCCTAGTCCTAGGTGAAACCTGCTAAAACATGTTTGTTTTGAAAATCCTAACACGACTGTCCAGTTCTAATGTGTTAACAAAAGTTTATCCTATTGGTCCGATAGAGCAAAGCAATATAGTAAAAAATACTCACAAATTGACATTAATAAACCTTAACGCTGATAAAACAAGGAGATTAGTATTCTGGTGACAAATCAGGGACACCCCCTAGCATTGGGGGGTTTAGCCTCTCATAATATTCAAGAAAAACATAATTAAGAAGTTAGACATTACAAGAATTAATGGCGACTTTGGTCTTCAATGGTCGCAACCCTTGAATCCCACCGTCTCCAATCATCTTGATGATGTAATCTTCTCTCTTCTGTATTCTCTCTTGTATGATGCAAAAAGTCCCAAAATAATCATCAAAACTCAACCTTATAGTTCCAATAGAAACCCCAGCCAAGTAGAATGTCTAAAGTTCCCCCAATGTTAAGATTTAATGAAAAAACTAAAAACATAAACTTTGTCGTGCGCGCAACACGGGCTGTGCAAGTCTAACACAGGCCGTGTTTGCTCCCAGACTTGGTTTCTCAAACATCTGCTCCAGGCCTTCTAACATGGGTCGTGCTAGGCAGCACGGGTGCCTGTGTCACAACTCTGGTTTTTGTACTGGGCTTGTGCAATCCTCCAACACGGGCCGTGCTAGCAGACACGAGCCGTATTGGTCTTCAGTTCTTCCACTTCTCATCTTTTGACCTTGCAATCCTCATCCGTTTCTGCACTTTTGCGTTTGTCCGTCCCAATTTGTCATGTTTTATTCATGCGAACTTGAATACACTAAAACACAAAACCAAAGCCTAAAATGCGATAAAATAAATTAAAGTTCGATAAGTAAAAGAAACAATAACTAAAATAACTGCTAAATATCTGTGTAAAAACCACTGGTAAAAAATACCACAAAGCTGGACCCTATGCCAAAGAAGGCCCTTTCTTGAGCATACATTAATAACAATGGTTATCTCCCACACCAAGGACATTACCTCATGATGATACATCTCCATTTCACACAACCCCTTAAGAGATAACACTCGCTTGACATCACTGACTCCACAAGCCATATGCCTTATTTGATCCAGTCTTGGAGGTCTATCATTCATATTTACATACAACATCCAACCTTGGATGTCAACTCTTTAATAGAACAAGAGTCCCATGATCTCATAGACTTGATAGTGGTATCAAGTTTTAGTAAACAACCTTCATTCTACTTATGAATAAACACCAGCCAGGAATCTTGATCAATTCCTACATCAAGTACCCTTTTCTTTCTCATACACACAAATATGGTTCCTTTGGTAAGAGGAATCTTCCATATGTTAGAGATAATGTCCTCGACATTTGAAGTTGACACCCTGTAATACGGTGAACTGACTTTTTAGTGTTTTTGTATCGCAAATGTGCGGATAGCAAGAGTCGCCACCGACTTTTATTTTTATCCAATTAAGGGAAGGTAAAAGTACAGAAAAAGACCTTCGTTTAGATTCTGAGTAAGGGAGAAGGTTATGAAAAGGGAAGGTATTAGCACCCTTTTCCATCCGCAGTTTATTCTACGGGCTCTTAGTTGCTCTAGATCACTTTTTTTAAAATTGCTTTCTGTGTGTTTGACAAAAATGTTTTGAAAAGGCATTTCGCTTTGACTTTGTAATGATTCATGTAGGAATGTATACAAAGTGTTCGGAAATGTTTCGTTTTTTGAAAAGAGTTTGAACTTTGAAAAAGAGTGTGTGGTGTGAAAAGTATTTGGTTTAGAGCAAGCAACTAAAAGACTTATTTACCCACTCAGAATTGGTCGTTTTCATACTTTTACGCTCCTTTAGAATAGCGCTAGCCGTACCATTAGTTGGTAGGTAGCTCCATTCGTTGGATGTAAGCGGGACATTCGAAGGGACATCGGATGGTCATAGAAGGCAACTTGTAGGAAGTATCCTAGCACATTCGAAGGGACTATCATTACTTTTCGTAGGCGACAATCGAGGGTCAAGATCATGTATTCGGAGGCGACATCGTGGGTCTATGATCTTTGTATCGAAGGGACTATGATGATTTGTTTTGAAGGCAGCGGTGCTAGAATACCTCTACGTTCGAGGGACATGACCATTTTGAATTCGTAAGGCAACGAGAGAGAGAATTACCCTAAGGGGTGCATGTGTGAAAGAAGTGTGTTGATTTCAGATATTTTATCTTGCAGATTAGTGGGTTAAGTTCATTATTATCTTGCCATACACGCCTAGTTACTAGCAATTGATAGGGTGCGGAAAGTAAAATGCGGAATGTAAAGATGCGGAAAGGTAAATCCTACGCTATTACAAGGCTTTGGGGCAGATACATAATTTAAAATGCGGAAAATAAAATATCCTAATTTAAACTATTACATCCCATAGAAAGTTACATTATTGAAAAATAAAATGATAAAAAACGTCTGAATCGGATCAACCTGTAAAAGAATGAGAAATCGGAAAATACGAGATGAATCGAATAAGAGAAAAAATGTTAGAAAAATGCAAATTTTTATATGAGAAAATTATTACATGCTGGAAAAAATATAAATATGCTAAAATAATTTTTTGGGGTTTTTTGGATGCAATTTAATAATTAAAAACTAATTAAAAGTAATTAAAATGCAAAATTATGAATAAAAATAAATATGCATGCAAAATTGTATTTTTAAATTTATTAAATTAAATAAAGATTTTCAGAAAATAAATGCAAAAAGAAAATTAATTTTTGATGATTTTTAAATGCATAAATAAAAATATGAAATTAATTAAATAACATGCAAATATTAAAATAAAAGAAAATATGAAAATAGTGCAAGTTTGAGAAAAAGGAAAAGAGATTGGTCTTGCCAGGACTTGAACCTGAGACCTTTGAGAGAATCTCCATCATCCAACGCCTTAACCGCTGCGCCATGTTGCACTTGGTGTTTGGAAAACTGGAATTAATTGAATTTGAGTGTAAACGTGTCACTGATTATTTGAAAATCAAACACAGTCAGCGTTGGGTCCCAGTTGGATGGAGGGAGCGAATCAGGAAGCTCGCTTACGCCATGCCTGCAGTCAATCGGAGTCAACCGGTCCAAGCCAGTCAACAACGGAGCCTAGCTCGGTCGTCTTCTCGGCGACGGTGATCTTCAAACTGCGAAATACGAAAATTACAAGCAAAAAGCCTAGTCCACCTATTTCGATACGGATTCAATGGCGGTGTCGGTTTTGGCTGAATCGGCTTGCAAGCGGTTCAAAGCTTTCGATTCGGAAACCCTAAGCATGGCATCTCATGTTTTGGACGTTCAAACTCCATAGCGATTGCCCAGATCGGATCCTTGGCATCTCATAAGCACATTAGAAGCATTAAAATCAATTGAAACACACGGATATTAAAAATGTAAAATCAAGAAAGTTTTGAACATGTATGGATGGATATGCATCGATTTAGCTTGCTTTGATCAATGATAAGAGTGTATACTTACTCAAACCTACCTCCTGAAGACAATGGAATGGTTTTTGATGGCTGAAAACGGCTGGAGTTTGAAATTCGATTTTCAAAGTTTCTTGAAAAAATTTTGACAAAATAAGGGTTTAACTTGAGCTATGGTTTCGTTCTTGTGGCTTGTGATCTTGCTGAGCATTTATAGAGAAAGTTTGGATGGCAAAAGGAGTGAAAAAAGATTGCTCCATCAATGTGCAAATATTTTCCATTAAAAATAAATCAAATCTTTGAAAAAATTTGATTTTCTCATGAATGCAAAGGCTAGCACGAATTTGGTATGAATCATGGGCTTTCTTGGACTTCAAGGAAGATATAAATCCATTTCTTTTGAAAAAATACTTAATTTTCATATTTTATATAATTTATTTTTGAATTAAATGTTATAAAATTCAAATATAAATCATAAAAATAGAAAATTACCATGGCCAAGCATTTATGGGTCAAAAATCATGTCATGAACAAGTTTGGACCAAAGATTTTAGGCCCATTTGGAAAATTTTGCATTTTGACCAAAATGTCCTTTTGTAATTGTCCAAAATTGCCCAACTTGAATAGTGTATCTTGCTCAATTTTCCAGATTTTGAGTGTTCTTGGACTTTTTGAAATCTCTAAGAGTCCTCTAACCAACCTTTTGGTCTCATCTCAATTGGAGTTTCCATGCTCAATATATCTTCAAAACAAAAGTTGACTTTTGTTGACTTTGAAAATGACTGTAATGTTTTGAGCTATACCTCTCAAATGAAGCATTTTTTGGACATTCTTGTGAGACATGAAGTTGTAGAGAATTGAATTTCCTTCAAAACAAGAGGTGGTGGAAAAATTTCTGAGAAAGTATGAAGAAGTTATGATCAGTCAAAGTTTGGTTGACTTTTCTCAGTGAAACCCTAATTTAGAAAGTTTGACTTTTGAGCAAATCTTGAGTTTTCTTGATGAATCATGATCAACCCTTAATCAAATGATGAATGTAACTTCAAAATGAGGATGTTGACCAAAAATTATGAAGTTCGACTGTATGTTGACCACAATTGACTTTCTGTCCGATACAACTAATTTTCGACCATCTGAGTAATTGTCTGAGGAAACTTGACTTGTGAGGCTTGAAACTTGATATGGGGAATCTTTGAAACATACGAGGAGGCATGAAGACCATTGGAGATGTTGGAAGTCCATCTTGACCTGAGGGATACCAAACCCTAGTTTGGGTTGATTGTCTAGGAGAGAGTTTGTCTGATCAACTCTTGAGGAATCCTTGAGTATAGATGTATGAAATCTCTTGAGAAGATGGAGGGCAAATTTTGGGGTATGACAGCTGCCCCTGTTTAATCTTTCTTGTACTGGAGGGTTAGATTGACACGCTTGTCTTTCGTGACCTGGAGGTAGAAGATGATTGAACACTCGAGTACACCTGAAAATTTGCACTCGCTGTTGGTGGATGATGCGGGAATGGGCTTACAGATGCCATTTGGAGAAGTTGGATACTTCGCTGGGGGATGAGTCGTTCGCTAGACCCGAGAATGTCGATAGGGGAATTGACGGGGATGGGCTTAAGATGCCACACGAAAGATCGATCTTTGGGGAGTGAGCCGTCGCTAGGCTCTGTAGTCGTTCTGGAAGGAGCATGGAGATGGGCTTAAGATGCCATCGGAGGAGTCGTCGTTAGACTTCGTGTCCATTTTTTGAATGAAGTTATTGGTTTGCACTGATTTTTAACCATATATGCAGCATTCGAAAGTGGAGAAACAACGATAAGTAATCGGAGATGGGCTTAAGATGCCATCGAGCGCGAGTCGTCGCTAGACTACTGTAGTTCTTGTTGATAATAAGGAATCGAATAACTCTTCGTCTGATTACTCGGGGAAATAGTAATTGGCAAAATGTGGATAGCTTCCTGTTGTGCATCGGTGTTGATCCATTGCACATTATCGGAGGATAACTAGGCGGTCTTCGGATAGTTTTCCGTTGATTGGGGCTTAATCTGGACTAGTCGTCGGAGGACAACCAAGGCGGTCTTTCAGATAGTTTTCCGTCGACTCGGGGCTTAATCTGGACCGATCGTCGGAGGACAACCAAGGCGGTCTTCGGATAGTTTTCCGTCGATTCGGGGCTTAATCTGGACTGTTTGCGTCGAGGTATTACTTTTGGAGAAAACAAGAGGAACTTTGATAGAATATTGGTTTGTTTTATGCAAAGTATGATGCATGATGTATATGAACGACATATGCATGAATTATGACTTTATGAGTAATGTATGAATGATAGATGTTGTGGTATTTCAAAACATATCCATCTTGAAGAAGATGCGGATGTTATTTGAGGATTCGACTCCTTGGGGAATTAGTGGGTGGAAGTCCACCTTTTGAAGGAGAAGAAAGATACCTGGATTCCTCCGATGCACTATCGACCAAGTCTTGGGCCTAGATATTGTTGAGGAAGGTAGAGATTGAGAGGCTCGTTGTTGGAGATCTCATATATGGACCTGCTGAGGAGAGTGCGGGAGGCGATCTGGGGATTATGTATGATCTCTTGAGGAAATTTAGGAGGCGCTCTGGGGATTAGTGTAGATCTCATTTGGAGAGCATTTGATAGTTCGGAGACCGGGTTGGAAGAGTCGGGAACCCGTTGTAATCTGGTGGGAATGAAGATGTAGGTTCCTCCGATGCACTATCGACCAAGTTTGGTCGGATACTGCTTTGGGGAGAAAGGGAAAGACTAGAGATATCCGTGGGATAAATACCTTATTTGGGGTGAGGTGTTCTTGCTTGGAGCGATGTAACTTTACTTAGTTGAGTGGAATTGCGGCTCGTGGATTCCCTTTTGCTCTGCTGGGGAAGTTGTGTTGTGAGTGATACCTTTGTAGGGATCATGCTCTACGGGGGAATGTTTTTGGTGACTTTTCGTCGTCCCAATTCCGGAGCCTATAGTAAGCACTTTTGTATGTTCACTTTTCGTATGTTTGCGATTAGATTTTATTGTCAAATGCATATAGTCATTCAAAGCAAGCGTTGGACTTATTACAACGGCAACAACAAGATTTGTAAAGAGAAAGAATTTGCGTTTATTTGAAATGTGGCGTATGGCCAAGTAGTTTGTACACAAGAAGGTAAAAGTCATGCGGAAACAATCTCGTTAAGTTCCAACTATGCTAGTGCTCATATATTTCAACTATCTCATCTCCTTGTAGAAAGTGAGTAGGCGATCTTCGCCATTTGAATCTTGAATCTTGATAGTAGTGGAAGCGGTGATCTGGAAGAGACATAGTTATGCGCTTAAATCCTAACTTTTGCCTAGACCCCCTTTCGGGTTTCGATCTGGGATACCCTTTTTGCCCAAGCCGCCTTTTCGGTTTTCGACTTGGGGTGTACATCTTTTGTATATATCCTTAACTTTTGCCCGAACCTTTTGGTTCGCCAGATGCCTTATTTTTGCCTAGGTCGGTTGACCTAGCGGGTCTACTCATGCGTAGTATTTTTGATTATGTCTGCGTTCACGGTGTGGGAAGTCTTCACCATCCATGGTGCTAAGTATCATAGCTCCAGGAAAATCATCTTGACTACAAATGGTCCCTCATGGGTGGGAATCCATTTTCCCAGGATCACCTTGTGGAAGAATGATGCGCTTGACTACTAGATCACCGACTTGGTAGACTCGGTGCTTGACCTTCTTGTTAAATGCTCGATCATTCGTTTCGATAAATCATCCATGGCGGATGGATGCAAGTCGTTTCTCATCAATCAAGTTAATCGGTCAAAGCGATCGGACCCAATCGTCTTCGCCTAACTCGCCTCGGAGGACTCGGTTGAGGTATCCGAACCTCGATGGGTAAGGCGGCTTCCATACCGTACACAGAGAAGGGTTGCCCACGTTGGCGTTATGTTGTAGTGTGATAACCATGAAGAGAAAATGGTAACATCTCATGCCAATCTTTGTAAGTCCTGTCATCTTACGTATAATCTTCTTAATGTTCTTGTTGCGGCTTCCTTGCGTTCATCTTAGGCCGATAAGGAGAAGAGTTGTGATGCTTGATCTTGAGCTGCGTGCGAGTTCGGTGATCATCTTATTGTTGAGATTGGAACCGTTATCGTGATAATCTTTTGAGTGTCATACCGAGATAAGATTATGTTTGATGAATCGAGCCACAACATTCTTGGTAACAGATGCATACGAGGCTGCTTCTACCCACTTGGTAAAGTAATCGATTGCCACAAGTATGAAACGATGTCCGTTGGAAGCTGTGGGCGTGATTTCTCCGATCATGTCAATGCCCCACATTGCAAAGGCCAAGGAGAAGTTAAAGCGTTCGAGTCTTGGAGGTGCGTGTACTTTATCGGCATATATCTGGCATTTGTGACAAGATCGAGCGTAACGGTGACAATCAGCTTCCATGGTGGACCAATAGTAACCTGTTCTCAAAATCTTTTTAGCCATGGTATGTCCACTGGAATGGGTACCAAACGCGCCTTCGTGTAACTCTTCCATGATACGCATTGTTGTTTTCTTGTCTACAGTAGTAAGCACAAGTCGTGGTTGCGCTTGTATAAGATGCCGTTCTTGAGGAAGAATTTGGGCGAATCTTCTCATGAACTTCTTATCATTGAGATGCCCTGCGGGATATTCACAGTCTCAAGATACCTCTTCACGTCATAGTACCAAGGTTTCTCTTACGTGTCAAGCTCATAACATATGTCTGGTTCGTCGAACTTCTGATGATGGGGAGCCTCGTTGTCCCATCGACCTTGAACATAGATGACATAGTAGCAATCGTGCCCCGATTCTCTTCTCGTGGAATATGATCAAAGTAATCTCTTGAGTAGGGATCAAACTCGAACATGCTCTCGATCGGAATGAGATTCGGATGCTTCGTATCCCACTCGCCTTTATCGGTGATCACTAAAGTGAGTCTCCATACACTTGTAAGAACTTGATTCTTAAGTCAATAGCGACTTTAAGACCCATGATGCAGCCAGTACTCGGCCATGTTGTTAGTGCAATGAAACATAATATGGCGGTGAAAGGCGTGTGTCCGCTGTGGGAGATGTAATGATGGCGCCAATGCCATTGCCAAGTGAGTTTGAGGCTCCATCAAAGACCATGGTCCATCGGGATCCTTGTTCGGTCCTTCGTCCGGTCTGGTTCTTCAATCGTAACTAGTAGAACATCTTCATCAGGAATTGAGGCATAGGCGATAGTCATCTACGACTTGATGAGCCAAATGATCGGCTACTACACTTCCTTTGATCGCTTTACGAGAAGTGTCTTGGATGTCGTATTCGGTCAAGATCATTTGCCATCTTGCTATTCTTCGGAAAGAGTGGTTTCTCAAATATGTATTTTATCGGATCCATCTTGAAATCAACAAGGTAGTGTGAGTCAACATATCTTGTCTTAGTCGTGAGCAGCCAAAGCGTTGCAAGTTTTCTCAATGTGAGTATCTTGTTTCACGATCGGTAAGCGTTTTGCTAAGGTAGTATATTGCATGCTCTTTTCGACCGGACTCGTCATGTTGCCCCAACACACACCCCATTGAGTTCTCTAGTCAAGTACATGATGAGAGGTCTTCCTTGGTGGCATCGGGATAGGAGGATTACGAAGGTACTCCTTGATTTTGTCAAAAGCGATCGGCAATCGTCGTTCCATTCTACCACTTGATCTTTCTTAAGTAACTTGAAGATTGGCTCACAGTAGCGATTAGATGTGCAATGATCGGCAATGTAGTTTAATCGGCAAGAAACCTCGACTTCCTTCTCGGTGCGGGGGTGGCATCTCTTGAATAGCTTTAACCTTGGCGGGATCAACTTCAATACCTTTTCCACTAACAACAAACCCTAAGAGTTTTCGGATCGACTCAAAGGTGCACTTGTTAGGATTGAGTCTCAATCTGTACTTCTTCAACATCAAATAGTTTACGCAAATGATCAAGATGTTCTTCTTGACTGTGATCGAGCTATCATTCCGTCGATGTAGACCTCTATCTCGTGATGAATCATGTCATGAAACAATGTCACCATAGCGCGATAAGTGGCGCTGCGTTCTTCGATCCGACGGCATAACCTTTATGAAAGTGCCCCTGTATATGAAAGTAGTCTTCTCCATGTCTTGGGAGCCATTTGATCGATTATGTGGAGAAACCATCCATGAAGGAAAACCTTGTCTTTGGCGGTGTTGTCAACGAACATCAATATGAGGAAGTGGGAAATCGTCTTTTGGACTCGCTTTGTTCGGATCTACGTAATCCACACATTCGTACTTTACCATCCTTCTTGGGCACGGGCACCACATTAGCAACCTTTGTGGATAAATGTGACTAAAAACACTGCATTGGCGCTTCATAACCGGCTTTGATTTTCTCGACAACTTAGGGATGCGACGAACTTTACATTTCTTTGGAGAAAACCTTCTTTTGTTGCCAATCGGTGCACTACAATATCAATGTCCAACCACAGCATGTCTTATGACCAAGCAAAAACCTCAATGTAGTCTCGTAGCATCGAACCAACCTTTCTTTAACACTTGTTCTCAAGACCCGCTCTATCTTGATCTCTTTTACATCTTCGTCGGTACCCAAATTCACAACCTCAACTTGCTCTTCATGTGGTGTATAACTCGCTCTTCTTCTTTGTAGATCGACAAGTTCTCCTGGCACTTCACAATCTTCCTCACTTTCATCTTGACGGTAGATCGGATTATCAAGTCATATTTAGCAATAGCGTAGCTGTTATTAACGAGATTCGGAGTGATTGCGATGTACCACGTGGGTGTGTGTAAGAAACACATAGCTTTTGAAGGGGTGATAAAGTAAAAGAAAGAAAACAAACAATTGAATGCAAAGTCCAACGATTTATTGAATGAAAATACAAACGACAGATAATAACCCTCATAAGCGAGCCATGATGCGGGCAAGGCACTAGGCTTTCAAAGTTTATTGTTCAAAACATAAAGAAATCGAAAAGCAAAACAAAACAAGAGCAATTACTCGACTAAAGGAGATTGGTATGACGTCTTGATCTTCCAATTCTGAGCCCATGATGCGAGTTGGGAAGATCCACTTGCGATGTCGAAGTCGTTGTCGTCGTCTTCTCGGCATGGATTCCACGGCTGTCGGAAAGGAAGTTGGCGGCGCGTTCGCGTATCATCTTGACTCTTGATGGTGAAGCCTAAACCGGTCTTGTCAAATTTGAAAGGAAGATCGGGAGCTTCCCCAAATAGTACTACCTTCAACATGACTTGAGCATCTTTCGGTGAGGCCATCTTAGGCGGAACTTGTGCAACTTCAAGAGTCAGGGCATGACTCGGGATTGTTTCAAAAGCTTGGTCTCAAAGAATTCACCTTCCATCTCAAGGTATCGGAATTGTAGATGGTGACCATATACTCTTCTTCACGCTGTAACAACCTTCCTTTTGGGTACTTTAGTTTACGATGTAAGGTAGAAATATGCCTTGCCCATGTATCAAGGCGTCAAGTAAGCAAGAATAAGTTGGACGGATGTCCATGACAAAGAAGGTGGAGTCAAAAGTGCGGGAACCGACTTTAACAGTGATGAGCTCTCCAAGCCTGTCGCTTAGAACCATCAAAGGCTCTCACAATAATGTCACTGGGTCTCAAAACCAACCCTTGACATCAAGTCGATTAAAAGCGATCTTGGTAAGATATTGAGCGAGAACCGGTATCTACAAAACATGAGATAGTGTAGTGCCCTTGCATTCAAGAGATGAGCAAGGCTTTGTTGTGTTTCTTTCGGCGAGTCAAATCGACATCGAGAAGCCTAGGCCGTTGTTGGCAGCCGGGCTAGCAATACAAACTTCAAAGCGGTGGGTGGTAGTGTCTTGCGTGCGTGGCGTTCTTGAAACTTCACCAAGGCATTAGCATGAGCCTCGAGCACAAGAGCGAGCAAGCATGGAGATCTTGGGCAGTCATCCCAATTGTTCCACAACATTGTAGTCACTCTTCTTGATAATCTTCAAAATTTCCTCCATTTCTTGTTTGGAGGTGTCTTGATAACTTCCTTTGGTACTTGACGGATGAGTCAGGTTCTTTCCCTCTAGCTTGGGAATGGATTGAATAATTGGAATCTTTGGAGTCATGATGTCTTTGGGAGGAGAGATATCTGGAGAGAACACTCTTCCGGTTCTGGTCACCTTACTTGATCCGGTGATGTTGTCAATGTCAGGAATGGTAGCTTCAATAGTAAGGTCTTCAATGGTCAGAGGGTCTTGCTTGACGCCATGATAGTAGACATCAGCTCCATAATTCCAAGGGATAGCCTTGTCGGAGGAATATGGGCTGGTCTTGGAGAAGTAATAATGAGAGGTGCCACTCTAGGCACGAATCGTGAGAGGAAATCCTTATGGTGTTAACATCAGCATAGTCTTCTGGGAAATCGTCACCCCATCCGGTCGCCTTAACATCTTCAATAGGAATCTTGTAACTCTCAGGAACAGTGTACTTCACCATGTAATCATACTTTCCGCTTGGCTGCCCCAAGGTATCCCATACAGATGGTATTGTTTCATTCGCATTATCAATCTTCAACAGACATTTCTTCACACACGCACGGTGGTTTGAAATAGTATCTCACGGTTATCCATCATGCTTGAACACGTCTTCTCAACCAAGCACAACCATCGGTAGCGGATGGGCACCAACGTTCTCCGGGCATCACAGGTTGACACTGCGACAAATTCTTCTTAGTCATCGGAGGAATGGTCAAGTCATCTATGTTGAAAACATAAGTA
This sequence comes from Vicia sativa, assembly GCA_021764765.1. Classification (NCBI taxonomy): domain Eukaryota; kingdom Viridiplantae; phylum Streptophyta; class Magnoliopsida; order Fabales; family Fabaceae; genus Vicia; species Vicia sativa. The sequence goes on from CM038792.1 coordinate 311,229,271, forward strand.
TCGTCTGTGACATTGGAACCCTTGTCATGGTTAGGCATAGGCGCGTTGATCACATTGGTCTCGACGGAGGATCGAACTCAATAGCTTCAATCATATCTTGAATCTTGTTCTTGAGCCCAACAATCATCGATTGCTATGTGCGGGGCTATTGGAATGGTAAGCACACTTAGCATTAGGATTGTACTTGGAGAGGAGGTGTTGACATTCGAGGAGGATCCCTCAAAGTGTCGGCTCTGCTTTCAACATGTGTTGCAAGGCTTGCGACAAAGGCATGTTGATCTTGTAAAAGCATCTTGGGGCGTTACGATCAGCGCGTTGTCTCGCGAGTTGTCTTGATGTAGGATTGGAGATCAAGCGCCCCAGATTAGTAGCGGTCGGTCTTGGCTCGGCTTTTCGACCATACGGCATTAGTTTCTTTCTTACCACCAAAAGATCTCTTTGCGGCATTTGAAGGTGTCTCTACACGAATCTTTCCACTCTTGATACCGACTTCAATACACTGCTTTGTAAGTATCATTCGGTGAATCCGGTGAAGAGTTTCAATCGGATGATTGAAGAATGGGCTGTTAGTGTCCCATGAACATATCAACCAACTCCCTATTGGACAAGGGTGGTTGAACTCTTTGCTAGGTCTCTCCATTTAAGCATACTCTTTGAACTTCTCATCACGTCCATAGACATGCTTTGTAGTTGCATGCGAGTGGGTGTCAATTCACATGTACTCATCATCGTAGAAAGCATCAGCTAAGTCACTCCAAATACGGATACGGTCATTCTCTAGGCGATAGTACCATTCCAAGCGAGTTCGGACAAACTCTCTTGAAAATAGTGCATCCACAACTTTCATCATCGGTGTGGGGATTGATTTTACGAACATAGGACTTCAAATGCGACTTAGGGCAAGACATGCCATCATACTTAGCAAAAGTAGGAACTTTGAACTTGGGAGGAATCACAACACGAGGACAAGACTTAGATCATCAAAGTTCAGCCGGACATCTTGAGTTTTCCACGGCATTCAGACGGTCTTCAAGTTGCTTGTACTTGTCATCCTCATCGAGTATTGGCCATCATCATAGTTCTTTTCAAGTTCAGGCTGACTGCCTTCACCATTACCCTTGTTACTTTGTTCAGTCTTTACACTTCCTTCTGAGAGCTCTATCGAGTGACCTTTTAGGACCACCTTTGTAGCGTATACCCATGTTGAGGAGACCAACAACCTTCTTCTACATTGATGAGCTTCTTCATATCCTCTTGGCCTTGGACCAAGGTGGTGAACATCTGTTGGCGAGCATTACGAGCTTGGAGATCTTTGTGATCATTCGAGAGCCATTTACGCTAAAATAAATAGCGAGCAAATGAGAAAACCAATCTCAATGTACACGTGATGCAATGTTATGCTATGATATGCAATGTTTATCGAATGCAATGCAATGTTTTCAAGGACCTTAGAGATTTAAATTTGTTAGACAAGCAATGAACAAACATTTATTAGTACTCTTTTTATTATTCTTTTTTCTTTTTAAGTACAAGAGATAGTTCAAAACAATAAAAGAAAACATAAACATCCTAAAGCTCTAAGTCTCCCATGGGCGCTTCCTCTTGGTGCCGATGTAGGCGTTGATGCTTCTCTCCTCGTGAAGTAGCTTGGTCAACTCTAACACTTTCTTCTCACTTGAATAGCACTGAGCTTCAAAGGTATCCCTTTCTTCTTTAAGTGAATCAGGATCTCTTCAAGTCTTCAAAATCGGTAGGCATGTCGGGATGGAGAGCGATATAGGTCGTCACCTATAGCAACAGTTCCATAATTCTTGGTAGAGCAGCGTGAATGGCATCATGAGGTTTTGAGCTCGAGCTCGCACCCATTTGAGGTAAGGTTCCCAAGGAATGGAGTTCGGTGCCCCAAAGTCTTGGTATCGATCTTCTTTACCATGCCCCCAGCGTGTATGAACCTTTCGGTAGTCGGAGATCGTGTTGTAGTCGAACACAATGTCTTGGAGAAGCATATCATGTGGACCATCTTTTCGAGCAAAACAAACGTAGAGCTAGAAGGGTTGTAAGTAATACCTCCTCTTATACCAAGTAGCGGTACATTAGGGAATTCTCCACAACGCTCGATGAATGTGAAGTCCTTTTGAGAGAAAAGACTCCAACGGATATCTGAATGAGAGAGTGACATCAATCTTTGAGACCATCTCATCCTTTGTTCATTCTTCAAAGCTGATGGAGGAAGGTGCGAAATAAACCACCTGGAAAGTAACGGTATACAACACATGAGGGTTCCTTGTCTTTTAGTAGTACGAGTGTGGAGAGAATGTAGAATATCTCCAAGTAAAGTAGGCACAGGATTGCGGGTAAGGAACAACTTGATGGCATTGATATCTATGAATTGATCCGAGTTAGGAAATAGAACCAAACCATAAATTAATAAGGCCACAATGTTTTCAAAGGCATGGAAACTCATAACTTTGAGGAATTCTCGGGCTTTCTTAATTAGGAACTTGGAAAGTAAACCCTTAACTCCGCTTCTTGTTTCCCAATTGGCTTCAATGTCTGAGCGCTTAAGGTGCAAAGCGGATGCAATGTCTTCGTACTTAGGAACCTTTTCTAGACCGGTGAATGGCATTTGGTCAAGAATGGGTATCCCAAGTAGCTTAGAGAACTCTTCCAAGGTAGGAACCAACTGATAATCTGGGAATGTAAAGCAATGGTGTTTCGGATCGAAGAACTGGAATAGGACATGCATCATATCTTCTTCAAAACCGGAGATAACTAAGTCAAGTAGATAACCATGTCTTTTGATGAACTGGGCATGATCAGGAATTTCTGAAACCAATTCTTTGAGCTGAGAAGGTATACCCATGAAGCTGATTCGGATAGTCTTTCTAGAAGCCATGATCCTACAAAGCAGAGCAAAGATAAATCCCTAGGTCCTTGAAATAGTTAGAAATGATATGCAATGCGGATGATGTCATGATGTCATGTTTGGCACACAAACAATTCACACAATGAGCCTAGGGTTAAGGCTTGCATGAGGTATAGGTGATTACCCACCAAAAGTTTGAGTTGGTTCATCCTGTCCTATAATAGTAAGGGTTCTAGGAATCTCATATCATAGATCTTTCGTGGCGTTTATTTCAATACTACGGCCAAGTGGTCGATCGAAAATATCCCAAAGTCTGATCTCAGCGTATCGGTATCAACCAACCTTGATGCACCAAAGCCGACCATCTCACTACCTTCTAATGGCCAAGATGGGTCAATTACGGTTCTAAATGTTTAGTTAGTGCTTGATGACACCACGCATAAGCCAAATACTATCCTCAACTTGGAAATGAAGAGTATCAGGACATCCAAAGTGTCACACTAACGTAGCCATCATGTTGACCGTTTAGTTATACGTCTAGCGGTCGCGATGATCTAATGCTACTTACCTAAAAGGAAACCCGGATCCGGGTGTAGGATCCCCCAACAATATAATACCCAAGCAACCCTTAAAAGTAAAGCATACAAATCAAACAAAAAGCGGTAAAGGTGATCTAAAAATCCCTAAGGCATTCTCTCTTTTTAGGGTGTCCCCAGCAGAGTCGCCAGTTCTGTAACACGGTGAACTGACTTTTTAGTGTTTTTGTATCGCAAATGTGCGGATAGCAAGAGTCGCCACCGACTTTTATTTTTATCCAATTAAGGGAAGGTAAAATTACGAAAAAGACCTTCGTTTAGATTACGAGTAAGGGAGAAGGTTGTGAAAAGGGAAGGTATTAGCACCCTTTCCATCCATGATTTATTCTACGGGCTCTTAGTTGCTCTAGATCACTTTTTTTAAAATTGCTTTCTGTGTGTTTGACAAAAATGTTTTGAAAAGGAATTTCGCTTTGACTTTGTAATGATTCATGTAGGAATGTATACAAAGTGTTCGGAAATGTTTCGTTTTTTGAAAAGAGTTTGAACTTTGAAAAAGAGTGTGTGGTGTGAAAAGTATTTGGTTTAGAGCAAGCAACTAAAAGACTTATTTACCCACTCAGAATTGGTCGTTTTCATACTTTTACGTTCCTTTAGAATAGCGCTAGCCGTACCATCAGTTGGTAGGTAGCTCCATTCGTTGGATGTAAGCGGGACATTCGAAGGGACATCGGATGGTCAGAAGGCAACTTGGGAAGTATCCTAGCACATTCGAAGGGACTATCATCACTTTTCGTAGGCGACAATCGAGGCTCAAGATCATGTATTCGGAGGCGACATCGTGGGTCTATGATCTTTGTATCGAAGGGACTATGATGATTTGTTTTGAAGGCAACGGTGCTAGAATACCTCTACGTTCGGGACATGACCATTTTGAATTCGTAAGGCAGCGAGAGAATTACCCTAAGGGGTGCATGTGTGAAAGAAGTGTGTTGATTTCAGATATTTTATCTTGCAGATTAGTGGGCTAAGTTCATTATTATCTTGCCATACACGCCTAGTTACTAGCAATTGATAGGGTGCGGAAAGTAAAATGCGGAATGTAAAGATGCGGAAAGGTAAATCCTACGCTATTACAAGGCTTTAGAGATACATAATTTAAAATGCGGAAAATAAAATATCCTAATTTAAACTATTACATCCCATAGACAGTTACATTATTGAAAAATAAAATGATAAAAAACGTCTGAATCGGATCAACCTGTAAAAGAATGAGAAATCGGAAAATACGAGATGAATCGAATAAGAGAAAAAATGTTAGAAAAATGCAAATTTTTATATGAGAAAATTATTACATGCTGGAAAAAATATAAATATGCTAAAATAATTTTTTGGGGTTTTTTGGATGCAATTTAATAATTAAAAACTAATTAAAAGTAATTAAAATGCAAAATTATGAATAAAAATAAATATGCATGCAAAATTGTATTTTTAAATTTATTAAATTAAATAAAGATTTTCAGAAAATAAATGCAAAAAGAAAATTAATTTTTGATGATTTTTAAATGCATAAATAAAAATATGAAATTAATTAAATAACATGCAAATATTAAAATAAAAGAAAATATGAAAATAGTGCAAGTTTGAGAAAAAGGAAAAGAGATTGGTCTTGCGGGACTTGAACACAGAGACCTTTGAGAGAATCTCCATCATCCAACGCCTTAACATTGCGCCATGTTGCACTTGGTGTTTGGAAAGCTGGAATTAATTGAATTTGAGTGTAAGCGTGTCGATTATTTGAAAATCAAACACGATCGGCGTTGGGTCCCAGTTGGATGGAGGGCGAATCGAAGCTCGCTTACGCCATGCCGCGATCGATGAGTCAACGGTCCAAGCCGATCAACAGCGGCCCAGCTCCGGTCGTCTCTCCGGCGACGGTGATCTTCAAACTGCGAAATCTGAAAATTACAAGCAAAGGAAGCCTAGTCCACCTATTTCGACCTTACGGATTCAATGGCGGTGTCGGTTTGGCTGAATCGGCTTGCAAGCCGGTTCGAAGCTTTCGGTTGGAAACCTAAGCATGGCATCTCATGTTTTGGATGTTCAAACTCCATAGCGATTGCCCAGATCGGATCCTTGGCATCTCATAAGCACATTAGAAGCATTAAAATCAATTGAAACACACGGATATTAAAAATGCAAAATCAAGAAAGTTTTGAACATGTATGGATGGATATGCATCGATTTAGCTTGCTTTGATCAATGATAAGTGTATACTTACTCAAACCTACCTCCGAAGACAATGGAATGGTTTTGATGGTGAAAGTGGAGTTTGAAATTCGATTTTCAAAGTTTCTTGAAAAAAATTTGACAAAATAAGGGTTTGGCTTGAGCTAGGGTTTCGTTCTTGTGGCTTGTGATCTTGCTGAGCATTTATAGAGAAAGTTTGGATGGCAAAAGGAGTGAAAAAAGATTGCTCCATCAATGTGCAAATATTTTCCATTAAAATAAATCAAATCTTTGAAAAAATTTGATTTTCTCATGAATCAAAGGCTAGCAATTTGGTATGAATCATGGGCTTTCTTGGACTTCAAGGAAGATATAAATCCATTTCTTTTGAAAAATACTTAATTTTCATATTTTATATAATTTATTTTTGAATTAAATGTTATAAAATTCAAATATAAATCATAAAATAGAAAATTACCATAATAACATTTATGGGTCAAAAATCATGTCATGAACAAGTTTGGACCAAAAGATTTTAGGCCCATTTGGAAAATTTTGCATTTGACCAAAATGTCCTTTTGTGCAATTGTCCAAAATTGCCCAACGAATAGTGTATCTTGCTCAATTTTCCACATTTTTGAGTGTTCTTGGACTTTTTGGAAAGATCTAAGAGTCCTCTAACCAACCTTTTTGGTCTCATCTCAATTGGAGTTTCCATGCTCAATATATCTTCAAAACAAAAAGTTGACTTTTTGTTGACTTTGAAAATGACCTGTAATGTTTTGAGCTATACCTCTCAAATGAAGCATTTTTTGGACATTCTTGTGAGACATGAAGTTGTATAGAATTGAATTTCCTTCAAAAGAAGAGGTGGTGGAAAAATTTCTGAGAAAGTATGAAGAAGTTATGATCAGTCAAAGTTTGGTTGACTTTTCTCAGTGAAACCCTAATTTAGAAAGTTTGACTTTTGAGCAAATCTTGAGTTTTCTTGATGAATCATGATCAACCCTTGATCAAATGATGAATGTAACTTCAAAATGTGGATGTTGACCAAAAATTATGAAGTTTGACTGTATGTTGACCACAATTGACTTTTTGTCCGTCTGTTGATTTTCAACCATCGAGCAATTATGCGAAACTTGACTTGTGAGGCTTGAAACTTGATATGGGGAATCTTTGAAACATATGAGGAGGAATGAAGACCATTGGAGATGTTGGAAGTCCATCTTGACCTGAGGGATACCAAACCCTAGTTTGGGTTGATTGTCTAGGAGAGAGTTTGTCTGATCAACTCTTGAGAAATCCTTGAGTATAGATGTATGAAATCTCTTGAGAAGATGGAGGGAAAATTTTGGGGTATGACACACCCATACATGCAGAATCTAGTTGAGATTTCTTCAGCAAGTCTCCACCAAGAAATTGAGCTCAGCCTCTGCACTTCTACTTCCTTAGATCAGAAATAAACTAATCCAAGAAGTAATCAATAGGTTGATCATCTCTTGACCAACCCACTTATATAAGATATATTTCTTGTCTAGAAACTTCTTAGATGCATAACATGGATGCCTTCTATTCCAGATCAGAGTAAGTTACAAACATATGTGTTCAACACACGTTTTTTTAACACCCAAAGCATGTGTTATGCTAGTCCTTTGTCCAACAGGATTTTGCACACCTTGCTGATGAGATGTTCCGATATCTAGTAGAACATCAGTTCCCTTATCAGTAAACACAACATAATCCTTGACCACCTTCAAGGTCTTCAAAGGAGGTCCATCTTCCAACAACAACAAAGTCAGATCCACTTTCCTAATATCTCCACAAACTAGGAATACCTGTGCAGATGTGAATCATCACAAATTCTCTTAATATTGATCAACTTCTCTTCATATTCTTATCAAACTTATTGATACGTGCCTTTTTGAGTGGACTTGAGATAACCCTCAAGTATCTAAGGAAACTTTTAATAAGCTTAGATGAAAAATCTGCCACATGTCAGAACATCATATGATAACCATACTGAGGAGACCAAACCCTAATGTCTTTCCCATACTTGCATTCCAAGAACATACCTAACTAAAATCTCACCACTAGAGACACAAGCAACACCAATGGTTACATCAGATACCATGCAAGGGAAAACACAAGAAAACCCCTCAATATTCTTCAAGAACAACATAGGAACCTTGTAAACAAACACCACAATTCAGGTGCAAACAAAACAACCTAGGTTTGAAAATAAATCAAACCTAATACAAACGTTCACCACCAAAGCTATAGGCCTTCTAACAATAGACATGTTAAATGCACACCCTGTCACAAATAGTCCATCCTCCACTTCAAGGGACCATTTCACAATATGAACTATCCAAGTTCAAATAACTTTCCAATAGATACCTCATTCCTTGCCCATGAACCAGAAAGTATCATCCTAGGATCTCACCTAGAAAAGATGATTCTTGATCTGATACCAAGTTAGTTTTATCAAAATACATGTCAATTATAATTTTAGAGAAATAACATTTAGAATTAACAAAAACAAACATTACAAGAGGGTTTATATAGGATACATCTAAAACAATGTGGAACCAAAATGGCCCAACAAAACAGCTTAAAATTCAAAAAATTGCGACAGAAACTGATTTCCTAAAATAGGGGAACCAGTTTCCTCAAATAAAAACATTTCATGAAACTAAATATCGCGGTAGAAACCGATTTCCTCAAACTGGGAAATCGGTTTCTTCTTCGAAACTTTGAATTTCCAGCTTTCCATAAGTGCTTTTCAAATAAGATGTTTTGACGAAAACGCTTCCTGAAATTTCCACAATGCATTTGAATTATTTTAAACTTCTAATAATCGGGACTGTCAACCTCAAACTAAGTAATGACTTTGGGGTAGGGAAGAGAAACACACCTTTGGACGTGTTTACTCACCAAAGACACCTAAGGAAAGCCATACACAAATATCTAAAATGGCCAGAAATATCTTTTTGAAAAATCATGAATAAGGAAGGGGCTTTCAAGAATCCAATCATTTTTAAATTATCATATTCATTTAAAGTATTATAAAAATATGCTTAAACTCTTGTCAGATGATGAACTACATCATATTTATATAAAAAAGCAAAAATAAACTCTAGGCAAATGACAAACAAAAACAGAAAATTTCATTAAGTGAATGTTGTTGGCACAAGACCATTAAACGATCAACAATGCTATTCCTACACTATCCCTTACACCTACCGTATTCACTGTTCATCAATACAGTGAACAATATCGTAAAAAATGTTCACTGTTCATAAATACAATGAACAATATCGTAAACAATGTTCTGAATAGTAACCATAAGTAATGCCATGACCATGAACAGTGTAACACCCGTAATTAATTAAAATAAATTAAGAAGTATAGAGTATTTTCCGATTAATTTAGTGATTAAGTCGAAAATGGTCGGTAGAATTGTTAAATTAATAATCGGGTAGAATTAGTCGAAAAGTAAAAATAATATTAGAATTATTTTATCAAGCAGAATTATTAGATTTAATATAGGTATTAACTAGGAGGGTAAATTAGTATTTTTAGAGATAAGATTTAATAACCAAATAATATAAGGAGCAATATATATTGAGTCGCCTAGAAAAACAAGGATTATTATTGTTTCTTGCAACCCAAAAGAACAAACCATAGCCGCGTAGCAGTGAACTAGAAGGAGAGAAAGGAAGGGAATTGGAAACAAGGGTTGCTAGGAGGAATCGTGCTGCCCGATAAAGTTGCTATTTTCCGATCGATTTTCCGATTTCCCTTCAATCCACAAGTAAGGGGTGGGGTTCGGGTTTTATAATTGATCGTAGGATAATTTTTATGTAGGGTTTAGAGCTGCTTAATTATACTACTGTTAATCCGGTTTCGTCGATAAAATTTCGTTGCTGGAATGAATTATATTATTTCCTATGTTAAATTAATTGTTTTGTGTGGTGATACTGTGTAATTGGTATCGATTTATTACTCTGCTATGCATTGTCGTTCTGTGCAAATTATGTTGAGTCGATGCTAAGGGAGGCGACCATCCCTGCATGGCATATGAGGAGGGGAGGCGACCGCCTCCAGTGGAGAAGAAGGGAGAGGCGTCCGTCTGGGAGGGGGAGACGACCGTCTCCCTGGGCTGCTTGGGAGATGAGGCGACCGCCTCAGCTGGAAGGGCGTGGGGCGTCCCAGTTCGTGTCTTGTTGTTCTGTTCAGTTTATATTTTTCCTTTGTTTTCCCTTGGGGTATTATAAGGATAGTGTTACATGAAAATAATACTATTAGCATGATGGAAATAGGAATAGCAGAAGGAAAATATTAGGTAACAGATAGCAGAAGCCAATCTAGCAGTTACAGGTAATTATACCAGAAGCAAAGTATTTAGCAGCAATGAAACATTAGCAGGCAGTGTAAATTAAATAGTGAGCTGATAAATCAAAATGCAGAATTATTAAGGAACTGTCAGAATTAGTTAGTAGAATAATTAGGACTGATTACTAATGATGCAGGAAATTAAAAACAGGGCAGAAAATAACACTGTCGGTCGAATTAAGCGGAGAAAATAGTTTGTCGGAATTGGATGAAACTTTACGGGACAGTTCGGGTATACGGGTAGTTAATTAAAATGATATCACTTCGTTAAAATTCACGTTAGTTGATTGATTGTTGATACAGTCGGAACGTGTTGCTTATGTCCGAATTAGATGATCTAAGAACCGTGAACTTAAGTGGCAAAGGTTGAAAATGACGTTGTTGGGTTAAAATTACCGTTGCATCGTGTTGAAATTGTATCTGGTTGTTGACGTTGATGTTGTTAATTAAGTTGATGCCATATCGTGCATGATTTTAAGTTGTCGTTGTTTGAGTTGTGTTGAAAATACATCTACATAGCATGTGCATTTCACGTTGGCCTTGATTGGCACCATGTTGTAAGTTGAAGGCTTATGCCTTGTTGAATGCCTCGGTAACCTGGCATATTTTAAGTTGGGAGTTTACTCCAAATGGATCCACATGTATCTACATTTGTCGGGTCGCATTTGAGTCGCATTTTAAGTTGTTGTTGATTTACGTTGCTTGTGTGTATATCGTATGCTGTTGATTAAAGTAGTAATTGATGTATGTTTCTTTACCTAGCATATGAATTATCGTACTTTCACTTATATTATTCGATATTTACCCTTCTATTTTGTTGGTCGTTACCTTTATATTGGTAACGTGCAGGTAATGAAGAATAGGAGGATTAGTAGCTTATGGCGTCGTCGCTCTGATACGTAGCACTCGGGGGGAAATGAACGCTTTGTTTATTTATGTTTATGCATTTGATTCCATTGATTTCAATTGTGGTTTTGAGTAATATTTTATGATCTTCCGTTGTTTCAAAGATGTTATGCCGATTGAATTAATCATGATGAGATTTTCGTTGCGGTTTATTATTTAAGGTTGAATTGTTAAGGTTTAGTTATGGTGAAATTGTTCGTATTTCTTTATGTTTTACGTATCCGCCAAGAAATAAAGGTTTTAATTGTTGTTTTCAAGTTGAACAAGTGTAATGCCTCAAGTTTTAGTTTAAAAATTTGGCACTATGATTCTAAATAACGTCGGGTAGATTTGGGGTGTTACAAACAGTACACACGAGAATAGTACATGCACAATAACTCTTGAGAATTGTTCTTTACACCTAGCATTGGTGATTTGCTCCACTATAAATCCAAAAATACTCTTCGGATATGTACTTTTGAACACACCTTATAAATTTGGGATATTGGGTTATTTCCGGTATGCATATCCGTAGGAATCCGTATTAGTTGATGTAGCAAGGGAACCAAATGTCTAAGTGTGGTGAACAAATTGTTCAACTCCGACATTAATGGGTGTACATTTACAAACAAGTTTGGTTTGATGCGATTTATGAGTACGGAATATAAAATATGGCCAATACAGATTTAACTCCAACTCTAATGAGAAGATGAAGCATTTCTCAGAGAAATAGAAAAAGAAATAGAAAATGAATTGACTAGGTTCATTAAGGAAAACGTGAATATTCAAGAATTAAATAACTTGTTTTTTAAATGAAAAAATAATATATTGATAAATAGATGAAAAACACCAAAATACAAAAAAGAGGATATTCAGTTATCACAATAAATGCTAAATAAACCTTCATAAGGAAAAGAAAAGATACAGTTGAGAAAACATAAAAAATAGATAAGTATCATAGCAACTAAAATCCAAATGGATCTCACATAAAAAAAAACACCCAAGTAGTTAAATACATCAACACTATGGCTCGGGTTAGTTATCCCAGATGCCACGACCAACCTAACAGATCAAAACTCTTACCAAGAGAACCAAAACACCGTGGATTTATGTGATTACAAGTATAATACTAAAATTTTCTGAGAAGATACATTTGAAGTAGGGTTAAGTATGTTTTGTCCCTCTAAATATTTTAAACTTAGTTTTAAGTCTCTATTCCTTCAAAAATTTGAATTTTAACTTTCGGTCTCTCATGACAAAATTGTAGCTAAAATGGTCTCTAATTCGCCGTTAAATAAAAATCGTCGCTAAATTATAAAACCGCCACTAAACATCGTGAGTTGTAAAAAAAGCGAAACAGTATCACAATATATATATGGGAATGATAGGATATATATTATGCAGCCACAATAGGAATAAGAGATTAATGTTAACAACTTTAGCAACAAGTTGTTTGAGACTCGAGATGTGAAAAGAGAATAGAGGAAGAATAATCATCCTACAAATCACATAACATCAAATATTCTCCTAGTACAATATATATAGCTGGCATTAAGGTTTCAAATTCCTTCCACATGCTATGCGCCTTCCTCTCTCTCCTCTACGTGGTTGTGCCTCACCACTAGTGGAAGCCTCATTTTCCTCCATGTCTTTGTGGGACCCGTGTCTTGTCTTGACTCACTTGTTTCTAGAAGGCTATTATTCTTTTGTCTCATTACAATACCATCCCATTAAACACAACCTTGTCCTCAAGGTTGTGGGAAGAAACTTCTTTTCAAGTCATCAATATCCTCCCGTTGCTTGGTAGGATCTTGATCCCATTGGACAAGAACCTGATGAACTTTCTGATTGGCTTTGATTATGGTTCGAGCTTGTAAAACTTCGGTTGGCTGTATGATTGGTCCAGTCTCAGACATAGTGAGAGGTAATGGCATGTACTGATTCTGAGGTACACCTTTGAAAGGCTTAAGCTGAGATATGTGGAAAACCGAATGAATTTTGGCATGCTCCGGTAGCATGAGCTTATAGGCAACTTCTCCTACTCTTGCTATGATCTCAAACGGGCCAAAATATTTCATTCCCAATTTCTGATTCTTGCGCAGAGCAACCGACTGTTGTCTATATGGTTGAAGTTTCACTAAGACCAACTCACCAACTTGTAAGGTCAGATCTCTTCTATGCTTGTCAGCCTGTTTCTTCATATATTGCTGAGCCCTCTCAATTGAGTTTTCAAGCTGCGCATCAATCTATCTCTCGCTACCAATACCTCCTGCGGTGTTGGAGGATCATTAGCATAGGGTTCATATCTTGTCGGTGGTGGATTTCTCCCATACAAAGCTTTAAATGGCGTCATTCCAATGCTAGTTTGTAAAGCATGTTGTACCAAAATTTGCCCAAGATAAAGCTTTAAACCGAGGACTTAGGATTGTGAAAAGTGAAACACCTAAAGCAGTTCTAATCCTTGTTAAGGACTTGAGGACGACCATCAGTTGAGGATGGTGCAGAAGACATTGCTAATGTTGTACCACAGTAGCTTAAATAGGTGTTGCCAAAAAGAGCTTGTGAACACCTTATCTCTATCAGAAACTATAGATTTCGGCATCCCATGTAATTTCACCACATGCTGCATGAAGATTTCAGCAACTGATCTGCTAGAGTAATCACTTTTCATTGGTAAAAAGTGAGCATACTTTGTCAGTCTATCCACTACTACCAGGATAGTAGTAAAACCGAATGACATTGGTAGGCCAGTAATAAAGTCCATAGCTACATCCTCCCATACCTGTGATGGTATAGGCAATGGCTGTAACAATCCAGCAGGCAAGGTATTAGATGACTTAGCTCGTTGACAGACACTGCAATTCTGAACATATTGAGATACATCCTTCTTCATGTCAGGCCAATAGAATTGAGCCTTGATTCGGGCCATAGATCTCGTAATTCCAGCATGGCCCCCTATTGGAGAAGAATGAAATTCCTGTAAAACTTGCTGAACCAAATCTTTATGTTGGGGAATAACAATTCTCTTTTTCCAATAGACTAATCCCTCTTTGAATGTGTAATGTAAATATGTATTGCCCTGCTGTATGCACTTATCAATGACTTCTTTCCATTGACTATCGCACAACTCCTCTCTAATGGATTGTATAAATTTGCACTGTGGTTCAGACCAAGATAATGTCATCAATCTAGACAAAGCATCTGCTGCCATGTTTTCTTTGCCTGGTTTGTACTCGATGGTGAAGTCGTAGCCCAAGAATTTATGTAACCATTGTTGTTGCTCACGGTATGCGCAATGATTGATCCATTAAACTCCTCAAGCTCTTTTGATCCGTGCGAATGATGAATCTATGTCCCAGCAAATAGTGTCTGAACTTTGCTATTGCTTCAGAAATAGCTAACATCTCTCTAAAATAAGCTGATTTCTTTTGATTTCTAGGGACTAGCTTCTTTGAAAAATAGGCTATAGGGTGACCCTCTTGATGCAACACTTGCACCCCCCTACCCGAAGCATCTGTTCCAGTATAAATGGTTTTAAAATTTGGTAAGGCCAATACTGGAGCAAAAATCATGACCTTCTTCAATTGATTAAAAGCTATCTCACTGTTCATTCCACATAGCTCTTTTTGAGTAAATCGGTCAATGGGGCAGCCAACTTAGCATAAGATTTTATAAATCTTCTATAATACCTGTGAGGCCCAAGAACCCTCGTAATTGCTTAACATTCTTAGGTAGAGCCACTCTTGAACAACTTGTATTTGTCCTTGTCCATGGAAACACCTTGTCTGTTACTATATGTCCAAGGTAATCAATCTGAAACCCCAAGCGAACACTTAGACAGTTTGATGAACAATGTATTAGCTTGCAGTATACTTAATACCTCATCTAAATGTTTCAAATGCTCCTGCCATGTAGGGCTGTAGATTAGTATGTCATCAAAGAAGACTAACACATACTTTCTCAAAGCATGCTGAAAAATGTGATTCATGAGACTCTGGAATGTGGCTGGAGCATTTGTTAGACCAAATGGCATGACCAGCCATTCATAGTGACCTTGGTGTGTTCTGAATGCTGTCTTGTATCTATCTTCTGGTTGTAGCAGTATTTGATGATAACCAGACCTGAGGTCCAACTTTGAGAAGTATTCCGCTCCAAAGAGCTCATCTAATAGCTCATCAACTGTAGGAATTGGAAATGAATCCTTGACAGTTATAGCATTTAGAGCCCTATAATCAGTACAGAACCTCCATGTGCCATCTTTCTTTTTCACCAATATGATTGGTGAAGAAAAAGGACTTGTGCTTGGTGTATAATCCTATTGTAGCATTTCACAGACCATGTGCTCAATTTGAGCCTTACATTTGTGGATGGATATGGCTTAACCTTCAGGGGTTAGAGCCCTCTATCAATGGAATATGGTGATTATGAGCTCTGTTGGGTGGCAATGTAGTTGGTTTGGTGAAACAAACATTTGTAGTTGTGCAATATTGCCAACTCAGGATCAATGTTGTTAGGCAACTCTTTCAAAACATCTTCAGCAGTATAATTTTCTTGCCATTGGATGGTAAAGTATTCAGCTATAGCATCAGTGTTGTGGAATCACCTAAAATGGTGTAATTGTGCTATTGCTGGTGTGGGAGCTCTTTCCCCTTCAAGTGTCACAAACTTACTATTGAAAAAAAACTTCAATGTAAGTGAAGCATAATCAGCTACATGGGGTCCTAATGTAGCTAACCAAGCTGCTCCCAATATCACATCTGCTCCAGCTACCGGTAGTAAAAACACAGGGACTTTCAACTCATTGCCTTGTATATTTAATGGTAACTCTTGAATGACCCCTTCGGCAGTCATCAAATCACCATTTCCCACCAGCACTCGAAAGGTGGCCCTGGTTCAATAGGTATTTTCAGAAATTTGGCTATGCGAGGTTGCAAGAAGTTATCTGAACTGCCTCCATCAATTAGCACTTGTACCTTGATATTTCCAATTAGACCAGAAAATCTAAGTACGCCCAAATTAGAATCGCCTTTCATGGCATTTAAGGATAAATGATGTTGAGGTTGTTGCTGGTGAGGTTTATCTGCGATTTCATCATTTTGTGTTTCTTCCACTACATTGACTGGTTCATCTGAATCATCATAATGGAGCAGCATCAGTTGTCTATTGGGACATTTATGAGTGAAGGAGAACTTGTCATCGCACCAATAACATAAGCCCTTGTCTCTTCTCAGTTGCATTTCAGCAGGTGAGATGCGTTTGATATTGGGGTTCTTTTGGAATTGGCTCATAGGTCTCGTGGGGGGTGTGTTAAGGATGAAAGTAGTATTTTTTTGGTTGTTTTCTGGTTTGGCTGAATTGAAGGGTGGTTTGTAGTAAGTGTTTGGGTTTCTTTTTTGTGGTTTGGTTGATTGGGTGTATTTTTCTTCATAGACTTTGGCTAATGAAACTGCTTTGACAATGGAGGTGGGTGTATGGATTAACACGTCTCGACGAATCTCAGTATTGAGTCCACTAATGAAGCAATCGATTAAAGCATCATTGCTTAACCCATAAACTCGGTTAGCTAAAGCAGTGAACTGAAGATAATACTCAGAAACCGTTCCTGTTTGATTCAATTTAAACAATGTAGCACGAGGGCATTCATATATGGATGGTCCAAAATCTAATTCTAAAGCACGAGTAAATTCGACCAAGAATGAAGCGGATTAGAGCGTTGTACCATTTGGAACCAAGCACAACATCTTTATCAAGATGTCTGGAGGAAATAGTTAATCTATCATGATCCGGGGTATCATAATACCCAAAAAACTGCTCAGCACGAAAAATCCATTCATGCACATTCGTGCCGTCAAAACGAGGAAACTCAAGTTTGATATTTCTCACCTGAAACGGAGGTCTGTTGTTGAGTTCTGGACCATGGCGATTTTTCGACGGTGTTTGCTGAATAAGGATGTCAAGCGCTGTGTGAATCTCGTCGAACTTTGATGCGTTCCCAACTTCCAGTCGCTCCATAGTTCTAGTATTTCTGTCTGAAATAGCTTCAGTTCTTTCGTGTTGCGCTTGATATCTTCTTGTATTTCTTTGTGTTGTGGGTTGGCCATGGCTGGTGAAAGCACCAATGAAACAGTATCACAATATATATATATATATATGGGAATGATAGGATATATATTATGCAGCCACAATAGGAATAAGAGAGATTAATGTTAACAACTTTAGCAACAAGTTGTTTACAGACTCAGATGTGAAAAGAGAATAGAGGGAGAAGAATAATCATCCTACAAATCACATAACATCAAATATTCTCCTAGTACAATATATATAGGCGGCATTGGGTTTCACAAATTCCTTCCACATGCTATCGCCTTCCTACTCTCTCTCCTCTGCGTGGTTGTGCCTCACCACTAGTGGAAGCCTCACATTTTCCTCCATGTCTTTGTGGGACCCGTATCTGTTGTGCTGACTCACTTGTTTCTAGAAGGCTATTATTCTTTTGTCTCATTACAAAAACGTCCCTAAAATCGTCACTAAGTTGTAAAACCCGCCGTTAAATTGCATGAGGGATCAAAAGTTGAAATTTAATTTTTTAGGAGGACCATATTTTGAAGGAAAATTTTAGTGGAACTAAAAACAAAGTTTGAGATATTTAGAGGAATCAAAAACATATTTAACTCTTTGAAGTATTGATGATGACAATGATGCATAAAGTCAACAAATATCAACCTTCAAGATGGTGACCTAACTAAAGAAACATTTCATTACTCTTCAATAAGAAACTCAAGATTAAAGTGCTTATATAATCAAGAGAAATCCAATGAAAAGTTTGTAGCCTCAGATAAAGTGTGAAAGTAAGGAAAACTCTTAAATACTAAGACCACACACACAATTTAAAACATATTTTTCAAAAAATATTTATTTTAAAACTATTTACTAAGTCAAGCTAAATGTTTAAGTAGCATATCCAAATACTTTTTGAATTTAATAATTAATTGGAACTTTATGTCAATCGATTGAATCATTAAACCAATAGTTTGAAGAAGGGTTAATCAATTAATCAAGAAATTAGGACAACACCTTTGTAATTTGTAATGACTCTATATCCAATATTTTCTATTTTGGCATAGTAATTAATTATAAATGACTTGACCAATCGATTGGAGCATTATGCCAATCAGCTGGCTCATCAATTTGACCTATGGATTATTTCCTTTTCAATATTTTCTGACTCATATATAAAGGAGGCTCGCCTCCTCATCATTTCACGCTAATTTCTAGCGATTTACATTTTATTTGGAATTTATGTCTTTATTTTCTCTTTTTTTCTCTCTCTAAATAATATTTTTCTTCAATTAAGGTTGCCTTAGTGCTTGAGTGAAATTTTTCTTATGAGAATGAGCTTGTAAGTGGTTTTGTTGGTCATTTAAATTCTTAAGAGTGCAATACTCTTGAGATATTGAGTTTGGTTTGTGAGATAAACCTGTCACAAAATCTTTGTTGTCGGTTTCTTAAGCTTTGCCAAAAAAAGCTTTGTTTTGGTTATTGTGATAAGCCATAAATCTCTAAACGATTGATTAGCTTACCCTGGGGTGTTCTGGACTGCTCGAAAGCATTCGGGCAGGTCATTCCTCCCTTAACCGCAACAACCAGAACGGCCCCAACAACGTCGTCAGGATGTCCAGCTGCCTGTTTCATGCGTGCTCCGCTCGACGCGTGTTGAGCCAAACCACGACTCTACTCACCGTTAACTGTGCTCGTTATGTCTCACATGCTCAACATAACGGCTAGTTACGAGCAAGTCTGCCCGGTCTTGACCTAGTCAGCTCAGATGGCTATATTTGTGGATCCGCGTATCTCAGCCCAAATATAGAAGCCAATGAGAATCCTCCCATGTCCATTATATAAACCCTCAAATCTTTGGGGGCAAGGTATGTCATTCTTACTGTAACAACCCTAATATTCTCTTATCTTCACCTTGATCATTTGCTTACTTTAGCATCAGAGTGTCTTGCAGGTACACCACCTCCTCCTCCTCATCAACTTGCTCGAAGAACCACTGCTGATGGTGGTAGTCTCAATTCGATCTGACTCAGGATCGGTGGCAATGTCTGTAGGAACTATCTTCCCCGTCTTCATTCATCTTTCTGATTCCAGAAGACCAAAGATAATCTCAAATTCACAAGATGGCCGAATTCAACGATCAATCTCTTTCCAGCAAGCTCATTCTCTCCCATGTCCTTAAGTTGGATGAGTTATCCCTTCCTCATTTGGAGAACACCGATCACGGGGATGGCAAGACAACATCACTAGATTCTGAAGATGCTGCCAACCAAGATTTTTTCTTGGACAACCAGAGAACCAATGATCACGCTGATGATCCCATTATTCTGTTGCCCTCGGCACCACTATTGACCAACGCGGATCCAGCGTTAGCAGCTATTCTATCCTCCCTCAATCAGACTAACAGTCTCCTCCTCCATCAGGGCCAACACATTAGGGCTCTAGAAAGAAACCTCCCCTCATCTCCACCTCAGAGACCTAAAGCGGTTGTTTCCCGTAGTCCCTCACCAAGAAAGCCTACTCGGAAAGAAGATCGTCATGATCGACTTGTTCCAAAAAAGAGGGGACATACCCCACCTTAGAAACATTGGGGATCTCCCTCAAAGAAGAAGATGAAGAACGAATCATATCGCCCTGCGATCATTCTCAAATCACGAACCAATGGAAGAGAGAGAACTCTCCCCATCACGAGATGAAGTAATCATTTCGTCTCTTTCTCTTCCGCCAAAGCGGCGAACCTCCACGGTCCCCTTTGTCGGGCCATAGTGGACATTCCTATTCCATCCTGTTTAGAAACCTCCTCGGCTTGCCCAATACGATGATACCACGGTCTGGCGAGCATATCGAGAACATCGATGCTTTGCTCAATTATCGAGGCGTTAGTGGGCCATCAAATCTTTGCTGTTTCGATCACGAGAAAGGGCCATGGCTTAGTATAAAAGCTTGCCCGCCGGATCGGTCCGTCTGAAGCACACAGGATACTATTCTCCGGACATTTCATTGCCCGGCGCCACCAGTCGAGAGGCATCCATGGAAGCCATCATTCGGGCAAAGAGGAATCTCTTCGGGCATACATCGAGAGGTTCAACCAAGAAGCCGTCCAAGTTTCGGCTATAGACGATATGAAAAAATATCTCCTCGAAAGAGGACTACGGCCTCGTAGCGACTTCGTGAAGCGATGGCATCGAGACACCCTCCACGTTGGATGTTTTCCTCCTAAAGGCCCAGTACATCAATACGATGAAAAAGTCGCAAAATGCTGCTCATGACACCTAGCATAGGGAAAATGTCAAGACCTCCAAGAACGAAGAGCCCTCGACATCTCGTCGAGGAGGAGAAAGAAGGTGGGAAGACAAACCCTGCAACTTAAGAGACCACAAGGGGCGGTGGGTGGGTTGGTGACTACACCCTCACCACTTCTAGGGGCATTCACGAGATTGTGCAAAATCTGAGTTCAAACAAGGGGGAGTGCGCTTCCCTCGACAAACCCCGACAAAACTAGGGGTAGATAAGAGTAAATCTTTTGATTTCACCGGTCACGGACCGTGGCGGAGGACTTCATCCACCTCGGATGCCATTGATATCCTAATTAGGGCAGGCATCTCAGCGTTACAAAAGAAAGAGTCGTGAGGAAACCCCTCATTTAGTAAGGTTGAGGCGGAAGCCTGCGGGCTTATCTCGAGGCCGAAGACTTCTTCTTTCTGATCGGATCGTTCTCGACCTACTTTGCCACTCCTGACCCTTAGGAATCCTTCCGATGGCCATGGTCATCTTGAGGAGGATTCACCAAAACTCTATCGGATCAATCAAGAGAAGTTCGTGACCTTGTCGAGCGAGCTCGGACAGGCGCCACCCTTGACAAAATCAAGGAAAGTCTCATCTTTAGCCTTCTATAAGAGGAATTACAGAGCTGATTCAAATTCCTTTTGCTGTGCTTGCTCGGATGGCCAACTTCATGTCGGGCGCATACTAGTTGATCAAGAAGTCCGGTGATATCATGTACACTCGACTATTTAGGACATTACTCAGCGAGACCCACTAACTCCATACCTCGGCTCGGATCTCAGAGTTCAACGGCTCCGGTGATGCCATGGGGATCGTCGGTGATCGATCAAAACACAATTCTTGGTCATTGGTATGTCCTGTATCAATGTATTTTTGGTCGGCCCTCTCGCTAAGATGATGTTGTGCCATCACGACACACTTAAAATGAAATATTATCTGACTAGCGAAGGTGGCAACACTTCACGGAGACATCTAGAGCCGAGGAAGATGCTTGAGAATCGGAGGCCTGAACTCCATCAACCTCAACCCATGCCAAGGCGGAATCGACCTTGGAAAGCTCTCACAAGCCGAACATCTTTCTCAGTCGGCCTTCTCGATCTTGGATCGTCTCGAGCACGAGGATCTGGCCGAGAGAGAAGGAAAGAAAGGCCCATATGGTCTAAGATGATTCATCCACTTCTAGGAATCCGGGGAGCATCCTCGAAGCAACACGTCGTCCAATCCTAGAGCGGAGACTTGAGCTCGTTCCATTGAAACAACCCCAACAAAGGTGTCAAGATCGGAGCGGACCTCCCAAGTTGGCTCGAGAAAATCGAAAGCATGCGAGAGATAATCTGAGCATCTTCGTATGGAGCGCCCGAGAGATGCCGGTCTCGACCTTGAGGTCACATGTCACCATCTCACTATTGATCTTTCCCTTAAGGTCGTATCAGTGCGCTGAAGCGATCCCGGAGAAAACGGGGTTGTCGACAATTGTTAGGGACCTTGTAGAGTCTAATTTTGTAAGCGGAAGCCCGATACACTATGGTACATCGACCACAGCCCTCGTTAAAAGAATAATGGAAAATGGCGTGTGCATTGATTACTGATCTTAATAAGGAATATCCAAAGACACCTACCCCACCTAATATCGATAAACTCATTGAAAACTCTCCAGGTTTTAAATTACTTTCGTTTATGGATGCCTATTCGGCTATAACCAAATTCAATGGCTAAAGCGACTAAAGTCTATCGGCCTTCATGAGCAATTGGGCAACTATCACTAGCGATGCCCTTGATCCCGAAAAACGTGTTGCAACATACGGTATGATGAATAAAATCTTTAAAGGAGAAATCGGAGACATGCTCGGGTGTACATGGAAGACATGATCGTGAAATCCCAAGAAGAAGTCGATCATGCGGACACCTCAGAAGGTCTTGACCAAGCCATAAGTGTTAAAATGAGGTTCAACCACAGAAAAATTCACCTTTGGGTCCAATGGAAAATTCCTTGTTTTCTATCTCACCAAGCATGGAATAGAGGCTAACCCACGACAAATTCGGGCATTCTCGAACTTCCTCCAAAATCCAAAAGTCCATTCAATTCCTTAATGGGATGCTAACCTCGTTATCCAGATTTGTTGCAAAATCAAGACCGCCTCCCGTTCTTCATTTAGAAAGGCGGCGTTCGAATGGACGAAGAATGCGGTAGGCCTTCACTCACCTAAAAAATTATCCAACCGCCCGTGTTTTCATTTTGATAGAGAAGATATACAATATATATTTGGCGTGATTCTTTGAGTCACATTAGTGTCGTGCTCATCAAGAAACACAAGAGGAATGACCCATATATATTTCACGAGCAAGGCCTTACAAGGGCCCGAATTGATATACCAACAAATTGAAAAATCGCCCTCGCTAGTCAAAGATGCAGAAAGGCTCGACCACTACTTTTTAACCGCATCATAGTTCGAGCGGACAACCCATCAAACAATTGTTAATTGACGAGACGCCAGGTGATAGGATGCTCAAATGGTCTTTAGAACTATTGAATTCGACGCCGGTATGAAAGTAGGAAAGCCCTCAAGGCGCAAATCCTAGCGGACTTCGTGGCGAAATGACTTCCCGGAGGACTCGAAGGGACCAGAGATGGACCATATTCATCGGCGGTGCCTCCGCTCTTCGAGGCGGAGCAGGAATAATGTTGGACAGCAGGGAAGGAATCATCATCGAGGTATCCCTCGCCCTCTCATTTCCTACTTCCAACAATCAAGAGGAATACGAGGCTTTCCTCGCCGGTCTCCGCCTCGCCGAGGATATGGGAGCAAGAGAAGTCAAGATTCTCACGGACTCACAGCTCGTAACCTCCGAAGTTCGAGGAGAATATCAGGTCAAGAATGACCAATGGTGAAATCTTGGACCCTCGTCCAGAACCAGCTAAAAAAAGTTCACTTTAGTTGAGATATAACATATCCCTCGAGAACATAAAGCTCGTGCGGACGTTCTATCTAAGCTCATCAGCACAAGAATGAAAGGAGGAAATAAATCAGTAATCCAAGAAATACTCCCTCGACCAAGCATAGAGAAAGGTCTCCTCGATCATGACATACTTGTCATTGAAGAAAGCATCTCTGGGCGACACGTCTCTGGTGTCGACCAATGGTACACATAACACCCCTTAATTACCGCGTTTATAAATAATAATCGGTATTTAATCATCATCAATCACAATTTAAAACATAAAATTTGACGTCATGCTTCAGAAGAATACTCATCAATTAAATCATACTCAAAATTATGTTTAACGGAAATGAAACATAATCAAATCCGAATACTTTACTCACAGTTATTCGGGATAATAAATCAACAAAATTCCAAAATTATTAAAATATCCATAAAAGTTCCAAACAATCGTTTTCCCCAGTGTTACATCTACGAACACGACGCGACACGCGGACAAGGACTGAATCTAAGGCTATCCTCCCAACTCAAGCGGCTAATCACTTCGGATGCGAAATGTTAAAGTAAGGTGAGATTTCAATTCAATATAATATGTATTATCGTTCTTAGATCCATGATTAATTGAATATATTAGTTCATCAACCAACACGGATCACAAACAATAAAGAACAATTCACACAATGATCATGTATAAATAGCAAACAATGGCAATTGCAACAGAAACCATCCTAACATGTTACAATTCCATATGCAATCAGAACTCATGCATGTGGTATCAATCGTGAACCGCGTTCACCTTTGCTCCGTTTACTCGTGGAAAGACAGTGTAATCCATGATTCGCCCCATTGGGTCAAGAATCTAGCCTCACTACCTCTACCGAGTGGGTCTCTTGGCTCTGCAAGCTCACTTCCGCCAATAGGAATGAACGATTAACAAATGTATATGCATGCAATCATAAAAGCATGCCACATTATTCCAGATCATAATAAATCAACATAGCCAAGCGATGTCATTTCACCAATACATCACAATCAAATCACAATGGACATCAAAATACAACATGATATACATTAGTTCTCATCAAATTAACGGACCATTCTCTCATTGATTACTATCTTCGTATTTAAATCCACATTTTCAAAAATCGGGAACTCGGCTCTTTTAAAATAATTTTCAATAAAATAATATTTTTCTTTTCAGGAGGTAGAACTTTAAATTTAAGAAATAACGGCAGCGGCACTCGAATCAGATTCTGGTTTAGAAAATATGCATTTTGAAAATTTAGAAGTTTTGGAAAAATACACGTGTGCTTCGGTTCCTCATTAGGAGAACCGGTTCCCAATTTAAAATCTACGCTCTGAAATTTGTATGGGAACCGGTTCCTCCCAGGGAACGGTTCGAGTTTTCAAATAAGTCCCTGGATTTTGTATGGAACCAGTTCCTCCCAGGGGAGCGGTTCCAGTCTAAAAATTCAATTTGAAATTTTCTGTTTGGACAGGTTCCTCCCACGAGGAACGGTTTCCATGACTTACAACTGTAATATTTATCATTTTTGTGACTTTATGCATCCATAACCATTTCAAACTTTCAAACACGAATTATAATATCATGAACACCATTCTAACACCATTTCACACCATTTGACATCAACTAACATATTTTATCCATTCCTAATTATCATCGACACACTAGTGATCAATTTTCCGTCCTTGACACAATTAGGGTTTCATACTATAATCTACCATTCCAATTCCTAACATACCCAATCATCCCATTGGTTCCCAAAACCCATAAGACATATTAACCAAATAAAATCACCCTTACCTCGCGATGATTCTCCGGTTTCTCTGGCGTCGACTTTTCCTCTCTTTCTTCTTTCTCCAACTCTATTGAAATGATTTTCAAAACCTTCTCTTTTCCTTTCTTTTCCTTTTATATTTCCTTTTAATATTCCAATTAAAATAATTAATTAATACTTAGTATTTAGTAGAGTGTTTCTATCACACACCCGTTTACGCACCCTTCCAAACCTTTCCTCATTAAATAATCAATTAATCCAGATGAATTAAATATTTAAGACTTTAATCAATTAAATAATTAATTCCGCTTATTTAATATTGAATTAAATCGGGTCCACACTCTCCCACTAAAAGTTTTAGTCCTCGAAAACCTACCAAACGAAAAGTTCGGGGTATGAGTCCTTCATCGACTCTCGGCTCCCAGTCACATTTCCTTGTTTGGTCCTCCCAAGCTACTCGTACAGTGCTATCTCTTTACCTACATGATTGCTTCACTTTTGATCCTCTCGATTTTGTGAGCCTTTGCTTCAGATCAATTATCTCGTGCACAGACATTATCTACACAATTTTCATGAGACGGATCCATGATGTACCTCCTCAAGCGAGATACATGGAAAACATCATGCAAATTAGCAAGTAATGATAAAGCAATCGATATGCAACTTTCCCACTCTCTTGGTAATCCGAAGCGGACCAATAAAGCGAGTCCTTCCCTTGACTTCAAAGCTCGACCAATACCGGTCATCGGAGTAATCTCATAAACACATGATCCTTCATCAAACTCGAGATCCTTCCTCTTTATCGTGATAACTCTTGGCGACTACGAAGTCCTCATCTTCTCTGAATCATCTTAATCTTTAGAAGTTTGTTGAGCGATTTACGGTCCAATCACGGCACTTTCTCAGTTAAATACCAACACAGCGGTGTCGGCATCTCCTACCATACAATGCCTCAAATGGAGCCATACCAGTGCTCGAATGAAAACTATTGTTGTAGGTAACTCATCAATGGCAAATAATATCGAGCTCCACCTTTACGTAACACCAAGCTCTTAACAAATCCTCTAACAATGAATAGTCCTCTCCGTAATACATGCGTGGATGATGTCACGGAACTCATAAGTAACTTAGTACGAGCTTCTTGCAATCCTGTCGAACTTAGAAGTAAACCTCGGATCTCTATCCGACACAATGCTAGGCGGACCATGCAAAACTCACAACTTTCTCAACATACTGATTACGCTGACCTCTCCAGCGGATAATCCATTCTTATCGAATAAAGTGGCGAGACTTCGTAATCGATCGACAATCACCGGATAGAATCCACGAGTTCTTATTTGTTCTAGGCAACCTAGACACAAAATCCATAGAAATGCCATCCACTTCCATTCCGGAGCGAATAACGGTTCCATGATCTACATGACCCGATGCTCAATCTTTGATTTGACAAACCAAACATGCATACCTGAGCTAAGCGATTTCCTTCTTCATTCACAGCCACCAAAATAACTTCTTCAAGTCATGATACATCTTAGTGCACCGGGATGAATACTCGATCCACTTGATGTCCTTCCTCCAAGATACTCACGATCTCGGCAACATCAGGACACACTCTATCACCAAATCTCATGACACCATTCTAAATCGATTGAATTCCTCCTTGACCTTGGTTAATCAATGTAAACATCTACCAAACCACATAGGACTTACGCCCATTTCGAATCTCTTCAAAATACCACTAATTCGACAACATACTGACTTCACACTATTGGAGTGAGTCTCACAAAACCAAACTTAAGTCTCACAGATTGCTCGACCAACTCTAGTTCACGGACCATCAACATCGACATATGCAAGTTTCCTGCTCAATGCATACACTCTGACATTTGCCTTACCGGGATGGTAGTTCAAACCAAAATCGTAATCCTTGAGAAATTCCAACCATCTCCTCATCTCATATTCAACTCCTTACGATCAAAGAGATACTTGAGCTCTTATGATGGCTCTCGAACCAAGTGAACCATACGGATAATGCTCATAGCTTCAACCCTGAGCACCACGGCCGCCAACTCTAAATCAAAGTGGGTAATTCCTTTCATGAGTCTTTAAGCATCTCAAAGCATAAGCCCTGACACCTTATCTTGCCAAAACACCTCTAAACCCATCAGAGCATCCAATACACCACAATTCTTGGTTGGCAGTCAAAATCAGACACTAATCAACCTCTTCTTTAATTCTTGAAATCCCTTCTCACAATCGCATCCCAAATAAATACTTGACCTTTTCTCGTCAATTTAGTCAATGGTAAGCTAACTTAGAAAACCCTCAATGAACTTCCTGTAGTAACACCGGACCCGAGCTCTGAATCTCGAAGCATTCTTGACACTTCCAACGAGACTTCCTTCTACTTTTGTAGGATCAACAACAATACCATTCTTGGATATCGCAGCCCGAAAACTCACTTAGCTTAACCAAAACTCACACTTTGACAATTTTGCATAAAGTCTCTTTTCCTTGACACTTCCAATACAATTACGAGATGCTTAGCATGCTCCTCATCATCCTTTGAGTAGATCGAATGGTCAATAAACACCACCATAAACTTGTCAAGATACGGATGAAATATCTGTTCATATACTCCATAAACACACGGGTGCATTAGTAACTCCAAATGGCATAACGAGGAATATTCATAATGCCATACCTCGTTCTAAGCGAGTCTTACAATATCTTAGTCTTAACGAATCGATGATATCGGGACCTCGGATCAATCTTGCTAAACACAGCTCCAACCAACTGATCCATCAAGTCATCAATCCTCGGCGGTGGATGCCGATTCTTGATCGTTACTTTATTCATTGTGCGTGGTCAACACACGTCTCATCGTACCTTCCTTCTTTTAACCAACAACCTTGGCGCTGCAGCGAAACACTAGGCGAATCAATTTCTTTCAATAACTCTTCCAAGCTTTTTTCTTGATTCAGGACAACTCAGATGCCCGAGCATGCGATAAGGCCATCGACCTTGGACTAGTTCGAGGAATCAAATCTATAAGTAAACTCACTTCTCGTTCGGTGGTAACTCGTTAACATCCTCTGGAACACCTCGGAAATTCATTCACAACGGTATCACCACTCTTAGCCTTCCCTTTCACTTCCGTTGAAGAATCAACATGAACACTCTGACACCATCTCGTAATTTGAGTTCATACATAGCAAACGTATTCTTCTTCAACCTTAGCTACTTGGGAAATATAGCCGTCTTCTCAAAACAGTGAACTGGTTTGAAGACCCACGGTTCATTCAAAGAATAATATCAAGTTGTTCTAATGGTAGGCACACTAAATCCATACGAACCCTCTATAAAGAAAATAGCGATAGGACAATTTCTACACTACATAAAGTGAATCCAACGAACTTGAAGCCGAAGTGTCGATAACCATACTTCCATCCAAATTAGAAATTTCTAGATTCAATCTCTTAGCCGGTCAAAGAAATAAAGAGTGTGTCGCTCGGTTGTCAATAATTGCAATCAAAGGTATACCATTAATAAAACATACCTTTAATCATGGGGTCATCGGGCTTAACATCGAGTCGACCGGCGAACACCTTTCCACGACTTGCTCTTTCTTTGGCTTGG